>OX451737.1:1218495532-1218850316 GCA_948472305.1 Vicia faba
GCTACCATTGTATGATAATATTAGGTTAGAAATATGCTAGTCTCCCTTAGACTCTTTTCTTCCCATTTTGCATATGCATTTAAAACTGAAACTCCTTTTCTTAGCAATTCAAAAACATGCTAATTACACTTAAACCCTTTTTCAAGGTAACAAAATACAAACCAACTCAAACCTTTTTGTGCGTCCAATCACCTTTTCTCTAAAACCCTTTTCAGGTAAGGACATGATTAATTTACTGATGTGCCAATGCATAAGTCTCCAAAGGTCGAGCTGCGGCAGAAGGCGGAATTAACATCGTCCATAAAAAACACAAAACAAACAAAAACATGTGAGCCGAACTACGATAGCTCTGATTCCTCAAAAAGGATACGTAGGCATTGGGGTAGGGCCCAAGTGAGTACAATTTTATTTTCCCTACATTCTTTTCTCCTTTCTTTTGCATGCATTATTCCCTTTAGTAGTAGTAAACAGTAAGCATAGATTAAACACACCCATAAGATAGATAATAAGATTGGATACCGTAGAGTACTATGGGCGTGTGGGGTGCTAATACCTTCCCCTCGCGTAACAGACTCCCTTACCCAATCTCTCGGTCACAAGAACGTGACTTCTCCCTTCTCATATTTTCTCGATGGTTACCTTTCCTTTCATGTGGGATAAAAGACATTCGATGGCGACTTCATTATTTGATGATTTTCAGTTTGTTGTTTCACATGTAACCCAACAATAACCCCCAAACCCCAAACCTACAAAAAAAACACAATAAAAAATCCCCCTAAGCTAAGTATATGTCTCGGGCCGTGTTTGTTCTTGTTTGCTTCTGATCTGAGTTTTTTGATCTCTTTCCCTTCGTTTTTATTTTGACAAGTATAGAAAATGAGGATTTGGAGCGGCGGTGACGGTCAAAGAGGTCTAGGATTTCAGATATTGAAACCCAAGATGCGGCTTATGGTGGCAATCTCAGCCCTTCTTCTCCGTAGATAATTTTTTTGTTTCTTTCTGTAATTTTTCCTCTTCCCTCTGTAAATTCTTTTCTGTAATCCCTCCCCCCACCTTTGTTCTGTTTTTTATTCTTGGTTTTATAGTATTTTTTAGGATTTAGATTAGGAAATAGAGTTAATGTTTGTCGTTAATTTTTTATTTAAGGAATTGTTTTGATCTCGTTGTAATTGCCTTGATTCGTTTCTGCTTTAGTATGATATTGTGCAAAGAATTGATCTTGCTGTATGATTCTGTTTGTTAATGCATAAAGATTCGATTCTGATTCGTTGATCTCAACAGTAGTTGTTAGTCTTTGCACGAGCGTTATTTTTCTTTAATCCAAGCAGTGCTTATTTTTTTGGAGCGTGAGTTTTTTTGAATTTGGCCCATATACGCTTTCTCTTTTTTATTGGGCATGGACTGCTTGTTTAAAAGTTCTAAGTTTCGGCCTTCCATGTTTTAACACACTAAATATGGTTTCAACAATAATAATGTTAATGATAAAATAATACTACTAATAATTGTCAATAATAATAATAATAATAATAACAATGAATAAAAGTAATTATAACAGGGTAATAGTGATGTTAATAGAATGATTCTTAAAACAAAACAAAAAGCTGATCAGGCCATATCATTTTAATTTATTGGGATTTAATAAGAAAATGGATTGCTTTACAAAACAATACACCTCCCATTTTCCAATATTTGAGACGAACCAGAATTTTTACATGGGCTAAGAGACCAAAAATGATCTTTCTGATTTGAGAAAGCCCATCAGCTCTTAATTAAAATAAAAACTCCTATATAACAATGCACCTCCCTTTTTATCTTGAAATGAACTCTTAAAAGCCTAATGGACCATTATGGTCCATTCTGGATCAACACACCCCTCTTCCATGTTTTACTCCCCCATAGAAATAAAAACTATATAATACGATTTATTTAAAAAGAACCCTAAATATAATATAAGGGTAGGGACAATTTGGGGTACGACAATTTGCAGGATGTTTATGTGGACATGTGGTAGCAACATTAGTAGAACGAGTCTTATAGCTTAGGAGAAAGTGTGCAAGCCTAAAACTAAGAGAGGTCTTAACATTCTGGACATAAGGGTATAGAACAAGATGTTCATGATCAAGTTGCTTTTTAACATTTGTGCCAAGTCTGATAATCTTTGGGTTCGTTGGATCCACGCTTATTATTTTAAGTATGATGATGTGATGAGCAGAGTTGCTAAGCAGTTTGATTTAGGAATCTTTAAAGTAATTCTGCAGTGGAGGGGGAGTATTGATGTGTTACAGTCAGTGTGGGATAGCATGCTGCAGAAAGGAAAGTTTTCCAGCAAGCAAGTTTTTGAGTTTATTGCCTACTACCCCCAATATTAACTGGTGTAACCCGATCCTTTATAATACAACCAGGCCTAGAGCGATCATGACTCTCTGGATGATATGTCATGGTAAGTTGACGACTAAAGCTAGGCTTTTTAGATTCAGTATTGTTAATGATCCTCAATGTGTGTTTCGTGACAAAGATGAAACTATATACTATTTATTCTTTTGTTGTTCGAAGTTGAAGGAAATTTGGTTAGGGGTCCTAAAGTGGCTTCGAATTCAGCATATTCCAGGGGATTGAGACCAGGAATTGAAGTGGGTTTTAATGCACTATAGGGGTAATGGTTAGAAGGCTGATTTAATGAGTCTGGCTCTTGCAGAAACTCTCTATGATATTTGGCGTGTTCAGAACGACATTTTTTTGTCGTAGTAAGGAGAATAAGAACATTGTTGAGTACATAATTAATGTGATTGTTTATAAAGGGTGGACTAGTTCTAAGCTTAGGACGCATATAGCTAGTTTGTTATTACCTTGAACTTTATGCTTGTTGCTTTGTAGTTTTGTGGGCTGAATCCTTGCGATCACCTTGTTTTTTCTGTGCTTTTTTTGAATTAATACCGTTTTTTATTCAACAAAAAATTATATTTACATGCGGAAAAATATATGGTCGATCCAAATATTTGTATATATGAAAAAACTATATTTATGCTCCAAATAAAAATAAAAATATGTTTTTCTTTTAAATATAATAAAATTTCTTGGTTAAATAATTTTGTCTTTCTGTTTTTCATACATAATACATTTTAGAAACAAATGCGCATAACACTGGTACCCATACGAACACACGGATTATTACATTTTTTTATACAATTAAAGAAAATAAAAGTAAATATATTATAAATAATGTATGAATCCAAACACGAAAAAAAATATTTATTTATGTTACTAAATTTATTTATATTATTAAAATAATGTTTTTAAATATAATGTTATTAGTTGATATTTATAAAACTAAATGTTTGCATAAATATTTTTATAAATAATGTCAAAAACAAATTTAATATTTACATATGGGAAAATATACGGTCGATCCAAATATTTGTATATATGGAAAAACTATATTTATGCTCCAAATAAAAATAAAAATATGTTTTTTTAAATAATAAACTTTTTATATTAAATAATTTTCTTATTATTTAAGTATCAATTTTTTTTACCAAAAAAGATTTATTATTTTTAAAAGAAAGACATATTTTGATGTGTGTGTGTGTGTGTGTGTGTGTGTGTGTGTGTGTGTGTGTGTGTGTGTGTGTGTGTGTGTGTGTGTGTGTGTGTGTGTGTGTGTGTGTGTGTGTGTGTGTGTGTGTGTGTGTGTGTGTGTGTGCGTGTGCGTGTGCGTGTGCGTGTGCGTGTGCGTGTGCGTGTGCGTGTGCGTGCGCGTGCGCGCGTGTGCGTGTGCGTGTGCGTGCGCGTGCGCGCGTGTGCGCGTGCGCGTGCGCGTGTGCGTGCTTGTGCGCGTGTGCGTGTGCGTGTGCGTGTGCGTGTGCGCGTGCGTGCGCGTGCGCGCGTGTGCGTGCGCGCGTGTGCGCGTGCGCGTGTGCGTGCTTGTGCGCGTGTGCGTGTGTGTGTGTGTGAAAATATATCTTTCTTTTAAAAATAATAAACTCTTTTGGTAAAACAATTTTGTTTTTCATTTTACATTTATATTACATTTCAAAAAAAAAATCGTGCGTACCACATTAGTACCCGTGCAAATGCACGGGTAACACACTAGTACTCGTGCAAATGCACGAATAATACACTATGTGAACGCTCGGGTAACCATACCAAAATTCATACAAATACACGAGTTATTACACTTTTTGTGCAATTAAAGAAAATAAAAATAAAAAGAAAAATATTATATTAATTCAAATACAGGAAAAATGTGTTGTTTTTTTAATTACTTATGTATCTAATATTTTTATTTTGAAATTATTTTTAATTTAAGAGGGAATTTTTTTAAAGATATTATATGGAAAATTGAAATATATATTATTGATGTAAAACAATTTTATTTTTATTTTAAAAATATGTATTTCTTTTAAAAAGAACAAACTATTTTGGTAAAATAATTTTGCTTTTTTTATTTATATTTTGATAACAAAAGTGTATGTACCACATCTGTATGAACACACGTGTACTGATATGGTACGTGAATATGGTACTGATATTAAGCTATTGATTCAAATATTGAATAACAACGACAACAAGTTTACTATCGATTTAATTATTTTGGATAAATTACAAATTTTGGTCTCCCTATTTTGTTTGATTTATGAAATTGGTCCCCCTATTTTAAATTTAAACAGTTTTGATCCCCCTATTTTAAACTCAAACAATTTTAGTCCCCGTTTCATATTTTTCATAAAAAAATTGATGAGATTTTCGTTTTTTGACTTATATTGTTACATACAAAGTTAAATAATAGGTTTATATATAATGATTTGTCATGTGGAACAAGTAATTTGTTATTTAGAAAATGAAAACATCGTTAATATTAAGTAGAAAAGTATGATAGGGACCAAAATTATTTAAATTTAAAATATGGGGACCAAAACTGTTTAAATTTAAAATATGAGCTAATTTTGTAAATCAAACAAAATAAGAGAATCAAAAATGTAATTTAGCCAATTATTTTTATAAATAATTCCAAAATAAAAATATTTATATATAGAATTAATTATACAGTCGATTCAAATATTTTTATATACGGAAGAAAATATAGAAACCGATTTATTATCTCTTTAAAAATAATAAACTATTTTGCTTAGACAATTTTGTATTTTTTTTTCATTTCATTTTTCTTATATGTATTTTATTATATTTTGAAAAGAAAAGTGTGCGTACCACATCAGTACACGTGCGAACGCACGGGTATCCCATTATTTAGTTATATGATTCATTTTCTAATAAATAATTCATAAAAATTAAAACAAAATTATTCAATTTTTAAAAAATAAATAGAACTATTTTTATATAAATAACTTTAGAAAAGAGAGATCCACAATGGTTTTAACAATATAACAAAGCAATAGTAAAAGAAATAAGTGTGAACCTTGCTAAGCCAACACAACCAAACTCTTAAAAAAGCAACAACAAAATATTAAAACAAAGTCTTCAAACTCTCTATCAAGAGAAGATCGACTCAATCTCAACAACCTGGAACCACCATCAACAGGAACCGACTCAATCTAAAAAACTGAGTGAGGTATCTATAGGACCTAGCGAAACCAGTTAGAGTATTATTGACTCAGACACAAGATAGAATTGGTCATCCAACTAGAGAATAGGCAATAGTTGTTTGGAGACTTCTCGAGCTATGAGATACGCACATGTGTTCCAAGACCTTCATGCGTATAGGAGAACCTACACAAATCAAATTATTCCTAGACTTCCAGGTATATCAAGCCATTGTATGTCAAACGATAAGCAAATTGCCTATCAACTTATTTGACCCTGTTATGGATAAGAAAATATCACAAATTTGTAGAAGATTATTACGAAGAAAAACTGACACACCTAGCCACCATAAGTATTATATACCACAACATTGGAGCAGCACCACAAGACACAAACAAATGGAAATCAGACTCACGATAAAATCCACACAAAGCACCCTACCCAGATCAAACAAAACACCCTACTTCAGAGGTTAAGCTTACAGATAGACTTATCCAAAATGACATGCCAAGAAAAGACTACCACTTTCAAAGGAGCCCAACTAACCCAAAAAAGAAATAACAACCAGTCCAATCTAGAAAAAGGAAAAAATGTCCTAGCTTGGACTCTAAGAGATAGTCATATGTCGAAGCCATCTAATAAATACCATTATTCCCCTGCTCACACTACTAACAATTCCATATTCAAATTATATCTCTGAATAACCCTAAAAAATTCCTCCACTAACCCATTCTCCAAGACAAAAAGACCTACGACATGGAACAATCAACTCACAGTACCACCATCTAAATTGGTCATCTCACCCATAAACCTATCATTGGGAAATAATTCGTCATCAGAACACCTCTTAGGAATGTCATAATGATTGATTAATCACCATTTAATATGTTTTATCAGTATTTTAGCAATAAATTTCATGCTTTTGTCAATACTTGCATGCCAAATTTAAATGATTTGAAAGACTTTATCTGTGTTATGAAGATTTCATTACTTAAGATTATTCCATATGTCATATGATCATTTTGGAAAGTTGTTACTTGTTGAGCAGGACTCAAAAACAAGGAGAAAAGCTAAAAAATAAGTTTCCTTTCCCATACATGTACTTAGTTGCGTCCAAGACCCTAGGCATCCCAAAGATTAGATCCATTGGCGTACACGTCCCCATACGTGTCAAAATACCTAGGGCGTGCCAAAAAATCAACACCACTGGTGAAAAACCTCCTAGATGCGTCTAGCAAGCAGATAAGTTAGGAAACACATACCCATACACATATTCAAATGTGTGATATGGTGGGAGAACTGACTTGGGTGTTTTGCGTTTGATCGCAAATGTTGCGGTTAGCAAGAGTCGCCACCGACTTTTCTTTTATCCAAAAGGAAAGGTGAAAAAGCACATGAAAGACCTTTGAGATTATTTCTTGAGTTCAGGGGGTAGATTATGAAAAGGGAAGGTATTAGCATCCTTTTCATCCATGGTTTTCCATGGGCTCTTAGTTACTTGCTAGATCACTTGCTTTTGCTTGAAATTGTGCTTTGTGTGGTTTTTGAAAGTATTTTGTAAAGAGGCCATTGTTTAGGAAATCTTTGTAATGATTCTTGTTTGTAAGAATGTATACAAAGATGTTGATCTTTTGAAAATGTTTTTCAGTTTTGTATGGTGTTTGAAAGTGTGTGTGTTTGTTTTGAAAATAGAAAAGATGTTTGTTTTGAAATGGAGCAAGTAATTAGGAGCAATCTACCTACTCAAATGTCTTTCTTGTTCATTTTCTTTTCCTTTGACATTGTTGTCTTACCATTGATTTGGTAAGCAACCCTATCTTTGGATGTAAATAGGATGGGCGTGGGTCATCGTATAACCATGATTATCAATATTGCAAGGTATCTTAGCATTCTTTTTGAGGGACTAAGATCATTTGTAAGGCAACTTAGATAGCGTCATCGAGGGACTATGATCTTGTATTTGTTTATTTTTGCTAAGATACCTTACATGCGTAATATGGTCATTTTGTATAAGGCGACCAAGTGGAATAAACCTAGGGGGGCTTGTGCGCAAGTGTATTGTTTTCATGCTTGTTTTTCTCTTGAATTAGAGTTTTCTAAGTATTGGTTTTAGTCTTTCCATACAAACCCTAATTACTAGCATGTTATATAAAAGCGATAAATTGCAAAATTTTAAAGTTACTACGCTTTTACAACATTTGTGGGGAGGGGGTATACAAATTCATGAATGGGGATTGCAAGAATTTAAACCTAATTAGTCTATTACAACCATATTGAATTGATATCAATGTACAAGGAAATAAATAGATACAAAGTACAAAAAATGTAAAATGTAAAGAAAATGTATTTTTGTTTGATTTTCATGAAAAAAAGGATTTTGTCTTAACCTAACTAAATAAAGAAAGTAATTAATTAAAATTGAATTGTATTAAGAAAAGATTTTAAATAAAAAACTAGTTCTGTTAATTAATAAAAAAAAAAATAAGTTTAAGAAAAGTATTTTTTGGTATTTTTATCTTGAAAATATTTATAGCATTATAAAATATTTTTAGTCTTTTTTATATAAAAAATAATGTATTTAAATTAGTATGAAAGAAAATAACTAATAACCTAATTTTATTTATATTTACAAGATAATAAGTAAAAAATAAATAAAGTATAATTAATAAAAATATTTTTTGTGAGAAAAATAAAATGAACTAAGTCAAAATATAAATATATTATTTTTTTGTATTTTATGATATTTTTTAGTATCTAGAAAATATATTTAAGAAAATAAAAATGAAATAAATGAAAAAAATAAACAAACTTTCCCCAGGGGTGCCATTAGTCAACAGGGAGGTCAGCTAGCAAAAACAAAAACAAGTCAGGCCCAAAGGGGCCCAGTGCCTGCCAAAAACAATAAAAATCAGAAAAGTGAAAATATGAAAAATGAAAAGGGTACCACTGGGGCTCGAACCCAGGTCCCATAGGTTACAGGCACGCGCTTCTACTATTGGGGTGGCTATACATCCATTAATATAAGTAAAACAATAAATATGTAAGGAAAAACGCGCCCTGAAGACTTCATCTTCAACCTCCAGCCAGACCAATTGTAACTTGCTCATTTCTCATCAAAAATGAAAACTGTAAACATGAAACTTGTAGCAAATTTTCTCACGATTACAGAAATGTAAAGTATTAAAACTATAGATCAAAGATAAGCATGAATTTTAATGGTCCTAATCTGAACCCTAAAATTTTTAGAAACTTTTGTTTCAAAATTCTCTAAGCTCAAGCAAAATTAATGGAAACTAAGGACATGGTTAGCTTAAGGGAAATGATATCTACATGTTTTGTTCACAAATAAACTATTGATGATGCCTGTATGAAGAGTTCCAAGTTGAGAAAACTTACCTCAAAACTGGAAATCATGTTTGGAGTTTGAGCTTGTTTCAGGCAGTGGTGATGATCAGGTTAGCTTCCTTGAGGTCTTAGGAAGCTAATGCAATGGTTTGCTTTAGTTGAGAGTGGCTGAAATGACCTAGAGAAGTCAATGTGCAATGCTCTGTTTTTGGTTATGGAGGATATGGTAAATTATGTTACAGTAATGAAACAGGGACAGGGATAGATTACACTTGATGTAAGGGAGCTTTAGAAACTAAAAGGCCAAGAAACGCACGAGGGAAATATGAGTTTGAAGTTCAAGGTCAAAAATTGCACAATAATGGAGTTTTTGGGAAATTTCTGATTTGAGAGAGTTTTGGTGTATTTCATGGTGCTTAAGCTTGTCCTCTAGCTCACAAATAGTGACTCTATTTATAAGAAATGAGTTTGGAGACCTCTTGTTGGTCAGAATTCAAAATCACAAGTTTATGCATAACATGTGATCTTTGATAAATTCAAGTTTCAAACAAGCTTGCTTCTGACTTTGTGGATGGAGTGTGATCAGAGGGAACAAGTTAGAGGCTCAAGAATGGACTTTATGCAAAAAGCTTGCTTTACAAGAATGACAATGTTAACTTTGTGCCATTAATGGAAATACAACTTGGATAATAGCTTAATTTCTTGGATCAAAGCCCTAAAAGTTGTGTAAACATTTAATTATGGAGTGACAAATAAGTTTGAGGCCTCCAAATCAAGGACTATGCAGCCTAGCATGGATTTGGTTCATGTGTTCATCAAAAATGGCTTGTAATTCAAGTGACAAAACCCTAACTTCATCTCTTCGATTCTCCCTACTCAAGAATGATCTCAAGGAGTTATTGGACATTTTGGAAAGCTTGCAATGTGCTCCACAAACCATCTTTGAATTGATTTTGAAGATTCCCCTTGGAACTATATGAAAAAGTGCCATGAAGTTGGGTCAAAATCCTGACCAAATTAGGGCAAAATTTCACTAAGTGTTTAGTTTCATGACCACATGTTTATAAAATTATAACTTGAGATCCAAGCATTTTTGGAAGGAGTTGTGTAAAGAAAAGTTGTATATTTCATGGATATCTACAACTTTCATGTTGGAAGTTTCTTTTGAATCATCTTGCATCATGGTGAAAATTAGGCTCAAAGTTATGGAAAAACATGAAATTTCCAACACTTAGAAAAATTTCTAAGTTTAGAAATTTTGACTTTTCAAAATGAAATCTTGACTTTTTGATTTCTTGATGAATAAGTTTCATATTTTGACATGTTTTGATGAATTATGATCTTTGGCACTTGATTTTGACCAAAAAGTCAAATTTGACTTTTCAGTATACAGTTGACTTTTGATCAGTTGACTGCAAAATTCATTTGTCAATCCAATGGACTTGAAATGTTTTGAACCATGTCATTAGGTAAAAATGATGCAATTGGACTCTTGAGATCATGCCTTAAACCAATTTACCATTTTCTAGGTCAAAAATCAGAAATTGCCCTTTCCTAGTCAAAACCCTAATTTTGACCATTTTGCCCTTTTAGAGATTTGATCAAATTTCTTGAGGAATTGTGGTCCAAACTTGATCAAATGATATATATGAGTCTAAAATGTTGATGTGGACCAAAAATTATGAAGTTTGACTGTAAATTGGCCATGGTTGACTGTTTCGCCAATACAGCTGGTTTTTAGGGCAACTGCTCAATTGACTGATCAAAAATGTGATCCAAGGCTTGAAACTTGACATGAGTAAACTAGGGGGTCCATAATGATCCATTAAAATCATATGGGGCATATAAGGTTCAAAAATATTTGTGCAAACTCAAACCCTAATTTTGGTCATCAGTGCTCAAGGAGGTATCTTGAGCTGATCAAGCCCTAGTGCAGTCTTGAGCTCAAGGAGATCTTGTGAGAAAATTCTTGATAAGTGAGAGGGAAAATTTTTGGGTACAACAACTTCCCCTGTTCAATCTTCTTAAGCCTGAAGAGTTAGATTGACATGTTTTTCCATTCGTGACTCGAAGGTGGAAGATGATTGGACACTAGAGTGCCCAGAAATTTGCACTCGTCGATATGATGGTAGAGGGAATAGGCTTAAAGATGCAATTTGGAGAGGTGATAGAAAGTTGTTGGAGATGGGCTTGTAGATGCCATCCAAGAGTGATTGTTGAATTGTAATTTGTAAGCTGAAAAAATGAGTATCAGAATGGCATCCGTGTCGGGAGCGTATCTGAACTGTATTTGGAAGCTGGTTTTGAATGAGTATCAGAATGGCGTATGTGATTGTAGCATATCCGAAATGTATCTGGAAGAGGCTCTGAATGAGTATCAGAATGGCATCCATTTCTGGAGCGTATCTGTACTGTATCTGGAAGTTGAAAACTGAATGAGTATCAGAATGGCATCCATGTCTGGAACGTATCGGAGTTGTATCTGAGAGTTGAATCTAAATGAGTATCAGGATGGCATTCGTGTTTGGAGCGTATCTGAACTGTATCTGAGAGTTGAATCTGAATGAGTATCAGGATGGAATCCGTGTCTGGAGTGTATCTGAACTGTATCTGAAAGTTGAATCTGAATGATTATCAGGAAGACATCCGTGTCTGGAGCGTATCTAAACTGTATCTGAAAGTTGAATTTGAATGAGTATCAGAATTGCATCCATGTCTGGAGCGTAATTGAACTGTATCTAAAAACTTTGAACATTGTTAATGGTAGATGTTAACCTTATCCTGAAAAGTGTAAAATGTTAGCTAAAATGCAAAGTCATGTTGCATGAAATACATGGTATGATACATTTGTGTAATCAATGTTTATGATATATGGGTGCAATGTATGCGCATGTGAGCTAATTCTGCTGTACTGCTATTGGATTGGGGAAAATAAATCCATGTCCGCTGCTGAGGATATGGAGTATAAGTCTTCATGTTGTGAAGTTGAAGTGCTGATGAATTCCCTTTAATTCCCTAATTTTTACCTGGACCGCCCTTTTGGGTTTTCAGTGCACCGGGATACCCTTTTTTGCCCAAGCCGCCCTTTCGGGTTTTCAGCTTGCCGGGTGTACAAATTTTTTGTTTTATCCTTAATTTTTGCCCGAACCTTTTTGGTTCACCGGGATGCCCTTGTTTTGCCTAGGTGTGTCAACCTAGCGGGTCTCTTATGCGTAGTATCTTTTGACTATGTATGTGTTCATAGGGTGCGGCAGGTCGTCACCATCCATGGTGGTCAAGATCATTGCGCCACCAGAGAATATGTTTTTGATTACAAACGGTCCTTCGTATGTAGGAGTCCATTTGCCCCTGGGATCACCTTGCGGCAGTATGATACGTTTGATTACCATATCTCCAACTTGATACACTTGGTGTCTGACCTTTTTGTTTAAAGCCTTGATCATTCGTTTTTGATACATTTGACCATGGAAAACAGCAGTAAGCCTTTTCTCATAAATCAAGTTTAGTTGATCAAGTCGAGTCTAGATCTAATCTTCTTCATTCAACCATGCATCTTTCATAATTCTCAGAGAGGGGATCTGAACCTCAATAAGCAAGACAACCTCCATGTCGTATACCAGAGAATGGGGTGTTGCCCCGGTTGATGTACAAGTTGTGGTACGATATCCGTGGAGAGCGAATGGTAGCATCTCATGCCAGTCTTTGTATGTGACTGTCATTTTCTGTATGATCTTTTTAATGTTCTTATTCGCGGCTTTGACAGCACCGTTCATCTTCGGCCGGTAAGGGGAAGAATTGTGATGCTGGATCTTGAATTGCTCGCATAGGGCGGTGATCATAGTATTATTCAAGTTTTTACCATTGTCTGTAATGATTATCTCCGGGATACCGTACCGGCAGATGAGATTCTGCTTGATGAACTGGGCGACAACATTCTTGATAACGGAAGCGAAAGAAGCAGCCTCCACCCACTTTGTAAAATAGTCAATGGTCACTAAGATGAAGCGGTGTCCATTGGAGGCTGTTGGCTTGATTTCACCAATCATATCAATCCCCCACATAGCAAAGGGCCAAGGAGCCGTCAAGAAATTCAGAGGAACCAGAGGTACGTGCACTTTGTCAGCATAAATCTGACACTTGTGGCAAGTTCGAGAGTGTTGATAGCAATCTGCTTCCATGGTAAACCAATAATAGCCTTCCCGTAGGATTTTCTTTTCTAGTGGGCATTCCAAAAGTGCCTTCATGTAATTCAGCCATGATCCTTTCAGCTTCAACCTTGTCTACGCACCAAAGTAATACGGAGTCCAAGTTACGTTTGTAAAGAATGCCATTATTAAGGAAGAATTTAGCAGAGAACCTCCTTAAGAACTTCTTATCGTTGACCAAAGCTCCTTCCGGATATTCTTGGGTTTCGAGATACCTCTTTACTTCGTGAAACCAAGGCTGGTCCACTACTTCTTCAGTATTAATCTCGTGACAGTGTGCTGGTTCATCCTTTTGTCCAATGGTGATTTGGGGAGCCTCGTTATCCCATTTAAGTTTAAACATAGATGACATCGTGGCTAGTGCGTCTGCTAGCTTATTTTTTTCTCGCGGGAAGTGCTCGAAGGTAATCTCCTCAAAATGTGGGAGCAATGTCAAAACATGTTCTTTGTAAGGGATAAGGTTAGGGTGTTTGGTGTCCCATTCCCCTTTGATCTGGATGATGACCAAATTTGAATCTCCAAATACATTTAAGGATTTGATCCCCAAGTCTATGGCAGCTTTGAGACCAAAGATGCACGCTTCGTATTCCTCCATGTTATTTGTACAATTGAAGCAGAGTCTTGCCGTAAAAGGAGTATGACATCCTTCAGGAGATATGAGTACAACACCAATACCATTGTCGAGTAAGTTAGATACCCCATCAAAAACTAGGATCCATCGGGATCCTTGTTAAGGTCCGTCATATGGCCTGAGTTCTTCACAGTTGTTTACCATCATGATGTCTTCATCTGGGAATTCGAACTTCATGCACTGGTAGTCTTCCACAGCTTGGTGAGCAAGGTGGTCAGCTAGTACACTGCCCTTTATTGCTTTTTGGGTAGTATATTGTATGTCATATTCTGTCAGGATCATCTTCCATCTCGCTATTCTCCCAGAGAGAGCAGGTTTCTCAAAGATGTATTTTATCGGATCCATTTTAGATATCAACAAGGTAGTATGGGTCAGCATATACTTTCTTAGCCGGCGAGCAGCCCATGCCAGAGTGCATCAAGTTTTCTTGAGCAGTGAATATCTTGTTTCACAGTCGGTAAACTTTTTTGCTCAGGTAATAAATAGCGTGCTCTTTTTGGATAGACTCGTCATGCTTCCCCAACACACACCCTATTGAATTTTCTAAAACAGTAAGATACATGATCAATGGTCTTCCCTCAACTGGTGGCATCAACACAGGAGGCTCTTGCAGGTACTCTTTGATCTTATCAAAATCAGTTTGGCATTCATCATTCCATTTGACTACTTGATCTTTCTTCAGTAACTTGAAGATTGGTTCACAAGTAGCTGTCAGTGAGAAATGAATCTGGAAATGTGGTTCAAACGTCCCAAGAATCCTCTAACTTCCTTCTCAGTACGAGGAGCAGGAATCTCTTGTATTGCTTTCACCTTAGCGGGATCCACTTCAATACCTTTATTGCTGACGACAAAGCATGTGAGCTTACCAGACCTTACTCTAAACGTGCATTTATTTGGGTTCAACCTCAGCTTGTACTTCTTTAGTCTCTCAAACAGTTTCTGTAAATGATCAAGATGCTCTTCTGCTATTTGAGATCTAGCTATCATGTCATCCACGTAGACCTCTATTTCGTGATGTATCATGTCATGAAATAGAGTTACCATGGCACGCTGGTAGGTTGCCCCAGCATTCTTCAGTCCGAACGGCATAACCTTGTAGCAGAATGTGCCCCTTTGTGTGACAAAGGTAGTCTTCTCCATGTCTTCAGGCGCCATTTTGATTTGGTTGTAGCCTGAGAAATCGTCCATGAAGGAAAACACTTTGTGGTGTGCTGTATTGTCAACTAGAATATCAATGTGGGGAAGTGGGAAATCATCCTTAGGGCTTGCCCTATTCAAATCTCTGTAGTCCATGCACATTCGTACCTTGCTGTCTTTTTTGGGAACGGGAACAACATTTGCAACCCATTGCGGATAAGAGGTGACGGCCAAGAATCCAGCGTTGAATTTCTTCATGACTTCTTATTTAATCTTCTCTGACATATCTGGTCTCATTCGATGAACCTTTTGTTTTACTGTTGGGCAATCATCTTTTATAGGCAGACGATGTACCATAATATCTGCATCAAGTCCTGGCATGTCTTCATACGACCAGGCGAAGACCTCAACATAATTGTGCAATAACTGAATCAGACTCTCCTTGACACTGGGTTCCAGACTGGCACCCACCTTGACTTCTCTTTTGTCTTCCTCGGTACCTAGGTTGATGGTGTCCACTGGTTCCTCGTGGGGCTGAATGGTTCTCTCTTCTTGTAGTAGTAATCTGGAAAGTTCCCCTGGTACTTCACAATCTTTCTCACCTTCATCTTTGGCTTGATAAATTAGATTTTCAGAGTCACAAAAGGCCATAGCAGAGTCGTTACCATGGGATCCTGAATGGATGTAGACCTGCATTATGAGTGTGAGTGTGTGTAAGGGTATATCTATCTTTGAAAGAAATGAAAATGTAAAATAAAAATAATGAGCACAAAGTTTGTATGCAAAAACGTCCATGATTCATTGATGTCATATGGAAATGAGATAATAATCCTTACAAATGGACCATTGTGCCTCGGGTAAGACATAAGGTTTTAAGAGTCTGAATTGTTTTAATATTACAAATCCAACAAAATGTAAACACAAATTACTGTGGGATAAAAGTGATCGGGACAAAGTCTCTAGCCTCCCAGTTGCTGAGCCCTCCACTGACAGTTGGAAAGATCCAATCCTCCAGGTTGTAGCTGTCTTCATCATCTTCCACCACATTGAATTTGTAGTTGCTGATCTTCAAGGGTGGTCCTCCGGTACGAGCGCGGCGTACAACCTTCTGGGCACCTGAAGTGAAACCCAGGCCAAACTTGTCAGACTTATATGGGATATCTGGGAGTTGTCCCCAAATAGTGCACCTACCTTCTTCTATCACTGCATTGGCGTCCTTTAAAGATGACATCCAGAGTGGAGGCCTTGTGATCTTGGGAACTTGAGACACAACCTTGGTTACTGCCACATCTTGCGGGACTTCTTCAAAGTGCTGGAATGGAGTTTCGATAAATTCACCATCTAATTCCACATATCTGAAGGAATTGAGATGGTTGATCATACACTCTTCTTCTCCATGAACGGTGATAATCTTCCCTTGAATCGGATACTTCAACATTTGGTGCAACATAGAAGTAACAACGCCAGCATTGTGAATCCATGGTCGGCCTAGCAAGCAGGAGTATGAAGGACGAATATCCATTACATATAAGGTTGAATCAAATGTTTGGGTTCCAACCTTTATGGGGATATCCACTTCCCCATGCACCATCCTTTTTGAGCCGTCAAAAGCTCTCACTACTATGTTGCTTAGTTTCAACGTCAATCCCTCACAGTCAAGCCTATCAAGAGCCTTTTTAGGAAATGCATTCAGAGACGAGCCAGTGTCAACCAAGACATGAGCCAGAGTTGTGCCCCTGCATTCCACTGAGACATGCAATTCCTCATTATGCTTCCTTCCTCTTGGCGTTAAATCAACATCCGAGAAACCTAAACCATTATCTGCAGTCAAGCTGGCTACGCAGTCTTGGAACTGATCGGCAGATGTTTCTTGGGGTACGTGGGCAGTTTTCAAGAATTTTACCAAGGCCTTTGCATGCGCCTCGGAACATATTAGTAAAGCCAGCATGAAAATTTTAGATGGAGTTTTCCCCAGTTGTTCAACTACAGCGTGGCCGATTCTTTTTATGATCTTTAGAATTTCCTCCATCTCTTTCCGAGAGGTATCCGGGATAGCCAATGATTGTGCCTTCGTCTGGACAGGCTCAATCAGAATAGTTTTACCTCGAGTCTCGGTTAACTCAACAGAAGGAATGTCAGTAGGAGTGATAGCAGGGATTGTAACAGCTTTGTCAGTTGGAGTATTGGTGGAGATGATTGTAGGACTGGGAATAGCCTTCAGAGGAGCTGTAAAATCAAGCTTCTCTAATGAGATTTTGTTTTGATGAAGACAAACCATGATTGACAAAGAAGGCAAAGATTTATGATCAAGCTCAAAGCATCTAAGGATAATATCTTCAGTTCAAAGCTCTCAACAAATTTTAAGGTATAATAATATTACTTACTTTGATCTTAAGATATAGATGCTCAATTTTGAAAAAGAAATTTTTAAAAATCATTACTCAAGTTTTTCAAAATTAAAATTTCATTTTTCACTTGAGTGCAATCGATTGCATGCTTCAATTTTTCAGATCTTTTGCTTATGTTTCTCTGTGCAATCGATTTACGTTGCTTGTGCAATCGATTTCATACTTGAAATTTTTCAAAACGTTTGCTTCTGTTTCTCAGTGAAATCGATTTACATTGCTAGTGCAATCGATTGCACTCACTTACTTTTTGCTACTGACTTTACATGCAATTGATTTACATTGCTAGTGCAATCGATTGCACACTCAAAAGTTTTGAAAATATAGTTGTTGAAATCTTGTGCAATCGATTTACACAAAGGGTGCAATCGATTGCATGCTGCACGATTTTGAAAAATAGCAGCTTTTCACATGCCTGTTCATCATTCCTTTTTATTGAAACCTTTCACTCAGACTTGGCATTTATTCATGATACATTTTCAGAACTTCATGATGTTTCAAAAGGGTGTTACGAACATATATATATATATATATATTCATTTTCAAAATTTTTTTCAACACCTCTTCCAAATATATTTTCTGAATTTTCAAAATACAAACTCAAGCACTTCTTCACTTTCATACATAAGTTTTATGCACACTTTCATACATTGTTAAACAGAAAACTTTGAGCAATTATATCTTGAGTCATTGTACAATATTATCATTGGAAGAGAAGATCATTCATTGTTAAATCACTCTAAGTGATCAATACTACTCAACTCACTCAAAATCAAATATTGATAGTTACTTACTTATTTTTCCAGGATTGATGGAAATAAGTTTAAGTGTTTTAAAATCTTGTCTTTCCAGGATTGTTGGATACAAGTGTGTGGTCACTTTGAGAGGATTGTTCTCATTGTTGACATAGTGAAAATCCAAGAGGATTGTTCTTGGTGGTTTTATTGGTTAAAGTCTTGTATAGAAGGACTAGGGTGTCTTGCCTAGAGATCTAACAATAAGGAAATCTCTTTCATGTTGAAAGGGGACTGGAGTACTCTCGGACTGTGAGGGGAACCAGGATACATCTTTGTGTTCTTTACTTTTCCGCATTTACCGCTTTCATCACTAGTCATAAACCAGAAAATAAAGAAATACATTTGTATACTCATGCACTAAACCAGAAAAATAATATCCATCATCACTAAAACGGTAAAACTTTTAAAGTGCCTAATTCACCCACCCTCTTAGGTGCACTCTCATACTACAATTGGTATTAGAGCAGGTTATAGGTAACCTGCTCCTAAAAGATCCAGAATGGCTTCCGCAAATCAAAATCTCGTTTTCAGAGATGGTGGTAGTAACAACAAGCCTCCTCTATTTTGTGGTGAATATTTTGACTTCTGGAAAATACGCATGAAGGCACATCTCGAAGCACAAGGAGAAGAAATATGGGATGCCTTCGAGAATGGTCCATTTATCCCTATAACGATAATCAATGGTGATGGTTCATCAAAGCCTAAAGCTGCATTGGACGAAGATGATAAGAAGAAGGCTCTCTATGATAAAAAGGTAATAAATCTTCTTCATGGTGCACTTGGCATGGATGAATTCTTCCGTGTCTCGGCATGCAAAACAGCGGAAAAAATATGGGATACCTTGGTAGAAACTCATGAAGGAACCTCTGAAGTTAAAGATCGAGATTAAATACTTTGAGTTAAGAATACGAACTATTCAGAATGCAGCCCCGAGAATCAATCCTCGACTTGCAGAAAAGATTTGTACACTTGACAAATCATTTGAAAGAACTCGGTAAGACTTTAACTAATGATGAACTTAATCTTAAATTGCTTAGATCTTTATCCAGGGAATGGCTACCAAAAGTGACAGCAATATCCGAGAAAAAGAATCTATCCACAATGACTTCTGCAACTTTGTTCATAAAACTTCAAGAATATGAGACGGAACTTGCAAGACTTGAAAAGCATGAAATCCAAGTAAAAGATTCAAGAGACATGGCTCTAAATACAAGGATAAAAAATCATGATAGCAATCAATAGGATGAATCCACTAGTAGTGAAGATGATGATCTTATCAAGACGATTGAAAATATTCTACGAAAAGAATGAAAAAGGGAAGCACCAACAAGGAAGGTTATATGCTTTGAATGTGGAGAAAAGGGACATGTTAAAATTGAATGTCCTACACTTGAAAAGAAGAAAAAAATATTTCAAGATAAATAAAGATAAGAAGTCAAAGAAAGCATATATAACATGGGAAAGTTCATCTTTCGATTACGAAAACAATCAACGTGTTAATCTCGCATTGATGGCCTCACACCATTCCGCTGATGAAGACAACAAAGTTAGTAATGAATTTTCTCTTTTTGATAGTGATGCACAAGGTTCTATAGACGAACTATTGAATGAATTCAAAATTCTGTATAAAACTATTTTATCACAAAAGAAACAAATTTCATCCTTAGAAGAAAAATGTGAATCTATGGAAAAAGATTTCAAAGAAGAAAAACAAAAATTAAGTGATGAACAAAAACAAAATTTTGTATGCAAAAATTATGAATCACTCTCTTTCCAAATTGTCCAATTAAAAAGAGTCATTGAAATATATGAAAAAGGCCAAATTGGATTAGAAGGTGTTCTTAGCCAACAAAGATACTCCAATGACAAAAGTGGTCTTGGATATTCAAAGTTTTCAAAACCAAGTTCTAATAAAATTATCTTTGTTAAGGCTAGTGATCAATCATACAAAGAGAAAGTGAACAAACCTAAAATAGTTCATCACTATCCTAAAAGGAAAACATTTCCTAAGATGAAATCTTATCCTTCTAGATATAGAAGTAACTTTGAACCTACTTGTTTTTATTATGGTATTAAAGGACATACACCTAATGCTTGATATATTAGAAATTTTAGTGTGGAAAGTGGGAATTATGTGTGGGTTAAGAAAGGAACTAACTATGACGGACCCAAAGCACATTGGGTACCAAATCAAACTTAATTTGTTTTAGGTATGCTTGAATACCACATGACATATTTGGTATCTTGATAGTGGTTGTTCAAAGCATATGACGGGAGACATATACTAACTTTCAAATCTAGTTCAAGTCCAAGGATTATTTCACATATGGGAAATACCTTAAAGGAAGAGTTCTTGCCATTGGCAAAGTTGATACACTAACTTTCATATCCATTGAAGATGTACTTCATATTGAAGAACAAAAGACAACTTCTAAGTACAAGTCAACTTTGTGACAAAGGCTTCAACATCATGTTCTCAAAAGATGAATGATTTATCAAGTCACTCTTGAGGTGAAACTCATTGGTATAAATTGTTTTTACTTTCAATAATTTCTTTATGTATTATAAGGCTTTTCCTATCCTTTTAATTACAAAGGGGGAGAAGATATCTGTATGTGTATGCTTGTCTCTAACTATTGCAGCCCAAAGAAAGATGAAAAATCTCTATGATCCAAGGGAGAACTTTGATCAAGAGGGAGTTATCAAAGATAGGGGGAGCATTCACATAAGAGTTTCTCATTCTTTCTAAAAAAGGTCAAGCATCTTCAACATTATGTTTTGATGAAGATAACTACTATGTGCATTTATCAAAGGATGATAAAAAGCATCATGAAGCAATATGGCTATGGTTAAGCTTTAAATATTATTATATGTATTTTGTCCTTTTTTATGCATCTTTCCATTCTTTTTGATAATGTCAAAGGGGGAGAAGGATGTGGTACTTTATGCTTGTATTTTTCCTTGTCTTAATTTTTAAGGTACTCTCCAACCAAGATGAAGAAATGCAAAGGATTCCAACTCTCTCCTACATAGTGGGAGTTTTGCATCTTAGGGGGAGAAGCTCTTCCAGAAAGTACATCGCATAAAGCAAGATTGTTTGTCATCATAAACAAGGGTGAGAATGTAAAATCAAGCTTCTATAATGAGCTTTTATTTTGATGAAGACAAACCATGATTGACAAAGAAGGCAAAGATTTATGATCAAGCTCAAAGCATCTAAGGACAATATCTTCAGTTCAAAGCACTCAACAACTTTCAAGGTATAATAATATTACTTACTTTGATCTTAAGATATAGATGCTCAATTTTCAAAAAGAAATGTTTAAAAATCATTACTCAAGTTTTTCAAAATTAAAATTTCATTTTTCACTTGAGTGCAATCGATTTGCATTTTAGTGCAATCAATTGCATGCTTCAATTTTTCAAATCTTTTGCTTCTGTTTCTCTGTGCAATCGATTTACATTGCTTGTGCATTCGATTGCATACTTAAAATTTTTCAAAACATTTGCTTATGTTTCTCAGTGCAATCGATTTACATTACTAGTGCAATCGATTGCACTCACTTACTTTTTGCTACTGACTTTACATGCAATCGATTTACATTGCTAGTGCAATCGATTGCACACTCAAATCTTTTGAAAATATAACTGTTGAAACCTTGTGCAATCGATTTACACAAAGGGTGCAATCGATTGCATGCTGCACGATTTTGAAAAATAGCAGCTTTTCACATGCCTGTTCATCATGCCTTATCATTGAAACCTTTCACTCAGACTTGGCATTTGTTCATGATACATTTTCAGAACTTCATGATGTTTCAAAAGGGTGTTATGAACATATATATATATATATATATTCATTTTCAAAATCTGTTTCAACACCTCTTCCAAATATATTTTCTTAATTTTCAAAATACAAACTCAAGCACTTCTTCACTTTCATACATAAGTTTTCTGCACACTTTCATACATTGTTAAACAGAAAACTTTGAGCAATTATATGTTGAGTCATTGTATAATATTATCATTGGAAGGGAAGATCGTTCATTGTTAAATCACTTTAAGTGATCAATACTACTCAACTTACTCAAAATCAAATATTGATAGTTACTTACTTATTTTTCCAGGATTGATGGAAATAAGTTTAAGTGTTTTAAAATCTTGTCTTTCCAGGATTGTTGGATACAAGTGTGTGGTCACTTTGAGAGGATTGTTCTCATTGTTGACATAGTGAAAATCCAAGAGGATTGTTCTTGGTGGTTTTATTGGTTAGAGTCTTGTATAGAAGGACTAGGGTGTCTTGTCTAGAGATCTAACAATAAGGAAATCTCTTTCATGTTGAAAGGGGTCTGGAATACTCTCGTACTGTGAGGGGAACCAGGATACATCTCTGTGTTCTTTACTTTTCCGCATTTACCACTTTCATCACTAGTCATAAACCAGAAAAGAAACAAATACATTTGTATACTCATGCACTAAACCAAAAAAATAATATCCATCATCACTAAAACGGTAAAACTTTTAAAGTACCTAATTCACCCCCCCCCCCCCCTCTTAGGCGCACTCTCATAATTACAATTTGTATCAGAGCAGATTATAGGTAACCTGCTCCTAAAAGATCCAGAATGGCTTCCGCAAATCAAAATCCCGTTTTCAGATATGGTGGTAGTAACAACAAGCCTCCTCTATTTTGTGGTGAACATTTTGACTTCTGGAAAATACGCATGAAAGCACACCTCGAAGCACAAGGAGAAGAAATATGGGATGTCGTCGAGAATGGTCCATTTATCCCTATAAATCAATGGTGCTGGCTCATCAAATCCTAAAGCTGCATGGGATGAAGATGATAAGAAGAAGGTTCTCTATGATAAAAAGGCAATAAATCTTCTTCAAGGTGCACTTAGCACGGATGAATTCTTCCGTGTCTTGGCATGCAAAACAGCGAAATAAATATGGGATGCCTTGGTAGAAACTCATGAAGGAACCGCTGAAGTTAAAAGATCGAGATTAAATACTTTGAGTCAAGAATACAAACTATTCAGAATGCAGCTCCGAGAATCAATCCCCGACTTGCAGAAAAGATTTGTACACTTGACAAATCATTTTAAAGCACTCGGTAAGACTTTAAATAATGATGAACTTAATCTTAAAGTTCTTAGATCTTTATCCAGGGAATGGCAACCAAAAGTGACAGCAATATCCGAGAAAAAGAATCTATCCACAATGACTTCCGCAACTTTGTTCGGAAAACTTCAAGAATATGAGACGGAACTTGCAAGACTTGAAAAGCATGAAATCAAAGTAAAAGATTCAAGAGACATGGCTCTAAATACAAGGGTAAAAAATAATTATAGCAATCAAGAGGATGAATCCACTAGTAGTGAAGATGATGATCTTATCAAAAAGATTGAAACGGTTCTACGAAAAGAAAGAAAAAGGGAAGCACCAACAAGGAAGGTTATATGCTTTGAATGTGGAGAAAAGGGACATGTTAAAAGTGAATGTCCTACACTTGAAAAGAAGAAGAAATATTTCAAGAGAAATAAAGATAAGAAGTCAAAGAAAGCATATATAACATGGGAAAGTTCATCTTCCAATTCCGAAAACAATCAACGTGTTAATCTCGCATTGATGGCCTCACACCATTCCGATGATGAAGACAACAAGGTTAATATTGAATTTTCTCTTTTTTATAGCGATGCACAAGGTGCTATAGATGAACTATTTAATGAATGCAAAATTCTGTATAAAACTATTTCATCACAAAAGAAACAAATTTCATCCTTAGAAGAAAAATGTGAATCTATGGGAAAAGATTTCAAAGAAGAAAAACAAAAATTAAGTGATGAACAAAAATAGAATTTTGTATGCAAAAATTATGAATCACTTTCTTTCCAAATTGTCCAATGAAAAAGAGTCATTGCAAGATATGAAAAAGGCCAAATTGGATTGGAAGGTGTTCTTAGCCAACAAAAATACTCCAATGAAAAAAGTGGTCTTGGATATTCAAAGTTTTCAAAACCAAGTTCTAATAAAACTATCTTTGTTAAGGCTAGTGATCAATCATCCAAAGAGAAAGTGAAAAAACCTAAAATAGTTCATCACAATCCTAAAAAGAAAACATTTCCTAAGAAGAAATATTATCCTTCTAGATATAGAAGTAACTTTGAACCTACTTGTTTTTATTGTGGTATTAAATGCCATACACATAATGCTTGCTATGTTAGAAACTTTAGTGTGGAAAGTGGGCATTATGTGTGGGTTAAGAAAGGAACTAACTATGACGGACCCAAAGCACATTGGGTACCAAATCAAACTTAATTTATTTTGTAGGTATGCTTGAAGACCACATAGAATATTTGGTATCTTGATAGTGGTTGTTCAAAGCATATGACGAGAGACATATACTAACTTTCAAATCTAGTTCAAGTCCAAGGATTATTTCACATATGGGAAATACCTTAAAGGAAGAATTCTTGGCATTGGCAAAGTTGATACACTAACTTTCATATCCATTGAAGATGTACTTCATGTTGAAGAACAAAAGACAACTTCTAAGTACAAGTCAACTTTGTGACAAAGGCTTCAACATCATGTTCTCAAAAGATGAATGATTTATAAAGTCACTCTTGAGGTGAAACTCATTGGTATAAATTGTTTTTACTTTCAATAATTTCTTTATGTATTATAAGGCTTTTCCTATCCTTTTAATGACAAAGGGGGAGAAGATATTTGTATGTGTATGCTTGTCTCTAACTATTGCATCCCAAAGAAAGATGAAAAATCTCTATGATCCAAGGGAGAACTTTGATCAAGAGGGAGTTATCAAAGATAGGGGGAGCATTCACATAAGAGTTTCTCAATATTTATAAAAAAAGGTCAAGCATCTTCAACGTTTTGATGAAGATAACTACTATGTGAATTTATCAAAGGATGATAAAAAGCATCATGAAGCAATATGGCTATGGTTAAGCTTTCAATATTATTATATGTATTTTGTCCTTTATTATGCATCTTTCCATTCTTTTTGATAATGTCAAAGGGGGAGAAGGATGTGGTACTTTATGCTTGTATTTTTCCTTGTCTTAATTTTTAAGGTACTCTCCAACCAAGATGAAGAAATGCAAAGGATTCCAACCCTCTCCTACATAGGGGGAGTTTTGCATCTTAGGGGGAGAAGCTCTTCCGGAAAGTAAATCGCATAAAGCAAGATTGTTTGTCATCATAAAAAAGGGGGAGAATGTAAAATCAAGCTTCTCTAATGAACTTTTGTTTTGATGAAGAAAAACCATGATTGACAAAGAAGGCAAAGATTTATGATCAAGCTCAAAGCATCTAAGGACAATATCTTCAGTTCAAAGCTCTCAACAACTTTCAAGGTATAATAATATAACTTACTTTGATCTTAATATATAGATGCTCAATTTTGAAAAAGAAATGTTTAAAAATCATTACTCAAGTTTTTCAAAATTAAAATTTCATTTTTCACTTGAGTGCAATCAATTTGCATTTTAGTACAATCGATTGCATGCTTCAATTTTTCAGATCTTTTTCTTCTGTTTCTGTGTGAAATCGATTTACATTGCTTGTGCAATCGATTGCATACTTAAAAAATTTCAAAATGTTTGATTCTATTTCTCATTGCAATCGATTTACATTGTTAGTGCAACCGATTGCACTCACTTACTTTTTGCTACTGACTTTAGATGCAATCGATTTACATTGCTAGTGCAATCGATTGCACACTCAAAACTTTTGAAAATATAGCTGTTGAAACCTTGTGCAATCGATTTACACAAAGGGTGCAATCGATTGCATGCTGCACGATTTTGAAAAATAGCAGCTTTTCACATGCATGTTCATCATGCCTTTTCATTGAAACCTTTCACTCAAACTTGGCATTTGTTCATGATACATTTTCAGAACTTCATGATGTTTCAAAAGGGTGTTATGAACATATATATATATATATATATATATATATATATATATATATATATATATATATATATATATATATATATATATATATATATATATTCATTTTCAAAATCTGTTTCAACACCTCTTCCAAATATATTTTCTGAATTTTCAAAATACAAACTCAAGCACTTCTTCACTTTCATACATTCTTAAACAGAAAACTTTGAGCAATTATATGTTGAGTCATTGTACAATATTATCATTGGAAGAGAAGACCATTCATTATTAAATCACTCTAAGTGATCAATACTACTTAACTCACTCAAAATCAAATATTGATAGTTACTTATTTATTTTTCCAGGATTGTTGGAAATAAGTTTAAGTGTTTTAAAATTTTGTCTTTCCAGGATTATTGGATACAAGTGTGTGGTTACTTTGAGAGGATTGTTCTCATTGTTGACATAGTGAAAATCCAAGAGGATTGTTCTTGGTGGTTTTATTGGTTAGAGTCTTGTATAGAAGGACTAGGGTGTCTTGTCTAGAAATCTAACAATAAGGAAATCTCTTTCATGTTGAAAGGGTACTGGAGTACTCTCAGACTGCGAGGGGAACCAGGATACATCTCTATGTTCTTTACTTTTCTGCATTTACCGCTTTCATCACTAGTCATAAACCAGAAAAGAAAGAAACACATTTGTAAACTCATGCACTAAACTAGAAAAATAATATCCATCTTCACTAAAACGGTAAAACTTTTAAAGTACCTATTTCACCTCCCCCCCCCCCCCCTCTTAGGCGCACTCTCATACTTATAGGAGCAACAACAACAAGAATGATTACGGGTCTAGAAACGCTTTTGGGGGAGCAATTTCTGGAGATAATATCCTTCCGCTTCGGGTAATCTTGCTAGTCCTTGCAATATTACTGATATCGGAGTCAACTTTCTCAAAACTTGAATCTTCGGCAGCTGGCCATTCTTACTTGATACCGTGGTAGTAGACATCCCCTCCATAATTCCATGGTATGGTTTTATCTGATGAGTACGTGACTGGTCCAGACATTGTAATTATCAAAGGGGTTACTTTTGGAACTGATGTAATTCTAACGGGTCTTTTGATGGAGACCCTGGAAGAATTGGTGGAAATGGTAATGATAGAAACGTCATTAAAAGGAACAGGTGGAACAGAATTCTTATCAAACAAAATTTCCTTGTTATCTATTAGGCACTGAATGCCTGCTTTTAACAAAGGACAACTGGTTGGTAAGGACAAATAGAAATGGAAGCTTTCATCACAGTCTGGGAAGACACTGGCATTTAATAAGTTCTTTTTGATAGTCAGGAGTGGGGTCATAAGTTCATCTACTGAAGTAATAAACATATCTTCCTCAATGGCGTTGGTAGCATGGTTGTGTTTGGGCATAGGGGCATAAATGACATTTGGCTTTTCGGGCGCATCAAATTCAATCTCTTTGGCTTCAATGAGGTCTTGTACTTTGTTCTTCAGAGCCCAACAGTTGTTAGTGTCATGGCTGGGACTCTCAGAGTGGTATGCACAGCGGGCATTAGGATGATAGTGAGGAGATGTTGTGTTAGGATTCTTTGGAGCTTCTTTCAAGGTCACTAGATTGGATCTTAACAAGTGTGGCAATACTTGAGACAAGGTTATATTAATTTTGGTGAATTGTCCGATTGGTCTTTCCATTCTTGGTTGGTTGTTTCTTTGCTGATCATGCGCATGTTTAGGAATTATAACAGCCCCGACCATTGGACGGCGTTCAACCCTATCTTGATTTCTCTGAGGATATATAGAAACTTCCTCTTTCTTTCCGATGAATGGTTTCCTTACAGCATTAGAGGATGCATATTTTTGAATCTTTCCACTTTTTATCTCGACTTCTACCCTTTCTCTGGTCAATATTAGTTCAGTAAAACATGCCAATGAACTCCCAATTAAGTGATTGAAGAAGGGTCTAGACAAGGTGCCCAAGAACATGTCCACCAACTCTCTTTCAAATAGGGGAGGTTGAACTCTTCCGGCCAAGTCTCTCCATTTTTGCACATAGTCCTTGAAGCCTTCACTTGAAACCATGGCCATAATATAGAGTTGAGTACGGGTAAGCGCAAGATCAGCGTTGTATTGGTATTGTTTGTAAAAGGCAGCAGCAAGATCTTCCCAATTATGAACATTGGCTCTTTCTAACTAATAAAACCAATCAAGTTGAGTTCCAGACAGACTGTCTTGGAAGAAGTGTACCCATAAATCTTTGTCAGTGGTATGGGGCTGGATTTTCCTCACATAGGACCGGAGATGAATTTTAGGGCATGAAACTCCATCATATTTGGAGAACACAGGTGCTTTGAATTTTGGAGGAATAACAATCCCCAACACTAAACCCAACTCCTCAAAGTCCAATCCATGCACTTTTTGGATTTCCATTGCACTCAACCGCTCTTCGAGATGTTTATACTTGTCATCAGCTGAAGGGTATTGTTCTTCAAAATAGTCTTCTTCTTCCTCTTCTGATTCTGACTGGAAAACTGTTTCCTTGCCCTTCCCATCTTGATTGTCTTTCTCACCGGATGTCGTTGCAAAGTCTAAGGCCCTTATTGTCTGCACTTGGAATCTTCTTCCCATGTTTAGAACTCTGGTTGTTTTCTTCATCTTCTTTTTCTTCTCCTCGGCCAGCAAGGTCTTTAACTCTTCTTGTCCTTTGGCTAGAGTTAAGAACAACTGTTGAAACTGTGCATTCTGGGCTTGGAGGTCCTTTATCGTTTGCTCAAGATCCATCTTACTGAAATAAACAGTAGAGAGATGAGGAGACTTATTTCAAGAAACCTGCTTATGTTATGATGAATTGTAAATGCATATGCAATGATTTCAATGGTTTTAAGATTCAAATTTGTTTTAGAAAAAAAGGAAACACACGATATATTAATAGATTAAAGCTTGAGTACATCAATGCCTTCTTGGGAAAAATAATACAAAAACTCTAAGATAAAAAGGTAGTACGCATCCTCTTTGGTGCAATGTGAAGATGTGAAAAACACAAGAAGGGGGGTTGAATTGTAAAACTTAAATCAAAAGCTTAAACAACACTGTATTTTTATTCTGGTTCGTTTGATCTCAAACTACTCCAGTCCACCCGTCAAGGTGATTTTGCCTCTCTCCAACGAGGTCTTAATCCACTATATTCAAAGGATTACACAACTACTTTAACAACTGTTAAAGCCTTCTTGAGTATAACCACAAACCGGTTTATCTCAAGGAAATCTCTTTACAAATAATTGAACAATAATGTGTTTGATGTTTTCTAATAAAACAGTATACCAAATTGTGATAATACACAAATTTAAGCTTAGAATGAAACTGGATTGCTAAAGCGTTTGAATGAGCATGGTTTGAAGGCTTAGCAAAATGTATGAGTGCGTGCGTGTAGATTAACCTTTTCTTTTCTCACACAGACTTGTTTATATAGCCAAGGCAAAGATGCGTTGTTGTCCATAAATCACTTTCAATGATAATAACGTTCTTTCCTTTTTGAGAAGATCTTGTCTTGAAGAGAGCCGTTAGCAATTAATCTGTCTTGAATACTTAGTAACGCTTCAGAGTGTTCTTTATGATAATCAGAGTGTTCTTTGCTTTAGCTTATGCTGACGCTTCTGAGTGCTGATGACTTGGTAAGGATCTTGATCAGAGTCAGAGTGTTTTATGCATAGATTCTGTTCATCAAGCTTCAGCATATGATCTGGTAGCTTCAGCGTGTAGCACATGTTATGGATCTTCTGATGCTTACGTATTACTGATCTTTTGATGCTTCTGATGCTGATTCCATAAGAACTTCTGTAAATATAAAACATAATTTTAAGTAGCATATTTGTTCTATATATATCTTTGAATTTATTTATTCTTGTATTTTGTTATCATCAAAACTCTAATTAAGGGTTGTAGAATCAAACTATGTTCTAACAATCTCCCCATTTTTGATGATGACAAAAACCAGATTTTTTTTCAATTAAAAATAAGGAATAAAAGGTATCAGAGATTAAAAATAAAGAATAAAAGGTATTAGAGCTAAGAAGAGAAAACTCCCCCTGAGTTGATTACTTCCCTTTAATTCCATGAGTCTTTGAGCGTCAGAACTTTACTGTACTTTATTGTATCTTTCGTCAGAATTTTGTACCTGTTCAAGCTTTTCAGAAGAAAGAAATTCAAATAGATCAGAATGTCAGAATGTTTGAGACTTATGTCTCAGTAATCCGTTATTGAAAAATATCATTCTTTCTCCCCCTTTTTGTCAGTTATCAAAAAGCACAAATGATCAGAGTCAAAAATGCATTTATATTGAAAACAGAAGCAATGATAAGTTTAGAACATTGTAAAAATATGACAGATAAACAAGTTATAAAAACAAGGAAATTCTAAGAAGGAGGAGGAAGTCGTGTGAACAAAGCCTCCAACATGCTCTTGATTTGGGTGTTGGTTTCTTGTTGCTGAGTTAACATGTTTGCTATTGCATCAATTTTGGTGTCCTGCTTATCCATTCTCTCCTGCATCAGCATATCAGATCTTTTCAAGTCTTCTAGAGTCTGCCTGTCAAGGGAGGAAGCTTGAGGATCTTCAGAAACAGGATGCTTCTCAGAGCTTTCTGCAATATCTTCTTCTTGACTCTGTTCTTCAGCAGGAATCATCTGTTCTTCTGACTCTGGTTGATCTTTGGATGCTGGACGATGTTCAGACCAAGGAGCATTGTCCAGAGGGAGAACTTCTTCCTTAAGCAGCTTGCTCAGAATTGGACATTCAATTTCTTTCAGCTGATTGCTGAAGTTCTGTTGAGCTTGTCCATAGCTCTGTTCTTGCAACTTAAAGGTTTCAGAGCATACCCATCTTCTGAACTTTGTCCAAAGGTAGTCTGATGCAGCAGGATCAACCAGCTTAAGACTAGCTTGTTTCAGAGAAGTGATCCACTTCTGTGCTTCTGTTTCAAAGTTCAATATACTGGTACCAACATCTGGATGTTTTGGTTTTGGGATAGCAGTTTTATGGTTGATGGCAGCAAGACGTTCAAAAACTGTTAAGTCAATGACAGTCTTGATGTTGTCTTCTTGATTGTTCTTTGGTGAGGGAGTGGGAGAGACAGGAATTATGATTGGACTTGATGGGGAATTTGGTGGTGTTAATTCTGGTGAAGAGGGAAGTTGAGGAATATTCACAATGGTACCAAGGGGAAAACAAATGGCCAGAGGTTGTGTGATTCCAGGAATGGGAATAGTATCAGAATCAACAGTTTGATTCTGAGGTTCTGGTTCAGGGGATTCAGAGGGTTGAGCCTCAGAAGTTTGAATCTCAGGTTGTGGAGAGGGTGGATTAATTTCTGGTTGAGGAGATGAAGGTAGTGGGATTTCTGGTTCTGGAGAGAGGGGAATTTTTGGTTGTGCTTCTGTGTGGGTTTCAGGGTTTGGATTATCTGGTATGGGAGCAGAAGTGTGTTGGTCTATATCAGAAAGAACTTTTGCAAGTTCTTGTTCTGGAATGGCTTCAGTATTTGGATTTTGAGGTTGGGAGCGAGATCTTCTAAGGGTTAATGATTCAGAGGGGTCAGAATCAATGTCAAAGTCTTCAAAGGTTTGTGGTGTTGGATTTTCTGATTGAGTGGTAGTTGGGATAGATGTTGATACAACAATTTAATCTAAAACAGTTACAGAAGAAGGATTACCTCTCTTTTTAGGAGTCCGCTGAGATGATCCTTCTGCTTCAGCTTTCCTTTTCTTGGTCTTCTTCAGAACAACTTTTGGAGCCTTCTGCTGTAGATCCTGGATGTTCAGATTTGGTGTTGTACCATCAGCCTTGCAAGCATCCAGATATCTCAGAATTATATCTGGTTTAGAGTCAATCTCTGAGAACAGAGGAAAGTCATCCAGGGGACTCTTCTGCTGGAGATTGCAGCAAAAGGAGTGACAATGGGTTCCTTCTTGATGTTCTCAATCAACTTCATTTTCTTCAGATTTTTGGCATTCAGCTGTTTGCCAACAATAGCTTCCAAGGAGCTGATTTCTTGAGCCTCTGTGAGATGATCAATCAGCTTATTCTCTGTTATAATATCTGATATCAGTCTTCCTAGGGGTATCCAATCCCTTTTTGTTCATTCCTCTTCTCTTGTTTCTTTAACACTTGTCCTGAGATGGTTGAACAACAGATGAGCCAGATTTATCTTGACCTTCTGAGAGATGAAGTAGATCAGAAATTGCTGATTAATATTAATGTAATCAGGAGAGCTGGTAGGCTTCCTGTGGTTTATGCACCCCAGAATGATCTTGGCCCAAATTCTGTGTTGGTCTTTTAAATCCCTTATCTTGCTGGAGGGAAGCCCCAGAGTGAAGATTTCCCTTGCAATTAGGGCAGCATCAGCGCACCTTTCTGCCATGTTAATGCAACGAACACCACCACCACTGTAGCCTATGAGTCTTGCAATTAGGTCCTCAGTAATAACAATCTTCTTCCCCATGATGTAAGACGTAACTTGATGATTTGAAGAAGAAGCGTGAATCCAAAATTCCTTTACCAGAATAGGGAATGTTGGACCCACCAGACGGTCAAAATACTTTTCCCAGCCTTGAGCTTTAATTTCTTCAGAGAGATTAAACCCATTCTCCTTAAGACTGTTGAAATCCACGATTAATTCTGACAGAACCTCAAGATTTTTGATTGGTGTGAGAAGCGTTCTGTGGGGTTCTTCGTACTGTTCAGTGGAGTCTGATTTCTGGGAACTTGAAGTAGGAATGCTGGAAGAAGCCATGTTCACACGAAGGTTTTTGTAAAACAAAGACTAAAAGGGTTTTTGAGAAAGTATGAAAGCTAAAATCAGTAAGTTTGAGAGAAAATGAAAGTGAAGGTAAAGAGTGTAAATGGTGTGAAGTGTGTTTAAATAGATTTCTAAAAAGGTTTTGAAAACATAAACGTAAAGGGAGAGAAATTAATAATGATTATTAGCATTTAATGATAGCTGATTTTAGGGGATTCAGAAAGATATTTGGAATGGTTACCCATGACATGTGTCTCAATGCATCCAATCAGCGCTTTTGCCTTTTCAGAAACGTGAACGCGTGTTCAGCCTCAGAAAATAGCTGATGATTGGATGACACTTGTTTGCTTGAGTGAACAACATATTTCTATCCTTGAAATGAAGCGCTCAGATCTTCATGGATAGATTCTGATACAATATGTACTTCTAAAGATCTGAAGAAGGATTGATCAGTAGTTCACAGCAAAATACACAAAGTTCTGAAGGTTAAGATATGGAATCAAAACAATTTTATTCTGGGCAGAGCTTCATGCTGAGATGTTTCAGAATGAAGTTGAACCTATCTTCAGAAAGAGGTTTTGTAAAAATATCAGCCCATTGATGGTCTGTGTTAATAAATTTAAAATTTAAAATCCCTTTCTGAATATAGTCCCTAATAAAATGATGTTTTATTTCTATATGCTTAGCCCTAGAATGTAAAATTGGATTTTTACTGAGACAAATAGCAGAAGTATTGTCACAGAGGATAGGAATGTTACTCTCAAATATCTGGAAGTCCTCAAGTTGACTTTTCATCCAGAGCATTTGTGTGCTGCATCCAGCTGCTGCTATGTATTCAGCTTCTGCTGTTGATAGAGCAATTGTGGATTGTCTTTTGCTGGACCATGAGATCAAATTTTCTCCCAGAAACTGGCAGCTTCCAGAAGTGCTTTTACGTTCTACTCTGTCTCCAGCAAAATCAGCATCACAATATCCTACTAAGCTGTAATCACTTGATTTTCTATAAAACAAACCCAGATTAGTAGTACCTTTCAGATACTTGAAAATTCGCTTAACTGCTGTTAAGTGAGATTCTCTAAGATCTGATTGAAATCTAGCACAAATGCAAACATTGAATAAAATGTCAGGCCTTGAAGTCGTCAGATATAGAAGAGAACCAATCATACCTCTGTAGACCTTCTGTTCTACCTTTTTACTTACCTCTTCTCTTTCCAGAATGCACGTGGGATGCATTGGAATCTTTGATGGCTTACATTCTGAGAGATCAAATTTCTTCAGAAGTTCTCTGACATATTTGCTCTGATGAATGTAAGTTCCTTCTGGGGTTTGATTAATCTGAATGCCCAGAAAGAATTTTAGTTCCCCCATTAGGCTCATCTCAAATTCTGCCTGCATACACTTAGCAAACTTTCTTCCCAGAGAAGGTTTAGTAGATCCAAATATAATGTCATCAACATAAATTTGACATACTAAAATGTCATTCTTAACTGTCTTACAAAATAAGGTTGTGTCCACTTTCCCTCTGGTGAATTCCTTTTCTAATATGAAGTTACTTAGTCTTTCATACCAAGCTCTGGGAGCTTGTTTCAGACCATAGAGTGACTTCTTTAGTTTGAAAACATATTATGGATTTTTGGAACTTTCAAAACCAGGGGGTTGGTGCACATATACCTCTTCTTCTATATAGCCATTTAAGAATTCACTCTTAACATCCATCTGATATAGAGTGATGCCTTTATTAACAGCAAATGAAATTAAGAGTCTGATAGATTCTAACCTGGCGACTGGAGCAAAGGTTTCTGTATAGTCTATCCCTTCTTGCTGACTATAACCTTGTGCTACCAATCGTGCTTTGTTTCTAATGACTTCACCTTGTTCATTCAGTTTGTTTCTGAACACCCATTTTGTTCCAATGATGTTGAATCCTTTTGGTTTGGGAACAAGATCCCATACGTCATTTCTTGTGAATTGATTTAGCTCTTCTTGCATTGCTAGAATCCAGTCATTGTCCAGAAGTGCTTCATCAATTGTTGTTGGTTCAATTAGAGAAACCAGTCCCATGAGGGATTCTTCAGAGTTTCTGAAGCTAGATCTTGTCCTGATTGGATCTTCCTTTCTTCCCAAGATTGTTTCTTCTGGGTGATCCATGCTGCTTCTGGATAGTCTTTTCTGAAGTTGATCAACAGAAGGTGCTGGATTGCTTGCAGTTACTCTTTCTGATGTTGAGGGAGTGTCTCTGTTAAGAGCTTCTGATGACTTGTCTTCAGTACCTGTGAGTTCAACTTCCATACTTGTAAGGAATTCATTCTACTTTGACTTTTGAGAGTCAAGCTTATCATCAAAACAAACACTGATTGATTCTTCCACAATCTGTGTTACTGTATTGTATACTTTGTACCCTCATGAGCGTTCAGAGTATCCTAACATAATACACTTTTGTGCTTTAGAGTCAAACTTGTTCAAATAATTTTTTGTATTCAAAATAAAACATGTACAGCCAAATGGGTGAAAATAGGAAATGTTGGGCTTTCTGTTCTTCCACAATTCATATGGAGTCTTTTTCAGAATAGGTCTTATGGAGATTCTATTCTGAATGTAACACGCTGTGTTTATTGCCTCTGCCCAGAAGATCTTAGCAACGTTAGTCTCGTTGATCATGGTTCTGGCTATTTCTTGCAATGTTCTGTTCTTTCGTTCTACAACTCCATTTTGCTGGGGAGTTCTAGGACAAGAGAAACCATGCAGAATGCCTTTGTCATTAAAGAATAACTCAAAATCTTTGTTTTCAAACTCTCCACCATGATCACTTCTGACTTTGACGATTCTAAGATCCTTTTCATTCTGAACTTGGTTGCAGAAGGTGACAAACACAGAGTGTGACTCGTCCTTGTGTCTTAAGAACTTTACCCATGTCCATCTGCTATAGTCATCTACAATTACTAACCCATACTTCTTGCAACTGACTGGAGCAGTTTTAACTGGTCCAAATAAGTTAATGTGCAGAAGTTCTAATGGCTTAGAGGTGGAAACAACGTTTTTGGATTTGAAAGCTGGTTTTGCAAACTTGCCTTTCTGACATACTTCACACAGAGCATCTGAATTGAACTTCAGGTTAGGAAGTCCTCTGACCAGATTGAGTTTGTTAATCTGAGATATTCTTCTCATACTAACATGTCCCAATCTTCTGTGCCAGATCCATTGCTCGTTGTTAACAGACAGAAGACACTTTACATTCTGACTTTTTAGTTCAGAAAGTTTTATTTTATAAATGTTGTTTCTCCTCTTTCCATTAAATAGGATAGTCCCATCTTTCTGACTAACAGCTTTGCATGAATTTTGATTAAAGATTATATTATAATCGTTATCACTTAATTGACTTATAGATAACAGGTTATGCATTAATCCATCTACTAATAAAACATTACTTATAGAGGGAAGATTTCCATTACCTACTGTTCCAGAGCCAATGATCTTTCCTCTCTGATTGCCTCCAAAACCTACGTGGCCTCCAGGCTTAAGTTCTAGGCTTTGGAACATATGCCTTCTTCCCGTCATGTGTCGTGAGCAGCCAGAGTCCTGGTACCATGACTGGTGTTTTTGCTTTGCTGCTAAAGATATCTGCCACATGTATTATTTTATCCTTAGGTACCCATATTTTCTTGGGTCCTGATTTGTTAGTTTTACCAAAACTCTGGTTGTATTTTGGTTTGTCAAAGTGATCACTACTTGTATATTTTATGTCATGTGTGTGCCCATATATAAAGTGTGAATCAAGTGGAGTGCGTTTTATAACTAAATCCATGGCATTTATTGGTGTAGGTACCTTACCTTGATATCCTATCCCTTTTCTGCCATTTCTGCTAACTCCATAGATCATTGAAGCCATTTTGCTTCTGTCTATGTTTTTAGCTAGAAACTTCTGAAAGCTGTGATCATACTCCTTGATGATCTCATCAGCATTGTTGGGAGTTTCAGGGATTGTTTCCTTCTGAGAGTTTTGCAATAGATTTTCTAATTTTGAAATTTTATCTTTTAACTCAGAATTCTCCAATTTGAGACTCTCAGTCTTATTAGAGTCAGAAGCAAGATTCCTTTTCAGGTTTCTGAATTTGACTCTGATCTGCTGATATCTTTCCAGAATTTCATTAAGGCTTTCAGCTAGTTCAGTCTTAGTAAAGTTTATAGCAAAGTCAGGGAATACCTCTACTGTATCTGATTCAGAGTCTGACTCAGAAGCTTCACTATCTTCTGTTATGTTTGCCATGAGAGCTATGTTTGATCTTTCATCATCTGATTCTGAGTCAGCTTCAGATGTGTCAGAATCATCCCATGTAACCATGAGACTTTTCTTCTTTTCCTTGCCAAACTTCTTTTTGGGCTTTTCCTTCTAAAGCTTTGGGCAATCACTTTTGTAGTGCCCTTGCTCGTTACATTCATAGAAGATGATGTCTTTGTTGTTTGGCTTTTTGTTTCCTGAAGAACCTTCAGATCTTCTGTGTCCAGAGGAGGATTCTAACCTTCTGTATCTGGAGAAAGATTCATTATGATTCTCTGATCTTTTGGGATTCCTGAACTTCCTTTGCCTCTGCTTCCATAGTTGGTTCACCCTTCTGGAGAGGAGAGACAGTTAATCTTCTTCTGATGAGGACCCATTAGAGGTTTCTTCTACAGCCTACAAAACTTTAGAGTCATATTTTCTGTTAGATTTTAAAGCTAATGGCTTACCTTACTTTTGAGGTTCATCTGCTTCTAGCTCTATCTCGTGACTTCTGAGGGAGCTGACAAGTTCCTCCAGAGAGATTTTGTTGAGATCCTTGGCTAGCTTAAGCGCTGTGACCATTGGCCTCCACTGTTTTGGCAAGCTTCTGATGATCTTCTTAACATGATCAGCAGTGGAATACCCTTTGTCAAGAACTTTTAGACCAGCAACAAGAATTTGAAATCTTGAAAACATTGTTTCTATTGATTCACTCTCTTCCATCTTGAATGCCTCATACTTCTGAATGAGCGCAAGAGCTTTGGTTTCTTTGACTTGAATGTTTCCTTCATGCGTCATTCTCAGAGAGTCAAACATATTCTTTGCAGTGTCTCTGTTTGATATCTTTTCATATTCTGAATAAGAGATGGCGCTGAGAAGAATTGTTCTGGCCTTGTGATGATTTTTGAAATCACGCTTTTTCTAATCAGACATTGTTTTCCTGTCAATCTTCTGACCACTTCCATCCACCGGGTGCGTGTATCCATCAGTCACCATGTCCCACAGATCAGCATTATGGGCCAGAAAGAAACTCTCAATTTTGTCTTTCCAGTAGTCAAAGTTCTCTCCATCAAAGACTAGAGGTTTGCCACTGAATCTGTCTCTTTCTTCATTGTTGTCATTGTTGATGTTTTGATTTGGTCCTGCCATTGTGTTTTTCTGACGCTGGATCTTGTACTGACACGTTAAGTGTTATAAGCTCAGAACCAGGCGCTCTGATGCCAATTGAAGATGTGAAAAACACAAGAAAGGGGGTTGAGTTGTAAAACTTAAATCAAAAGCTTAAACAACACTGTATTTTTATCCTGGTTCGTTTGATCTCAAACTACTCCAGTCCACCCGTCAAGGTGATTTTGCCTCTCTCCAACGAGGTCTTAATCCACTATATTCAAAGGATTACACAACTACTTTAACAACTGTTAAAGCCTTCTTGAGTATAACCACAAACCGGTTTATCTCAAGGAAATCTCTTTACAAATAATTGAAAAATAATGTGTTTGATGTTTTCTAATAAAACAGTATACCACAACTGTGATAATACACAAATTTAAGCTTAGAATGAAATTGGATTGCTAAAGCGTTTGAATGAGCGTGGTTTGAAGGCTTAGCAAAATGTATGAGTGCGTGCGTGTAGATTAACCTTTTCTTTTCTCACACAGACTTGTTTATATAGCCAAGGCAAAGATGCGTTGTTGTCCATAAATCACTTTCAATGATAATAACGTTCTTTCCTTTTTGAGAAGATCTTGTCTTGAAGAGAGTCGTTAGCAATTAATCTGTCTTGAATACTTGGTAACGTTTCAGAGTGTTCTTTATGATAATCAGAGTGTTCTTTGCTTTAGCTTATGCTGACGCTTCTGAGTGCTGATGACTTGGTAAGGATCTTGATCAGAGTCAGAGTGTTTTATGCGCAGATTCTGTTCATCAAGCTTCAGCGTATGATCTGGTAGCTTCAGCGTGTAGCACATGTTATTAATCTTCTGATGCTTACGTATTACTGATCTTCTGATGCTTCTGATGTTGATTCCATCAGAACTTCTATAAATACAAAACATAATTTTAAGTAGCATATTTGTTCTATATATATCTTTGAATTTATTTATTCTTGTATTTTGTTATCATCAAAACTCTAATTAAGGGTTGTAGAATCAAACTATGTTATAACACAATGTAGGCATTTAGAATCTGCTCCTCATGAAGTAGTCTAGTGAGTTCCAAAACCTTCTTCTCGCTTGCGTATAATTGGGCTTCGAAAGTATCTCGCTCCCCCTTGAGTTATATCCAATCCCTTTGTAGGTCTTCAATAGAGGTAGGCATGTCAGGATGTCGGATAGTGTATGGAACATCTCCTTCCATGACCGGCTTAATGATTACCGGGAGAATGGAGGGGTAAGGCATCATAAGACTTTGAGCACGAGTTCGTACCCATTTGAGGTAAGGCTCAACAGGGATGGAATTCTTATGCCCCAAAGTCTTGCTATCTACCTTGTTAAACATCCTCCAAGCTCGGATAAATCTCTGGCAAAGACCTTGATCGTCATTGTCGTAGTCAAATACCAAACCTTGAATCAGCATCTCGTGCGGGCCATCCCTTCGGGCGTAACCAAAGTGTCTTAAGGCTAAGAAGGGGTTGTAGGTGATACCTCCCCTAATGCCAAGTAAAGGGACATTAGAAAATTCTCTACAACGGTCGACAATAGTAACATTCTCTATGGATCGGGAGCACCAATAAATATATGAATGTTTGAGCAACATCAACCTTTGTGACCATCTTGAACCTTGCTCATTCTTTAATACAGATTGGGGAAGATATGAAATAAACCATCTTGCCAAGAGAGGGGTGCAACACATAAGGACACCTCTTTTCCTCATTGTGCGAGTGTGAAAAGAGTGTAGGATGTTTCCTAACAATGTAGGTACCGGGTTGTGGGATATAAAGATTTTGACGGTGTTCACATCAATGAGTTGGTCAGGATTTGGAAACAAGACCATCCCATAGATGAGGAGAGACATAATTTCCTCAAAGGATTGCAAATCCAAGGAGTTCCAACAACTTTGGGCTTTCTCGAACAAGAACTTTGCTAAGAATCCTTTGACACCACTCCTTGTTTCCCAATGAGTTGTCACATCAGATGAGTGCAAGTGTAGAGCTTGAGCAATCTCTTTTGGCTTTGGGTCTCTTTCCATACCGTTGAAAGTTAGTTGATTGAGAATGGGGATCCTCAATAGTCGGGAGAATTCTTCCAAAGTAGGCACAAGTTGATAGTCGTGAAATGTGAAGCAATGGTGTAAAGGATCAAAGAACTGAAAGAACACCTTCATCATGTCCTCATCTGTGTTGGAGGTGACCAAGTTAAGTAGGCGACCATGTCTCTCGGTGAATGGAGAGTTTTCGTGAATCCTTGAAGCTAGCTCCTTAAGTTGTGGAGGGATCTTTACAAGGTTGACCTGAATAGTTTTCCTACGAATAGAATCCATATCCTACAAAATAAGAACAAAGATGAATCCAAAATCCTTGAAATGGTTAGTGGATGTGTATGATGTTTATGATGTTCATGATGTTATGTACAAGTATGTATATACAAACAAAGTAAACAAATCCTTAGGTTTAGGCTTGCATGAAGTTTTATAGGTAAGTACCCTCTTGAAGTTTAGTTGGCTCAAACTTGTCCTAGTAATAGTAACCGGGTTCTAAGGAGCTCAATATCACTGGCTCGTTTCCTTGGTCATTGTTTCAGCACAAGCTTCTTTAATGGCGACCAAAATATCCCAAGAAACCAAACCTCAATGAGTGTAGTATCGAGTATCTACCAACTTTGGACTGCACCAAAGCCGGTCATCTCACTACATCCTAAATGGCCAAGTTGGTCAAGTAAAGGTTCTAAAAGTTCAGTAGTGCTTCATGACATCACTCAGCGGCCCTGTATTCTCTTTGATTAACTCAAAGGCTACCGGTACCCACAAATATGTCGCACTAACGTAGCTATTGATTAGACCATGTCGGTATACCCCACATAGTTTCCACAATGTATTGCTACTTACCTATATTGTATCCCAAATCTGGGTAGAGGATTCAAACCCAAACAAAGAACCATAATGTAAAGCATACAAGTCAAACAATGCAAGCAAGTAAATGTGATCTAACCCTAAGGTAACCCCACTTTTAGAATTCTCCCCAGCAGAGTCGCCAGTTCTGTGATACGGTGGGAGAACTGACTTGAGGGTTTTGCGCTTGATTGCAAATGTTGCGGTTAGCAAGAGTCGCCACCGACTTTTCTTTTATCCAAAAGGAAAGGTGAAAAAGCACAGGAAAAACCTTTGAGATTATTTCTTGAGTTCGGGGGTAGATTATGAAATGGGAAGGTATTAGCACCCTTTTCATCCATGTTTTTCCATGGGCTCTTAGTTACTTTCTAGATCACTTGCTTTTGCTTGAAATTCTGCTTTGTGTGGTTTTTGAAAGTATTTTGTAAAGAGGCCATTGTTTAGGAAATCTTTGTAATTATTCTTGTTTATAAGAATGTACACAAAGAAGTTTATCTTTTGAAATTGTTTTTCAATTTTGTATGATGTTTGAAAGTGTATATGTTTGTTTTGAAAATAGCAAGGATGTTTGTTTTGAAATGGAGCAAGTAATTAGGAGCAATCTACCTACTCAAATGTATTTCTTGTTCATTTTCTTTTCCTTTGACATTGTTGTCTTACCATTGATTTGGTAAGCAACCCTATCTTTGGATGTAAACGGGACGGGCGTTAGTCATCGTATAACCATGATTAGCAATGTTGCAAGGTATCTTAGCATTCTTTTTGCGGGACTAAGATCATTTGTAAGGAAACTTAGATAGCGTCATCGAGGGACTATGATCTTGTGTGCAAGTGTATTATTTTCATGCTTGTTTTTGTCTTGAGTTAGGGTTTTCTAAGTATTGGTTTTAGTCTTTCCATACAAACCCTAATTACTAACATGTTATATAAAAGCGATAAATTGCTAAATTTAAAGTTACTAAGCTATTACAACATTTATGGGGAGGGGGATATACAAATTCATGAATGGGGATTGCAAGAATTTAAGCCTAATTAGTCTATTACAACCATATTGAATTGATATCAATGTACAAGGAAATAAATAGATACAAAGTACAAAATGAATGAATGTACAAAAAATGTAAAATGTAAAGAAAATGTATTTTTGTTTGATTTTCATGAAAAAAAGGATTTTGTCTTAACCTAACTAAATAAAGAAAGTAATTAATTAAAATTGAATTGTATTAAGAAAATATTTTAAATAAAAAACTAGTTCTATTAATTAATCAAAAGAAAATAAGTTTAAGAAAAGTATTTTTTTGGTATTTTTATCTTGAAAATATTTATAGCATTATAAAATATTTTTAGTCTTTTTTTATATAAAAAATAATGTATTTAAATTAGTATGAAAGAAAATAACTAATAACCTAATTTTATTTATATTTACAAGATAATCAGCAAAAAATAAATAAAGTATAATTAATAAAAATATTTTTTGTGAGAAAAATAAAATAAACTAAGTCAAAATATAAATATATCATTTTTTTGTATTTTATAATTTTTTTTTAGTATTTAGAAAATATATTTAAGAAAATTAAAATGAAATAAATGAAAAAAATAAACAAACTTGGGCCAGGGGTGCCATTAGTCAACAGGGAGGTCAGCTAGCAAAAACAAAAACAAGCCAGGTCCAAAGGGGCCCAACGCCTGCCAAAAACAATAAAAATCAGAAAAGTGAAAATGTGAAAAATGAAAAGGGTACCACTGGGGCTCGAACCCAGATCCCATAGGTTACAGGCGCGCGCTTCTACCACGGTGGTGGCTATACATCCATCAATATAAGTAAAACAATAAATATGTAAGGCAAAACGCGCCCTGAAGACTTCATCTTCAACCTCCAGCCAGACCAACTGTAACTTGCTCATTTCTCATCAAAAATGAAACCTGTAAACATGAAACTTGTAGCAAATTTTCTCACGATTCCAGAAATGTAAAGTATTAAAACTATAGATCAAAGATAAGCATGAATTTTAATGGCCCTAATATGAACCCTAAAAATTTTAGAAACTTCAGTTTAAAAATTCTCTAAGCTCAAGCAAAATTAATGGAAACTAAGGACATGGTTAGCTTCAGGGTAATGATATCTACATGTTTTGTTCACAAATAAACTATTGATGATGCCTGTATGAAGAGTTCAAAGTTGAGAAAACTTACCTCAAAACTGGAAACAGTGTTTGGAGTTTGAGCTTGTTTCAGGCAGTGGTGATGATCAGGTTAGCTTCCTTGAGGTCCTAGGAAGCTAATGCAATGGTTTTCTTGAGTTAAGAGTGGCCGAAATGACCTGGAGAAGTCAATGTGCAATGCTCTGTTTTTGGTTATGGAGGATATAGTAAATGATGTTACAGTAATGAAATAGGGCCAGGGATAAGTTACATTTGATGTAAGGAAGCTTTAGAAACTAAAAGGCCAAGAAACGCACGAGGGAAATGTGAGTTTGAAGTTCAAGGTCAGAAACTGTGCAACAATGGAGTTTTCAGGAAATTTCTGATTTGAGAGAGTTTTGGTATATTTCAGGGTGCTTAAGCTCGTCCTCTAGCTCACAAATAGTGACTCTATTTATAAGCAACAAGTTTGGAGACCTCTTGTTGGTCAGAATTCAAAATCACAAGTTTATGCATAACATGTGATTTTTGAGAAATTCAAGTTTCAAAGTCTTGTGTACTTGCTAATATAGAGTGGTTATGCTTTAAACAAGCTTTCTTATGACTTTGTAGATGGAGTGTGATCAGAGGGAACAAGTTAGAGGCTCAAGAATGGACTTTATGCAAAAATCTTGCTTTACAAGAATGGCATTGTTAACTTTGTGCCATTAATGGAAATGCAACTTGGATAATAGCTTAATTGCTTAGATCAAAGCCCTAAAAGCTGTGTAAACATTTAATTATGGAGTGACAAACAAGTTTGAGGTCTGCAAAGCAAGGATTATGCATCCTAGCATGGATTTGGTTCATGTGTTCATCAAAAATGGCTTGTAATTCAAGTGACAAAACCCTAACTTCATCTCTTTGATTCTCTCTACTCAAGAATGATCTCAAGGAGTTCTTGGACATTTTGGAAAGCTTGCAATGTGATCTACAACCCATCTTTGAATTTCTTTTGAATATTCCCCTTGGAACTATATGAAAAAGTGCCATGAAGTTGGGTCAAAATCCTGACCAAATTAGGGCAAAATTTCACTAAGTGTTTAGTTTCATGACCACATGTTCATAAAATTATAACTTGAGATCCAATAATTTTCGGAAGGAGTTGTGTAAAGAAAAGTTGTAGATTTCATGGAGATATACAACTTTCATGTTGGAAGTTTCTTTTGAATCATCTTGCATCATGGTGAAAATTTGGCTCAAAGTTATGAAAAAACATGAAATTTCCAACACTTAGAAAAATTTCTAAGTTTAGAAAGTTTGACTTTTCAAAATGAAATCTTGACTTTTTGATTTCTTGATGAATACGTTTCATATTTTGACATGTTTTGATGAATTATGATCTTTGGCACTTGGTTTTGACCAAAAAGTCAAAGTTTGACTTTTTAGTATACAGTTGTCTTTTGATCAGTTGACTGCAAAATTCATCTGTCAATCCAATGGACCTGCAATGTTTTGAACTATGTCATTAGGTCAAAATGATACAATTGGACTCTTGAGATCATGCCTTAAAACAATTTACCATTTGCTAGGTTAAAAATCAGAAATTGCCTTTTCCTAGTCAAAACCCTAATTTTGACCATTTTGCCCTTTTGGAGATTTGATCAAATTTCTTGAGGAATTATGGTCCAAACTTGATCAAATGATACATATGAGTCTAAAATGTTTACGTGGACCAAAAATTATGAAGTTTGACTATAAATTGGCCATGGTTGACTTTTTCCGCAATACAGTTGATTTTTAGGTCAACTGCTCAATTGACTGATAAAAAATGTGATCCAAGGCTTGAAACTTGACATGAGTAAAGCATGGGGTCCATAATCATACATGAAAATCATCTGGGGCATAGAAGGTTCAAAAATCTTTGTGCAAACTCAAACCCTAATTTTAGTCATCAATGCTCAAGGAGGTGACTTGAGTTGATCAAGCCCTAGTGCCGTCTTGAGCTCAAGGAGATCTTGTGAGAAAATTCTTGATAAGTGAGAGGGAAAATTTTGGGGTACAACAAAATGAAATACAAAATTCTTCTCTGCTCATACACATATGCAGACGTGTATGGTTTGATGCAATAGTCCAATGCATGTACTCAGACGCATATGCAAAACGTGAAGGTAAAAATGGATCTTCCCAGATGCGTCCCCAAACACGTATCTCACTTTTTTTCATATCCATATTTCTTTTAAAATATTATTGAAGTATAAAAAAATGGTAAATAATATTTTGAGTTTTTGTTTTGTAATTTGGATGACAATATCATCTTGGAGCATGGAAAACATGATAGGAACAACGGGAAACATCAATTCAACGGATCCCTCTATTGAAGCTTCATCCTTTTTTTATCACTGTGTAATGTTTATGACTTCTATTATTGTTTTGGACCAGCCTAAGGCCAAAATGTCTAAGGTCCAATCCACCTCAAATCAATTCCACTTGACCTAAAATATAATTCAGTGTACACGCTAAGAGCAAGGTACATTATCTGATCTCCTATTTTCACTACATTCATCTTAAATCTTGAAATTATTTGGGAGTTAGAGTTCTAACCATGCAAGTCCACCCCCCTCGTACCCTAAATTTTTCCCATGTGTTTTTTATTATCTTATATATAACAACATTTCAAAAGAAGAAAAATCAAAAGTGTAAGTCAGTTCAGTTGGTAGCTAGGCAGGGAAGTCAATAGAGTCACGGTTTCGAACACCATTGCATTTCCTTTTATTTATTATTCTTTAAGATGTCAAAAGTAAAAAAAGTCTAATGTTGACCTTTTGGAGTTATTTTAATATTCTTTTCTTTTCTTTTTTTAATTTTTAAATTAATTTTTTCGTTTTATTTTATTTTTAATTAATCCTCGTTTTACTTTATTTTTAAAAGAAATCCTAAAAATCTTGTATTTCATTTTATGCACAAAATATAAAAAAAAATGGGAACTATCTTTGTAACACCCTTCTAAATCCACATGATAATATCAAATATTTTAATTGAAAAGCACAACCACGATGGTGTCACATGCTTCAAAACAACACTAAACACAATCATGCTTTGTAACACGGGTTACAACAAATTATAAAAACATATCATTGTTTGCTCATCTTCTTTTAGGGTATTATCACAATGAAATCAACAACAATAGATCTAAAGAATTTAAAGAAAGTTTAGCAACTCATGACATTTAGTCTCATATCTTAAACTTTATAACATTAACAAAAAGAGTTGTAATAATCAACTCTTAACAACTTCTAATCTCAACACAACATAATATTAATTCTCAACAAAAAACCAAAACAAGTGAAAGCAAGTGTTCCTCATCCCGATGTTACATATCAGAGCAAGACACCTCTAAATAATGGAAAACTACTAAATACTCCAAGGTCTATCTTCAATACCTCCGCAAGTTACTCCTGGATATCTGTGTGTTACCCACGTGAAGGCAACATTCAAATATAAGAGGTGAGTAATCACAATCAATTATGAAAGATATAAGTAAAGATGATTGCAATCATTATTATACAATCATATACTACCATCAACAAGTCTTAACTCACACCCCACACGTCATAATTATCACACATACAACTTTCATCATAGAAATTAACATGTAGTTACCTAACGTCTCAATATTCAACACATCTCACATTATCAAAATATTATGCAATGCCACATAGATGTTATGTAATGACACTAACCCAATGCATGTGGTACCATCACATGAACACTTAAGTTCATTTCACTCCACGATCCCCACCATAGGATCGATTCCCTCATGGAACCGAAGTACACTAAATCGCTACCATCATTATTGGTAACGCTTTACTAAATCCTCGGACAAATGATCTAGCTACTTACACTCGAACAATCACCATACAAAACGAGGCCACAACATAATTTAGAACATAAGTTCCACAACATGGATGCATGATTCACAACATGCAAAAACAATAACATCACACATATGATCGACCTCGGATAGTCAAGTGTGTCATCAACAACATAATTATCATCAACATAGCATGCATATATTTGGACATGCAACATCATTAAGACATCATCATAATATCATCATCAATATCAACACCATAGCAACATCACCAACATTAACATTTTAGAAATATCATTGTAACAACATCAACATAATAACATAACTAAACTTCGTCATAACATATAGTATTACTCATCATTCATAATAATCAACAATTAACATTGTGATACGGTGGCAGAACCGGAACTATTTTGAAATGCTAGTTTGCGTTTTGCGTTTGTGTTCACAAAATGTCGCGGTAAGCAAGAGTCACCACCGACTTTTGTTTTATCCAACTGGAAAGGAAAAAAGCACAGAAAAATTCCTTTTTCGAGATATACTGAGTACGGGAGGTAGATTATAGAAAGGGAAGGTATTAGCACCTTTTCTATCTGTGGTTTTCCATGGGCTCTTAGGTACTTGCTCATCATTTTAAAAATTGCTTCCGTGTTTGTGTGATTTGAAAAGTTGTTTTTTGTTTGACTTCGATTTAACCCTTGCTTCTATCTTCAAGAGGGTTACAAAGTGTTTTTGAAAACATTGTTTGAAAAAGAGTGTAAGTGTGGAAAAAAATTTTCGTATTGAGCAAGTACCTACTAGCATCTACCTACTCGAAAAAATAATTGTTCTATGTTTGTTTCCTTTAGACAGCACTATCCTACTATTAGTGATTAGGTAGCACCATCGTTGGAGTTTTAAGGGTCAATTCGAAAGGGACGTACGATCACTAAAGCAATGTTAGGACGTCTTAGTAATAACCCTAATGTCTTAAGATCAATATCCGAGGCAACAATTCCGAGGCAACCTTTCCGAGGCAACTTTGATCTTTGAGACAAAAGAGCGACCACTAAAATACTCTATACTCAATGATCGTTTATCGAAGGCAACCGAAGTGAGAGTATACCCTAGGAGTGTGTATGTGCGAGTGATTCAATTTCAAGTTTATTATCTTTGCACATTTAGGGTTTGCTAACCGTTTTAAAGTTAATCATACATTTTTGTCATGCATCCCTAATATTCATACATCTAACAGTTAATATTTGCGGAATTTAAAGTGCGGAAAATAAGCTACGCTATTACAAGGCTTCGCGTATTAGTTACATATCCAAAAACAACTCGTAAAAAATGATAAACGAAAGTAAAAAGTCCTAATTAATCTATTACAACTTGTGAGCAATTACATTAATATGGTAAAAATAAAATAAAGCGCGATGAATCGAGAACGAGAGAGAAGTAGGGTTTTGACCCCATCTAACCTAATCGAAAGAAAAAATTATTTTTGTTGTTTTTAATTATTTAAGAAAAAAGAATAAGGTTTTTAAATTAAATACAAAATTAATTAGTAATTAGATTAATTTAAAGAAAATAATTTGCATGACCTATTTTTGTATTTTGTTATTTTTAAGAAAAATAAAATAGAATTTAAAATTAAACAAACCCTAATTTCTACCTTGTTTTAATTTATTTTACAAAAGAATTAAAATTACCCTAAATTTAAATAAATTAATTAAATTAATTTTTGTATAAAAATATAACCTAAATCTAATTGGGTGAAAATATTATATTTGTGATTTTATTACAAAAAGAATTAATTTTTATGTTAGTAAAAATAAATAAATAAGTTAATAAAGAAAAATATAAAAAAAGAAAAGAGAAAGAGATATGGGCCTGAGAAAGTAATTTTGGGAGTGTGTTGATAGCAAGTCTTGGGCCCAAAAAGAATTGATCCACGTTGACTTACTGGATCCCCTGCCATGCGTTGACTGTGGTTGTTGGTGGTCCTTCAGATGATGGCCTTTAGATCTGGCCATCTGGAGATCCAATGGTTAGATCCTGAGGGCATATGGTGATCCTTTGGCCTTGTGTGCGCGCCTGAACATTTACAGAAAAATAATATGAAATACATGGGGGACCTAGGATTCGAACCCAGGTCCTGTAACCTTTTCCAAACGCTCCAATTCCAGCTGAGCTACGTGCGCGCTTTGTATATGAAACAAACAATAAGCATTATATTGGAAAAACAAAAAGAATAAAAATATCCGCGTGAAAATTCAAATGGGTGAATAGGGTGGTGCCACGCCTTCATCCCTGTCCTCCCTCCATTGGTAAAAGATCATTGACTTTTACCTACGGATGAACGTCTGTAACTATATGCCAACGATTTTCCAGAATCGTCCACATGCATGATAAATAAAATCCAAAGCCATGAATCATCTCGTTTGGACCTGCTGAGCATTATGGTACCCTTCTTAGGGGCCAATTTTACCTGTACCAAAAGATCCTAAAACGAAGCATAAAACCCTAACAATGGCAAATTCTGATACAGTCCAAAAAATGCAATTGAATGTTATAGATAGTTTGAAAATGTCTCAAGGAGCAAGAATATATAAATATTTTATGCTATAGATGCCAGAATCATGCATTTCGATTTCAAGAAGTAGCCATTGTCGTGGCTGACTTACAGTGAGTTCTAGCACTGGAAACTCCTTGTTCTTGATTGGTATAGCTTGCTTGTGATCCCAGGAAGTGAATGAGATGGTCAGGGAGCCTTGTAAATGCCTGGAAATGCAAAATTAGTTTACCACTTTTCTTTGTTTTTTTCCATGTTTTGTTCTCTCTTTTGCGCCTCCAAAACCTTGTGATTTTTGTCTGTAAATGTTCCCTATATACCGAGGAATGAATTAGGTATACAAAAGTCCATTCAATCTTTGTCAATTATTGATTTTGATCTTAATTTGATTCCCTTAAAAATCTTTCCAAAAATAGGCCAAACTCAATCTTTTTGTGCCCACCTATGCCTTGCACGAATTGGTTCAATTGCTAGCTGGGTATAGGACCTGAAATATGCACAATATCTTGAGGTTTCAATGATTTGGATTTTTTCATGATTTGTTTTGATTTAAATTGATTTAATTGAAATAAAAATCAAAATAAATAATAAAAATAAGATAAAGACAAGTGGAAAAGGCTAGAGCTCGTGGACCATGCTACCAACTCAAAACAAGTGCAAAAGATTGGGCCCATTTAGCAAAAATTGCAATTTGAGGCATAGTTGACTTTTGACAATATTGCAAAAAAGGTCAACTTCCCCAATGCATAACTTGCTCAATTTTGACTCTTTGAAGGTGTTGTTGGACTTTTTTGAAAGCTTGAGATGTCTTCTAAGCAAAACTTTTAGTCTCATCTCAATTGGGCCTTCCATGTTAATGTATTAAGCTTTGACAAAAAAGGTGTTTTTGTTGACTTTTCAAAATGACCTATAATGTCAAAATTCATAACTTCTTGTGAGTGCATATTTTGAACTTGGGAGATGAAGATGAATTTTAGGGGATTGCATCCTCTTCAAAATGTGCTTTGGATGGGTCATTTCTCATAAAGTATGAGAAAGTTATGCTTGGTCAAAGTTGAGTTACTTTTCCTGCAAAACCCTAATTTAGCAACTTTTGGGTTTTGATGCATTGTGAGCAATCCTTGATGAATCATGATCAAACCTTGATCAAATCATGAATAATATTCCAAAATGAGGATGTTAACCAAAAATCTTGAAATTTGACTGTATGTGGGCCACAGTTGACTTTTGCCCTAGCATAGTCGATTTTCAGGCCTTTGAGCAATTGACTGAGCAAACTTCCTCTGTAAGGCTTGAAACTTGACATGGATGATCTTGAGAACATATTAGGACAATGGTGAACATTTTGGATCCCTTGGACTCAAGTATCTCGATGCAACATGAAACCCTAATTTGAGGTAGACTGCCTTAGGAGAGAGTTTGTCTGGTCAACCCTTGGACTTCCTTGAGCAATTTTAAGACCTCACTTGAAATGTATTGAGAAATATGGGAGGGCAAATTTTGGGGTGCAACAGCTGCCCCTGTTCAATCTTCTTAAACCTGAGTGTTGTACCCCAAAATTTGCCCTCCCATATTTATCAAAACATTGCAAGAAAGATCTCCAAGTTGCTCAAGGTTGCTTAAGAGTTGGTCAGACAAGCTATCTCCTAAGACAGTCTATCCCAAATTAGGGTTTGGTGTTGCATCAAGGTCATTGAGTCAAAATGACCTCAAGTGCTCCCCAATGCCCTAATATGTTCTCAAGATCATCCATGTCAAATTTCAAGCCTTGCAGAGGAAGTTTGCTCAGTCAAATGCCCAAAGGTCCAAAAATCGACTGTGCTAGGGCAAAAGTCAACTGTGACCTACAAACAGTCAAATTTCAAGTTTTTTTTGTCAACATTCTCATTTTGAAGGATATTTCATCATTTTATCAAGGTTCTATCATGATTCATCAAGGATTGCTCAAAATTCATCAAGACTCAAAAGTTGCTAAATTAGGGTTTTGTAGGAAAAGTCAACCCAACTTTGACCAAGCATAACTTTCTCATACTTTATGATAAATGGCCCATCCAAATCTCATTTTAAATATGATGCAATTTCCTACAATTGATCTTCATACCTCAAGATCAAAAAATTCACTCACAAGAAGTTATGAATTTGGACATTATAGGTCATTTTTGAAAGTCAACAAAAACACCTTTTTTGCCAAAGCTTATAACGTGAGCATGGAATTTAAAAATGAGATGAGACAAAACGGGTTGGTTATAGGACATCTCAAGCTTTCTAAAAAGTCCAAGAACACCTCCAAAAGTTCAAAATTGAAGAAGTTATGCATTGTTGAAGTTGGACTTTTTTGCAAAATTGCCAAAAGTCAACTATCCCCAAAACCACAAATTTTGTCAAATGGGCCCATTCTTTTTCACTTGTTTTGAGTTTGCATTATAGCCCACGTGCCCTAGCTTTAGTCATGTGTCCATATCTCATTTTTATTATTTAATTTGATTTTTATTTGAATTTATTCATTTTAAATCAAATAAAATCATATAAAATCAAAAATATTGATAACCAAAGATTTTTTGTTGATTATAGGCTTCAGTGGACAGCTAGTACATCTCCAAACTCGTATCAAGGCATAAGTGTACAAGAAGATATGATTTGAATCAAATTTGGAAAGTTTTAATGGTGGAATCAAATCCAATTCATGTGCATTGATATGGAGAGATTTGGACCATGATTCTTACCCTAATGCAGTACACATTACATAAGGAAGCAAAAGCATACAAAATCAGGGTTGAAAACTATTGGAAGAGGCAGAAAAAAAGTGAGAAAAATCACAAAAAAGTGAGAGATCAAAATCAGGGTTAGATGCAATTTCAGGACACGAGACTTGTTCCAATCGTTTCCTGGGCATTCACACAAGCTACCTGGATCAAAACCAAGCATTTTCAGACTCCCTAACACACTGTAAGTCTCACATAATACAGCTCTGTACTTGATTTCGATTTGAAGCATTCTGGCATCCATTGAACAAACTAATGGTACATTTGTGATCACAAGAACATGTCCAAACTTTTTGCATTGTTTAATTTCATTTATGTGCTCTGTACAAAGAACCACCATTGTTAGGGTTCGGTTTTTGCTTTTGGGTGTTTTTGTTTTAGGTGCAATTGGTTCACTTAATGGATATGGTTGTTACCGGGAGGGTGAGACGAACACAACCATACCCTTGAAATTCATTTTTGTGGCCTGTAGCAGATTTTGGAGATGGACATGCTTGTAGCTACGGACTTCTGTCTGTTGGTATAAGTATCTGGTGTTTTAGCCACAGACGAGAGGTTGGGGATGATGCGTGGCATCCCATTACTGGACCATTCAAATATTTCGCGTGTTCTTTTTTATTTTCTGGGAATGGTTTTGTTTTTTATATAATATATATATTTTGTATTATTATAACAAATCTAGCAGCGTGTCCTAGTGGTCAACAAGTCAGTTTCCAAGGCGTTAGGGGCTGGAGGTCAGGGGTTCGATCCCTGCCTCCAGCACTTTGTATTTTCTTGTTTCTTTTCAGGTTATCACATGCATACGCTGGCTTGCAGTACACCATACTCCCTCATGCATCCAAGAGCCAGATGGCCAATGGCCAGATCTGATGGCTAGGGATTGAAGGACCACCAAAGCGCTGGTTAATGCATGCGTACCAGATCCAAAAAAGTCAAAAAGGCCAGCACTAATGGGCCTTCAGATTTGCTTTTAACACCTCAAAAACAGGCCTAACACTCCTCTCTCTTTATTTATTTTGTCTTTATTAATTGTTTTATTTTATTTATTTAATTTTCTAACCAATCAAAATTCTTTTAAATAAAATCACAAAAAAATATTTTTATTTCAATCAAATTTTTAACTTTTCATTTTTCTTAATAAATTTATTAATTAACTAGGTTTTTAATTAGAAAACTTTAATTTATTTTTGTAAATAATTTTAATTAAATTAGATTTAATTAGATATTAACCACTAACTTAATCATTTTTAATTTCTTTCCTAAATAATCAAAACTCCAAAAAATAATTTATTTTTCATTTAATTCATTTATTAATTTAATTTAGGAATTTAATTTAGGTTTAATTTCTTTTCCTTAAATAAAAAATAACAATAAAAAAACCAAAAAGACATGTTTTTTAACCGAAAGGGTCAAAACCCTAAAATTCGCACTCGATATAACTTCTCGCGCGCATTATTTATTTTTATCCAATAATGTACCTGTTTCCGAATTGTAATAGTTAATTAGGACCATTTGATTATTTTTATGGCTTTATTTTATTTTTCAAAGGGTTTGTCTTTGGCGATGTAAATACCCGACGCCTTGTAATTTAAATTCCGCATTTTATTTCCGCAAATTATAACTGCTAGATGTTTGATAATAGGGTTCACATGACAAGACTGAATGTTAATCTTAAAATCAAATTAGATCACCCTTAACATGTACAAAGATAAATATAACTGAAAACGACACACTCGCACATGCGCACTCTTAGGGTACACCCCACTTGGTTGCCTTCGTACGCGGTCATTGAGTATAGGTCGTTTTAGAGGTTGCCCTCTTGTCTAAAGATCATAGTCGCCTCGAAATGGTTGCCTCGGATAATGTTGCCTCAAACAAATGATCTAAGACATTAGGGTTACCGCTAAGACGTCCTAACATTGCTTTAGTGACCGTATGTCTCTCATTCGAATTGACCCTCAAACTCTAACGACGGTGCTACCTACTAATTAATAGTGGGATAGCATTGTCTAAAGGAAATTAGCATAGAACGATTCCTTTTTCGAGTAGGTAGATGGTTCTTAGATACTTGCTCTTTCAAAAACAAAATATTTTTTTACACTTACACTCCTTTTCGAACAAAGTTTTCAAAAACACTTCATACGCTCTTGAGGACAGAAGCAAGAGTTAAATCGAAGTTTGCAAAACAAAAACTTTTTCAAAACCACAAGCATAAAGAAAGCAATTTTGAAAACAATTGAGCAAGTACCTAAGAGCCCGTGGATAACCACGGATATAAAGGGTGCTAACACCTTCCCTTTCTATAATCTACCCCCCGAACCCGAGAAATATCTCGAAAAAAGGAATTTTTCTGTGCTTTTTTCCTTTCCTTGTTGGATAAAATAAAAGTCGGTGGCGACTCTTGCTTACCGCGACATTTTGCAAAAACAAACGCAAAATGCAAACCAGCATTCCAAATAATCAGTTCTTCCCACCGTATCACAGAACTGGCGACTCTGCTGGGGACATTTAATAAGTGGGGTGTACCTTAGGAATAGTTCATATTGTTTTCAATTGCTTGACTTGTATGCTTTATCTTTGTGGGCTTGTATCGGAGTTACTATAGATTCTAACCCGGATCTGGGGGGATACCCTTTAGGTAAGTAGCAATAAACTGTGAGGGAACTGTACGGTGTAGACCAATACGGTTGAAGTAGTAGCTACGTTGGTGTGGCACTTATTTTGTATCGACATCCCTTGTGGCGCAACAAGGAGAATATGGGTCTTCTAAGGGGTCATTAAGCACCAACTGACCTTAGCACCTATAATTGACCAACTTGGCCATAGAACAGTAGCAGTATGCTACACTCATTGAGACCAGACTCTCGCGATGATTCCGGCCGCAAGAAAAGGTTGCTAAACTGGAATTATGACCGATCGAGGGTGGTCAGTGATATTGAGATCCTCTAGAACCCGATTACTATTTCTAGGACAAGTTTGAACCAACTGAACTGAAAGAGGGTAGTACCTAAGCTCCTTGCCAGCCTGAAATCTAAGGGCTATCTGTGTGACTTGTTTGCCCTTACCATGTTTTCTATTTATGGATACTTGTGGTGTGTTTTCTATCATGACATCATGACATCATGACATCATGACATCATGACATCATGACATCATGACATCATGACATTGCATGCATCTTGCATTGGACTAACCTATTTCAAAGACAGGAGGGATTCATCTTTGTTCTATTTTATAGGTCATGACACTCATGCGTAGAAACACTATTCGGATCAACTTTGTCCAGATTCCCACTTAGCTTAAGGAATTGGTTGCAAAGGTTTCAGATACTTCCTCCTTTATCATAAGACATGGGCACCTCCTTGGTTTGGTCACTTCTAAGATAGATGAATAAATGATGAGTGGCTTAGTCCAGTTCTTTGATCCACTGTACCACTGCTTTACTTTTCTGGACTACCAGTTGGTCCCTGCCTTGGAAGAGTTCTCTGATCTGCTTGGTATCTCTATTCTGGAGCAAACCCTGTTCACAGGTTGGGAGAAGATCCTTAGGCCGAAAGAAATTGCCTCAGCCCTCCATCTGACAAAGGCTGAGGTAATGTCTAATTGGGAAACTCGTAGTGGAACAAAGGGCTTCTTGACTAAATTCTTGGTTGGTAAGGCTAATCAGTTCTGGGACAGTCTAGACTTCTAGGAATTTGAAGACATTCTGGTTCTTCTCATATATGGTTTGGTGTTGTTTCCTAACTCAGATGCTTTCATCGACGTGAATGCAGTGAAGATTTTCATGTCCGGTAATCTTGTGTCCACTCTCTTGGGTGACATTTTGCACTCTCTTTATGCTCGTACTTCTCGGAAGCGGGGAACCCTTATGTGTTGTGCGCCATTGCTGGCGAGGTGGTTTATTTCTCACCTCCCCAAATCAGTTTTGAAGAACAAGGGAGGCATGGGCTGGGCCTACAGGATTATGTCTCTCTCTCTCACATGGACATCATTTGGACTATTAAGGGCATGGAAGATGTGGCTATTATTGATTGCTGTGGGGAATACCCCAATGTTCCACTGCTAGGAACCCATGGAGGAATCACCTACAATCCGTGTTTGGCCTTACGTCAATTTGGGAGAGCTAGGAGGGAAGGACCTCATGAGTTGCTAATGCCAAGTATTGTCTTTGATTTCCAAGGGGATAGTGACGAGCAACGCCGCAGGTGCATACGAGCTTGGGATAGAGTTCACATGTCTGATCCGCACGAGCTAGGTGTAAATACTTCTCTTCTGATGGAGCCATATCTCTGATGGGTTCGAATCCGTGCCCAAAAGCTGGGAATGTCGTACGAAGCCGTCTTGCCTATAATTGTTGAGGTTGCTGATGAAGAAGGGGTTCCTCCTACCATCCTACATCCATACATGCCTACTGACATTGGGGCATTAAGGAGATCGTGGATGCTGTTGAGAGAAGAGAGGGATACTTACAGAGAAAAGTATCACGAGCAAGAGCAGAAGATTCAGAAGTTGACAAGGAAGCTGGAGAACGAGCGGATCCTCAACGACTATGTACGCACCGACAGGAAACGACCATGGGGGCACTGATTGTCTTTTTGATTATTTCTAGTTTTGACTTACTTTTCAGCTTTTCTTTCTTGTAACGCCTTAAAGGCATATGTTGAACAATTGAATTTCAATTTTATCTAATAAAAGTATGTTTCATTTTTTGGGTTACGAATTTGAATCTCTAAAGTATTTGAAATCATATCATGCGCATTTCATTCCCATGCACCTCATAACAGGTACCCTTACAGGTTTCTCATCTTCTTCGCTGTTTATTTCAGCATCATGTCTTCCGAAACATCAACTGAACAAGCCATCAAGGCTCTACAAGCTCAAAACGCCCAGTTCCAGGAATTGATCATGAGTTTGGCTAAGGGTCAGCAAGATCTGAAGACCCTTATCTTGAAAGAGAAGAAGAAGAAGAAGAAGAAGAAGAAGAAGACGGTCCTACTGAATATGGTTCGTAGATTTGGGAACAATTTGCGTGAAGAGGTTGATTTGACTCACTCATCTAGAGGGGGAGATAATCAGGAAGAAAGGAGGGCTCCTAGCCCTGTGGTTTCAGACAACGAGGCTGATTTTGACGAAGACCAGTATCCTCCAGTTGAGGATAGATATAAGCAGCTCGAAGACCAGTTGAGCGCGATGGAAGTTCAGAAAGTTCTTGGTCTGGACTTTGGAGATTTGGGTCTGTCATCTGGGGTGGTAATTCCCCACAAATTTAAAGCACCGATCTTTGCTAAATACGACGGGGTTTCTTGCCCGAAGTTGCACCTCCGCTTGTATGTTAGAAAGATTCAGCCATACACCGCTGACAAGAACCTCTGGATCCATTTCTTTCAAGACAGACTCTCAGGGACTCAGCTTGAATGGTTTTACCAGCTGGAAGGAGCCAGTATCCGTAATTGGGAGGATTTGGTCGCTGCTTTCTACAAGCAGTACCAATACAATGCCGACCTTGCTCCCACGCGTACCCAACTTCAGGGTATGTCTATGGATGTGGGCGAAGGTTTCAAAGATTATGCTCAGAAGTGGAGGGACCTCGCTGGAAGAGTGCAACCACCCTTGGCTGATAGGGAGCTAGTGGATATGTTTCTGGGGACCTTGTCTGGTCCGTATTTCAACCATCTGATTGGAAGTTCATCGTCCAGGTTTACAGAGCTGATTATGACCGAGGAAAGGATTGAGGCCGGTATCAAATCCGATAAAATACACAAGGGTGCCTCATCAAGAACCGAGAAGAAGCCTTTTAAGAAGGATTCCAGTGTTGTTTACAGTTTAAAAAGCCATAATAGATCTGAACGCTGCCAAGCAGTTAATGCGGTGGTTATATTAAGACCTGTTGTTGCTCCTCAGCGCAACAATCAGCCAAGGGCCGAGAGGCCGCGAAGATAATTCACTCATCTCAACATGACTTTATCCCAAATTCTGCCGCAGTTGTTGAAAACCAACTTGGTGATTCCGAAGGAGGCCCCGAAGACTCCCAATACAACATCACCTATGTACAATCCTAACGCCCGCTATGCCTTTCACTCAGATATCACGTGGCACGATATGAATGATTGTTGGGTTTTGAAGAATAAGGTACAGGACTTGATTGATGCTAAGGAGATTGAGTTCGAAGCACCTGAAAGACCTAATGTTGTGATTGCTCCTATGCCCAAGCATGGAGTAAATGCTGTAGATGAAGACTCGTTTGTGGTTTCTGTGAAAGACATTGTTACTCCCTTGATGACTGTGAAGAAGAAACTTTTGTTAGCCGGTTTATTTCCGGGCTGTGACGAAGGTTGTTGTATGTGTTCTGTCCTACCTACCGGTTTCCATCTTTTAAAGTCAGGTGTCCAACGCCTGATGGATAATAAATAAATTCTTTTTGAGAAGACTTTTGTTCCTTTGGTTCCTACTGAAGAAGTTGCTATAATCACCATTTTCGAAAATTCTTCCAAGGCTTCCTCGAGAAAGCCTGTTAGAATTACATCCGTTCCAAGAATTGCACCACTGATCATCACCATTCCTGGGCCTATCCCCTATACATTAAATAAATTTTTCCCTTGGCACTATGGGGTTGAAGTATACTATCACGGAGTTAAACAAGATTTGAATGCTGAAGAGGTTGATACTGATGTCAGCAATATTGTTGGATCTAGTAAAGTCACCTGCAGCGGAAGACTTTTCTCCCCTGAGATCTCTGCGCCAACTGTCTAGAAGCCTGTTGTTATTACGCCTGTCAGTACACCTGTTACCGTCCCTGTTCAAGTTCCAATTCTTACCCCTGCTGCCGAGTCGTCTGACGATCAGGGCAAAGAGATCACCAGTGAGCCTTCCCAGACGGAGACACCAAATAAGATTACTATTGAAGCCTCTAGACAAGAGATCGAAGAAATTTTGAAGATCATCAAAAAGAGCGACTATAATGTAGTAGAGCAGCTGGGGCAAACCCCGTCCAAAATCTCTATGTTATCCCTGTTGCTATGCTCAGAGGCCCATGTCAAGGCTCTGATTGCTTTCCTGAAGACTGCACACGTACCGCAAGAGACATCAGCTGATCAGTTTAAAGATTGCGTGGCTAGTCTGACTGCTGATAATGGGTTGGGTTTCTCTGACACCGACTTGACTGCTAAGGGGAAGAATCACAATGATGCCCTGCATGTCTCCATTGAATTCAGGGGCACTACTCTTGCTCACGTATTGGTAGATACTGGATCTTCGTTGAATGTGTTACCTAAGAAAGCTCTAGACCGGTTAGACTATGAAGGGTTGGAGTTGAAACCAAGCAACATTGTAGTCAGGGATTTTGATGGGTCCAAGAGATAGGTACATGGAGAAGTGGATATTCCGATTAAGGTTGGTTCTCAAGTTTTTGCATCTACATTCTATGTGATGGACATACGGCCATCTTATTCTTGTTTGCTGGGTCGCCCGTGGATCCACAAAGCTGGGGCAAAGTAACGTCTACACTTCACCAGATGCTGAAATACCCGGTCAAGGGGAAAATCATTATGGAACGAGGAGAGGAGGAGTACATGGTGAGCCACCTCAACTCTTTCCGATATGTAGAGATGGACGGGGAGTTCATTGAGACCCCATTTCAACATTTTGAAGAGGTTCCCCAAATGATGGCATCAACTGAAACTATTGTTGAAGATCCTCCAATGAAGATGGCTTCCTTCAAGGATGCTCGGGCTGTTGTTGAGAAAGGTGGGTGTGCAAATTGGGGCCAACTCCCTGATTTTTCACATAAGACTGACAAGTTTGGTTTGGGTTTCACTGCAGAAGCTCAAAGGGCTGTTCGGAGTGCACGGATCGGAAGACCTCCCCTATTCATCAGCAACTCAGAAGTGAATGCCATTAAAGACAATGTTGAAGAGTCTGAGTTTGATAGTTGGATTTACCCCACTGCCGATGGTGGACTAAGAAATTGGACGACAAAGGATTTCGTCCCAATTTCTTTTATTACCCAGTAATGAGACTTTTGTTTTAAGTTTGTAACAGACAATGTTTTAAAAATTTATGGCCCGGTGTCTTACCCGGGGAACCGTGGCTTCATTTGTGAGGGCTTTATGTGTGTCATCTACATATATCATTAATAAAAGAATTGGACGTTCCTTGCATTTCAAATTTTGCGCTCCTTGTTTTTCTTTTATTATATATTGCAAAACAACTATTTTACACACACTCACATATACAGGTCTACATCCACTCTGGATCTCACTGGTAACGACTCTGCTACTGCCAGTTAGGACTTCAAAAGTCTGATCAACTTAGCCGAAGATGAAGATGAAGATGATTGCGAAGTGCCTGGTGAACTTGCTAGACTACTACTTCAGGAAGAGAGGGCCATACATCCGCATGAAGAGCCGGTGGAATCAGTAAATCTGGGTATAGAGATAGACAAGAAAGAGGTCAAGATTGGTGCAAATCTGGAGCCTAGTGTTAAGCAACGGCTGATTCAGATGATGCGTGACTACGTTGAGATCTTTGCCTGGTCTTATGAAGATATGCCTGGGTTGGATACCAATATTGTGGTTCATCGTCTGCCTACCAAGGAAGACTGTCCTCCAATAAAACAGAAGGTTCGTCGAATGCGCCCAGAGATGTCTGAGAAAATCAAGGCTGAAGTTATGAAACAGTTTGATGTCGGCTTTCTAGCAGTTAATTCTTACCCACAGTGGGTGGCCAATGTGGTTCCTGTGCCGAAGAAGGATGGTAAGGTTCGAATGTGTGTTGATTATAGGGATCTGAACTGGGCAAGCCCCAAGGATGATTTCCCTCTACCTCATATCGATGCTCTGGTTGACAACAGCGCACAGCATAAGGTCTTCTCCTTTATGGATTGTTTCTTAGGTTATAATCAGATTAAGATGGCTCCCGAAGACATGGAGAAGACAACCTTTGTTACTCAATGGGGTACCTTTTGCTACAAGGTCATGCCTTTCGGATTGAAAAATGCTGGGGCAACGTATCAACACGTTATGGTCGCTTTGTTCCATGACATGATCCATCATGAGATTGAGGTATACGTTGACGACATGGTTGCAAGATCCCTGACTTAAGAAGAACATCTAGACCACCTTCAGAAGTTATTTGACAGGTTGAAGTTGTACAAGCTGAGGTTAAACCCAAACAAGTGCACCTTCGGGGTGAGATCTGGTAAGCTGCTGGGTTTCTTTGTAAGCGATAAAGGTATTCAAGTGGATTCTGCAAAGGTGAAGGCTATACAGGAAATGCCAGCTCCCCAAACAGAAAAAGAGGTCAGAGGCTTTCTGGGACGTCTGAACTATATTTCCCGATTCATCTCGCACCTGACTGCTACTTGTGAGTCGATCTTCAAGTTACTAAAGAAAGATCAAGTGGTAAAATTGAATGATGAATGTCAGGCCGCTTTCGAAAGGATCAAAGAATACCTCCAAGAGCCACCCATTCTGATGCCTCCAGTTGAAGGGAGACCCTTGATCTTATACTTGACAGTACTCAACAATTCAATGGGGTGTGTGTTGGGGCAGCATGACAAGTCTGGCCGAAAAGAGCATGCTATTTATTACCTTAGCAAAAAGTTTACCGACTGCGAGACCCGATACTCGTTACTCGAGAAAACTTGTTGTGCTTTGGCATGGGCTGCTCGCCGGCTGAGACAGTATATGCTGACTCACACTACTCTATTGATATCAAAGATGGATCCAATCAAGTATATCTTCGAAAAGCCTGCCTTGTCCGGAAGAATAGCAAGATGGCAGATGACCTTGACTGAGTATGACATCCAGTATACGACCCAAAAGGCAATCAAGGGAAGTGTGTTGGGGGATCATTTGGCACATCAGGAAGTAGATGATTACCATTCTATGAACTTTGAATTCCCGGATGAGAATATCATGTTGGTAACTGATTGTGAGACACCTGGACCGAATGAAGGACCCGAGGAAGGATCCCGATGGTCTATGTACTTTGATGGAGCTTCAAACGCTTTGGGTAATGGCATCGGCGCCGTGATCATGTCTCCTAAAGGCTCTCATACTCCGTTTACCGCCCGACTATGTTTCAACTGCACCAACAATATGGCGGAGTATGAAGCGTGCATCATGGATCTTCGAGAAGCAATTGACCTAAGGATTAAGTTCTTGAGTGTTTTCAGAGATTCCGCTCTCGTGATCATTCAGATCAAAGGCGAGTGGGATATGAAACACCCAAATCTTATTCCTTACAAGGAGTATGTATTGACGTTGCTTCCCCATTTCGAGGAGATAACCTTTGAACATTTCCCTAGGGAGGAGAATCAGTTGGAGGACGCGCTAGCTACGATGTCTTCTATGTTCAAAGTCAATTGGGACAACGAAGCTCCCCGGATTACCATTTAAAGATTGGACGAACCCGCACATTGTTGTGACATTGAGACTGGAGAGGTAACAGAAAAGCCCTGGTTTCATGAGGTGAAGAGATATCTTGAAGCTTAGGAGTACCCCGAGGGTGCATCTGTTAATGATAAGAAGTTTCTGAGGAGGTTCGCGGCGAAGTTCTTCATCAGTAATGACATCCTTTACAAGCGTAACCACGATTCGACCTTACTGTGATGCGTGGATAAGAACGAGGCAGAAAGGATCATGGCAGATTTACATGAAGGTACCTTCGGAACTCATTCCAGTGGACACACCATGGCGAAGAAAATCCTACGGGCAGGATATTATTGGTCCCCAATTGAAGCCGACTGTTATCAACATTCTCGGACCTGTCACAAGTGCCAAGTCTATCCTGATAAGGTGCACATACCTCTAGTACCTCTGAACATCTTAACAGCTCCGTGGCCTTTTGCAATGTGGGGCATTGATATGATCGGCGAGATCAGACCTACAACATCCAACGAGCATCGTTTCATCTTAGTAGCAATTGATTACTTCACGAAGTGGGTTGAAGCATCTTCCTTTGCTACTGTGACCAAGAACGTCGTGGCACGTTTCATTCGGCATAATCTGATCTATCGATATGGTGTACCTGAGAGGATCATAACGGACAATGGTACGAATCTCAACAATAAGATGATCACCGAGCTCTGCAAGCAGTTCAAGATACAGCATCATAACTCTTCTCCCTACCGGCCGAAGATGAATGGGGCCGTGGAAGCGGATAATAAGAACATCAAGAATATAGTGCCGAAGATGATAGTGACATACAAAGATTGGCACGAGATGCTACCATTTTCTCTTCATGGGTACCGTATCTCAGCACGGACGTCAACAGGGGAAACCCCCTAATCCTTGGTATATGGTATGGAGGCAGTCTTTCCCATTGAAGTTCAGATACCCTCTATTCGAATCATAAAAGATGCAGGTTTGAGCGAAGATGACTGGATTCAGACCCGGCTTGATCAGCTGAACTTAATCGACGAAAAGAGACTTACTGCTATTTGTCATGGTCAGACGTATCAAAAACGGATGATCAAGGCATTTAACAAGAAAGTTAGACGACAAGAGTATCAAGTTGGGGACCTGGTTATCAAGTGCATCATACTGCCACAAGGTGATCCCAGGGGCAAATGGACCCCTACTTACGAAGGGCCATTTGTGGTTAAGAACATTTTTTCAGGAGGAGCTATGGTTCTAACCACCATGGATGGTGACGACCTTCCTCACCCCGTCAATGCAGACATAGTGAAAAGATACTACACATAATCAAAGACCCGCTAAGTCGACTGGCCTAGGCAAAAATAAGGGCTTCCCGGTGAACCAAAAGGGTTCGAGCAAAAATAAGGGATGAAAATATGTACATCCGACAAGTCGAAAACTTGAAAAGGCGGCTTGGGCAAAAAAGGGTATCCCGGTGGACTGAAAACCCGAAAGGGTGGTCCAGGAAAAAATTAGGGATCGAAGCATAGCACTATGTCTCATTGGATCACCTTGCAACCAGACTTCAGTATCGACTATCAAGCTCGGACGACACTAATCAATCTGATCTACCTTCAACCAAGTAGAAAAGTGATGAGATGCTCGAGGACATAAAGGCAATAGCAGAGTTGGAACCCAGTGGGATTATTCACATAGCTGTTTTGTTTAATTTTTCACAAATTGTGTAGATTCTATTGTTCGGCGGCGTTCCCTTACTAGGACGTCAGCCTCTTGTATAAAAATGCTTATTTACAGGCCAAACTTCAAAATCAATACAATTCATTTTCAGAGAAATTTCAAACTGTTTTTCCTTTTTCTGTTTTGTTTTGCAAAGAACATCCAATGTTCATTTTTTGATATATGCATTTGACATTAATTGCTGCTCATAAATATTTACATGCGAAACAAAAGACGATTACTGGTAATATCAGAAACAGGGGCAATAAAAATTGTCCAAGCTGTACAAATGCTTTATCCACCAGGTACGAAGGTAAATTCAGCTGAGGAATATGGCTAAAGGTACTTTCACTCCCCGCAGAGTAAGACAGTAATAATAAGCTCTCCCCAGCTGAGACTTGCAACTGTGATTGAATCAGTAATATTCTCCCCAAGCAGAGTTTATTTACCATCAGCACTGAAAGGTCTTAATATTCCCCAGCGGAGTATAAGAATATTCCCCGGTAGAATACAAAATATCCCCAGTGGAGTTTGAAAATTTTCCCAGCGCAGTCTGAAAAAGCTTCCCCAGTGGAATTTGGAGAGTCATCCCCAGTAGACTTTGGAAGATTGTCCCCAGCAGAACTCAAAGGATTATCCCCATTAGAGTCTAACAGGTTCTCCCCAGTGAAGTCGCAATTGAAAGATCATCCCCCAGCGGAGTTCTTTCCCTTCACAAACAAGAAGTCAATCCCTAACAGGAGTCAGTATAACCAGCAACGGTAATTCATCCCCAGCGGAATTTATTAGCGGAATCCTCTACAGAGCATCTCTTCCCCACAGAGTAGTCTCCTCATCAATTTATTCCCCAACGGAGTTATACTCTCCTGCAGATTTATTCTCACAATCATCTTCATCCACTATCTCCAACGGAAACGAAGAATTCAACTCTTTCCTCCAGCAGCTATACGGGATTTATTTTCCCCAGCTAAAACATTACATTTCCATACATCATGATACATGCATATACGCATCATACAACACAATCTCATTTATTTTGAGAACATCATTGTTTGATACATATCATGCATTCCATACAGCTAACCTTTACTTTTCAGGAAGGATGCAGTTAAGTTCTCAGCTATGAAGCTTTTACCCAAGTCGAACTACTGACCGGTTCTTAAATCTCAACCGAATTATCCTCAGTTAAATTATAGATAAGGTTCTAAATCTCGACAATTTCCTCCGTCGAATTACTGACAGTTCTTAAATCTCAACAAAATTATCCTCCATTGAATTACAGACAAGTCCTAAATCTCGATGAAGATGTTTCCCTTAGTCGAAGTACTGACCAGTTCTTAAATCTCAATCGAATTAGCCTCAGTTGAATTGCATATAAGGTTCTAAATCTCGACAAGTTCCTCCGTCGAATTACTGACAGTTCTTAAATCTCAACAGAATTATCCTCGGTTGAATTACAGACAAGTCCTAAATCTCGATGAAGATGTTTCCCTCAGTCGAAGTACTGACCGGTTATTAAAACTCAACCGAATTATACTCAGTTGAATTACAGATAAGGTCCTAAATCTCGACAATTTCCTCCGTTGAATTACTGACAGTTCTTAAATCTCAACAGAATTATCCTCGGTTGAATTACAGACAGGTCCTAAATCTCGATGAAGATGTTTCCCTGAGTCGAAGTACTGACCGGTTCTTAAATCTCAACCGAATTATACTCAGTTGGATTATAGATAAGGTCCTAAATCTCGACAATTTCCTCCGTCGAATTACTGACAGTTCTTAAATCTCAACAGAATTATCCTTGGTTGAATTACAGACAAGTCCTAAATCTCGATGAAGATGTTTCCCTCAGTCGAATTACTGACCGGTTCTTAAATCTCAACAGAATTATCCTCAGTTGAATTACAGATAAGGTTCTAAATCTCAACAAAGTTCCTCCATCGAATTACTGACAGTTCTTAAATCTCAACGGAATTATCCTCGGTTGAATTACAGACAAGTCCTAAATCTCGATGAAGATGTTTCCCTCAGTAGAAGTATTGACCGGTTCTTAAATCTCAACAGAATTATCCTCAGTTGAATTACAAATAAGGTTCTAAATCTCGACAATTCTCCTCCGTCGAAGTACAGACAGTTCCTAAATCTCAGCAGAGTTTTCTCAGTTGAATTACGGGCAAGTTCTTAAATATCGATGAAGATGTTTCCCCCCAGTTGAATTATGGACAAGTTCTTAAAACTCAGCAAAGATGTTCTCTCAGTTGAAGTACAGGCAAGTTCCTAAATCTCAACAAAATTAGACTTCCCCAGCGGAATCTCCTACAACAATAGGTATGCAAGTTCTCGCTAAGGAATCTCTTATGCGATCGACACTCCTGAAGATGGCATCTTTGAGCCCATCCTCCCATCAGCAATCTCCAAATGGCATCTGTAAGCCCATTCCCAACATCACGAGGCTGATACCACTTCATGTGAGTGCAAATTTCTGGGCACTCTAGTGTTCAATCATCTTCCACCTTCAGATCACGAAAGGCATGAAAGCCAATCTACATCCTCAGGTTTAAGAAGATTGAACAGGGGCAGTTGTTGTACCCCAAAATTTGTCCTCCCATATTTATCAAAACATTGCAAGAAAGATCTCCAAGTTGCTCAAGGTTGCTCAAGAGTTGGTCAGACAAGCTATCTCCTAAGGCAGTCTATCCCAAATTAGGATTTGGTGTTGCATCAAGGTACTTGATTACAAATGACCTCAAGTGCTCCCCAATGCCCTAATATGTTCTCAAGATCATCCATGTCAAATTTCAAGCCTTGCAGAGGAAGTTTGCTCAGTCAAATACCCAAAGGTCCAAAAATCGACTGTGCTAGGGCAAAAGTCAATTGTGACCTACAAACAGTCAAATTTCAAGTTTTTTGTCAACATTCTCATTTTGAAAGATATTTCATCATTTGATCAAGGTTTTATCATGATTCATCAAGGATTGCTCAAAATTCATCAAGACTCAAAAGTTGCTAAATTAGGGTTTTGTAGGAAAAGTCAACCCAACTTTGACCAAGCATAACTTTCTCATACTTTATGATAAATGGCCCATCCAAAGCTCATTTTAAATATAATTCAATTTCCTACAATTGATCCTCATACCTCAAGATCAAAAAATTCACTCACAAGAAGTTATGAATTTGGACATTATAGGTCATTTTTGAAAGTCAACAAAAACACCTTTTTTGCCAAAGCTTATAACGTGAGCATGGAATTTAAAAATGAGATGAGACAAAAAGGGTTGGTTATAGGACATCTCAAGCTTTCTAAAAAGTCCAAGAACACCTCCAAAAGTTCAAAATTGAAAAAGTTATGCATTGTTGAAGTTGGACTTTTTTGCAAAATTGCCAAAAGTAAACTATCCCCAAAACCACAAATTTTGTCAAATGGGTCCATTCTTTTTCACTTGTTTTGAGTTTGCATTATAGCCCACGTGCCCTAGCTTCAGTCATGTGTCCATATCTCATTTTTAGTATTTAATTTGATTTTTATTTGATTGCCTAGGGTACACCCCACTTGGTTGCCTTCGTACGCGGTCATTGAGTATAAGTCGTTTTAGAGGTCACCCTCTTGTCTAAAGATCATAGTCGCCTCGAAATGGTTGCCTCGGATATTGTTGCCTCAAACAAATAATCTAAGACATTAGGGTTACCGCTAAGGCGTTATAACATTGCTTTAGTGACTGTATGTCTCTCATTCGAATTGACCCTCAAACTCCAACGATGGTGCTACCTACTCATTAATAGTGGGATAGCATTGTCTAAAGGAAATTAGCATAGAACGATTCCTTTTTCGAGTAGGTAGATGGTTCTTAGATACTTGCTCTTTCAAAAACAAAATATTTTTTTACACTTACACTCCTTTTCGAACAAAGTTTTCAAAAACACTTCATACGCTCTTGAGGACAGAAGCAAGAGTTAAATCGAAGTTTTTAAACAAAAACCTTTTCAAACCCAAAAGCACAAAGAAAGCAATTTTTAAAACAATTGAGCAAGTACCTAAGAGCCCGTGGATAACCACGGAAAGAAAGGGTGCTAACACCTTCCCTTTCTATAATCTACCCCCCGAACCCGAGAAATATCTCGAAAAAAGGAATTTTTCTATGTTTTTTTCCTTTCCTTGTTGGATAAAATAAAAGTCGGTGGCGACTCTTGCTTACCGTGACATTTTGCGAAAAAAACACAAAACGCAAACCAACATTCCAAAAAACCGTCAGTTCTTCCCACCGTATCACACTGAGGATGTAGATTGGCTTGTCTGCCTTTCGTGATCCGAAGGTGGAAGATGATTAAACACTAGAGTTCTCTTAAATTTGCACTCGCATTAAGTAGTATGTATCTTGTGATGTTGGGAATGGGCTTATAGATTCCATTCAGAGATTGATGATGGAAGATGGGCTTAAAGATGCCATCAGAAGAAGTGTCGATCGTATAAGAGATTCCTTAGTGAGAGCTTGTATACCTGTTGTTGAGGAAGATTCCGCTGGGGAATTCCGGTCTCTGTCTTGAGAGAAATAGAATTTTAGGAGCTTTGGTCGTCCGTTATTCTACTGGGGAATCGTCTCTTGGTCGAAGAGGTGAAAATGTAACTACTATCTGGTCGTGATCCAGGCTTCATAGTGACTTACTGGGGAGATGAGATTAAACTTTCTATTCGGTCATAATCCAGGCTTTGCAATTTCTCAATTCTTATTTGGTCGTAATCCAGGCTTAAGAAGGAATTCAGTTGTTATCCGATCGCATTCGGGCTTTAACTTGAATCTAGGGCACACTAATATCCGGTCGACTTCGGGCTTCTTAGTGATTGTCCAGGTAAAATTGCTATTTGGTCTAAATCTAAGCTTCGCAATGTCTTGTACCGCTATCTGGTCGTAACCCAGGATTCACGATGTTTCATACCATTATCTGGTCGAATCCAGTCTTCATGGTGTCTTGTACTGCTATCTGGTCGAATCTAGGCTTCACAATACCTCACTTCTTATCTGGTCGAAATCCAGGCTTCAGAAGAAAATAAGTGGTTATCTAGTCGTATCCGGGCTTCCATTTGATTTTAAGGCCTACTAATATCTGGTCGACTCCAGGCTTTATAGTAATTGGCCAGGTAAAACTGTTATTTGGTCAAAATCCAAGCTTCACAGTGTTCCTTACTGTTATCTGGTCGTAACCCAGGCTTCAGTGTCTTTTTACCGCAACTGGTCGTAATCCAGGCTTCACGATGTCTCAAACCATTATCTAGTTGTAATCCAGGCTTCACGATGTCTTATACCATTATCCGGTCGAATCCAGACTTCATGGTGTACGGGGAAATCAAGGTATTATCCGGTCGAATCCGGGCTTCATAACTTGCATTAAAGATATACCACTATCTGGTCGTAATCCAGGCTTTGTAGTATTCTTGGCTGCTATCTGGTTGTAATCCAGGCTTCACAACGTCTTCTACCATTATCTGGTCGAGTCCAGGCTTCATGGCGTCTTTATATTACTATCTGGTCGTGATCCAGGCTTCACAACAACTTGTTAAGCTGCTATCCGGTCGATTCTGGGCTTCACGGCTTGTGTTCATGATATACCACTATCTGGTTGAATCCAGGCTTCATGGCGTCTCGTATTGATATCTTGTCGTAATCCAGGCTTCACAGTAACTTGCTGGGGATTAAACTATTATCCGATCGAATCCGGGCTTCATAGCTTTCTTTTAAGAGATACCACTATCTGGTCATAATCCAGGCTTCACGGTATTCTGATACTGTTATTTGGTCGTTCTCCGGGCTTCACAATATGATGGAGGAATCAAGATATTATCCGGTCGTACCCGGGCTTCATAGCTTGAACTTTGTGAGAATTTGATTGTATCTTTTCCTAAAAGGTAAAGGGTTAGTCGTATGTAATGTCATGATGCATGACATGTATCGAGCAATGATGTTCTCAAAATAAATGAGATTGTGTTGTATGATGCGTATATGCATGTCGTGATGTATGGATGTATAATGTTTTTATGATGTTCTTTAGCTGGGGGAAATAAATCCCAGACTGCTGCTGGAGAATATAAAGAGTTTCGCTCACTGGGGATAACGACCGAAGATGATTGGGAGAATAACCCTGCTGGGGAGTACATTGGTGAGAGAATGACTCTGTGGGGAAGAGATGCTTTGGCAGAAGATCCACTGATTTGGAGTAATAACCTCGGATGGGGATGGATTACCATTGCTGGCGATGATAAACTCTGTCGGGGATAAACTTTCTGTTTGCAGAACAAATAAACTCCACTGGGGATGATCTTCCATTGTTGGTGAAAGATGAACTCTGCTTAGGGAGAATCTTACCGACTCACTCGCGATTGCGAACCTCAGCTGGGGAAAGCTAACACCACTGTCTTTTGGGTGTCTTTTACTCTACGGGGGAGTGTATGTGCCTTTAATCATATTCTCCAGCTAGTTGTATCCATGTACCTGGTGAATAGAGCAACTGTAAGGCTCGGACACTTCTTGTTTGCCCCTGTTTCTGAAATTACGAATACTCATCTTTTGTTTCGCATGTAAATATTTATGAGCAGCAATTATTGTCAAATTCATATATCAAAAATGAACCATGGGACGTTCTTGCAAAACAAAACAGAAAAAGGAAAATAATTTGAAATTTCTTTGTGAAAATGAATTGTATTGATTTTGAAGTTGGCCCGTAAATAGGCGTTTTGTACAAGAGGCTGACATCCTAGTAAGAGAACGTCGTCGAAAGATGAATTATACAATTTGTAAAAAAAACAGCTATGTGAACAATCCCACTGCGTTCCAACTCTGCCATTGCCTTTATATCTTCGAGCGTCTCATCACTTCGCTACTTGGCGTCGTCCGAGCTTGATAGTCGATACCGAAGTCTGCTTGTAAGATGATCCAATGAGAAATAGTGTTACGCTTTAATCCCTAATTTTTGCCTGGACCGCCCTTTCGGGTTTTCAGTCCACCGGGATACCCTTTTTTTCCCAAGCCACCTTTTCAGGTTTTCGACTTGCCGGGTGTACAAATTTTTCATTTTCATCCCTTATTTTTGCCCGAACCTTTTTGGTTCGCCGGGAAGCCCTTATTTTTGCCTAGACCAGTCAACCTAGCGGGTCTTTGATTATGCGTAGTATTTTTTCATTATGTCTGCATTGACAGGGTGAGGAAGGTCGTCACCATCCATGGTGGTTAGAATCATAGCTCCTCCCGAGAAAATGTTCTTAACCACAAATAGCCCTTCGTACATAGGGGTCCACTTTCCCCTGGGATCACCTTGTGGCAGTATGATACGCTTGATTACTAGATCCCCGACTTGATATTCTTGTCGTCTGACTTTCTTGTTAAATTCCTTGATCATTTGCTTTTGATATGTCTGACCATGACAAATAGCAATAAGTCTCTTTTCATCGATTAAGTTCAGCTGATCAAGCCTGGTCTAGATCCAGTCGTCCTCGCTCAAACCTGCATCCTTCATAATCCGAAGAGAGGGTATCTGGACTTCAATGGGTAAGACTGCCTCCATGCCATACACCAAAGAGTATGGGGTTTCCCCTGTCGATGTCCGTGCCGAGGTGCGATACCCATGAAGAGCGAATGGTAACATCTCATGCCAGTCTTTATATGTCACTGTCATCTTCTGCACAATCTTCTTGATATTCTTATCCGGGAACTCGAAATTCATGGATTGGTAATCATCCACGGCCTGATGCACCAAATGATCTGCCAGCACACTTCCCTTGATTGCTTTCTGGGTTGTGTATTGGATTTCATATTCAGTCAAGATCATCTGCCATCTTGCTATTCTTCCGGACAAGGTAGGATTTTCAAAGATATACTTGATTGGATCCATCTTTGATATCAATAAGGTGGTATGAGTCAGCATATACTATCTCAGTCGGCGAGCAGTCCATGCCAAAGCGCAGCAAGTTTTCTCGAGCAACGAGTATCGGGTCTCGCAGTCGGTAAACTTTTTGCTAAGGTAGTAAATAGCATGCTCTTTTCGGCCAGACTCGTCATGCTGCCCCAGCACGCATCCCATCGAATTATCCAGTACGGTCAAGTATAAGATCAAAGGTCTTCCTTCAACTGGAGTCATCAGAATAGGTGGCTCTTGGAGATATTCTTTGATACTTTCGAAAGCGGCTTGACATTCATCATTCCATTTCACCACTTGATCTTTCTTCAGCATCTTAAAGATCGACTCACAAGTAGCAGTCAAATGTGAAATGAATCGGGCAATGTAATTCAGGCGTCCCAAAAAGCCTCTAACTTCCTTTTCTGTCCGGGGAGCTGGCATCTTCTGTATAGCCTTCACCTTTGCAGGATCCACTTGAATACCTTTATCACTAACGACGAAACCCAGTAGCTTACCAGACCTTACCCCGAAGGTGCACTTGTTCGGGTTTAACCTCATCTTGTACGTCTTCAACCTATCAAATAGCTTCTGAAGATGGTCAAGGTGTTCTTCTTCAGTCTTAGACCTTGAAATCATGTCATCAACGTAAACCTCAATCTCATGATGAATCATGTCATGGAACAAAGCAACCATAACACACTGATACGTTGCCCCAGCATTCTTCAACCCGAAAGGCATTACCTTGTAACAGAAAATGCCCCACTGCGTAACGAAGGTTGTCTTATCCATGTCTTAGGGAGCCATCTTAATTTGATTGTAACCAAAAAAACCATCCATAAAGGAGAAGACCTTATGTTGTGCGGTGTTGTCAACCAGAACATCGATGTGAGGCAGTGGGAAATCCTCTTTGGGGCTCGCCCTGTTCAGATCTCTGTAGTCTACATACATACGTACCTTACCATCCTTCTTGGGCACTGGAACCACGTTGGCAACCCATTGTGGTTAAGAAGTAACAGCTAGAAATTTGGCGTCAAACTGTTTCATGACCTCAGCTTTGATTTTCTCAGACATCTCGGGGCGCATCCGGCGAACCTTCTGCTTTACTGGAGGACAGTCTTCTTTAGTTGGAAGGCGGTGTACCACAATGTCAGTGTCCAACCCAGGCATATCTTCATAATACCAAGCGAAGATCTCAACATAGTCGCGCATCATCTGTATTAACCGTTTCTTGACACTAGACTCCAGATTTGCACCTATCTTGACCTCTTTCTTGTCTTCCTCCGTACCCAAATTCACTGATTTCACTGGCTCTTCATGCGGCTGTATGGCCCTCTCTTCCTGAAGTAACAGTCTAGCAAGTTCCCCAGGCACCTCACAATCATCCTCACCTTCGTCCTCGGCTTGATTGATCGGATTTTCAAAGTCATAACTGGCGATAGCAGAGTCGTTATCAGTGGGATCCAGAGTGGGTGTGGACCTGTATTATGATATGTGAGTGTGTGTAAGACAATAGCTGTTTTGATAAAGTGCAAGATAGAAAAGAAAAACAGGGAGCGCAAAATTTATAATGCAAGAAAATGTCCAATGCTTTATTGATGATATATGAAAATGACAAATAATAAGCCCTCACGAACAAAGCCAAGGTGCCTCGGGCAAGGCACCGGGCCGTAAAGTTTCAAACTGTCTGTTACAAATCTCAAAACAAAAGTCTATTACTGTGTAATAAAAGAAACAGGCACGAAGTCCTTCTCCGTCCAATTGTTCAAGCCACTGTTGGTAGTCGGGTAAATCCAGCTGTCGATATCTGACTCTTCTTCATCCTCTTCAATTGCATTCACTCCCTGATCATGCTTGGGCATGGGTGCAGTTATGACGTTGGGTTTCTCCAGAGCGTCAAACTCAATCTCTTTAGCTTTAATCAAATCTTGCACTTTATTCTTCAAAGCCCAGCAGTTGTTCGTATTATGACCCGGGCTATCAGAGTGATAGGCACAGCGGGCGTTCGGATTATAAAGCGGAGATGTGGTGCTGGGATTCTTCGGGGCTTCCCTCAGAGTTACCAGGTTGGTCTTTAACAATTGCGGTAGAATTTGTGACAAGGTCATATTAAGCCGAGTATACTGTCTCTGCGGCCTCTCCATTCTTTGCTGATTATTGCGTTGTGGGGCAACGGTGGGTCTTGATATTACTACCGCGTTCACTGCTTGGTGGCGTTCAGGTCGGTTTTGGCTTCTTGAACTGTAAACTGCACTAGCTTCTTTCCTGAAAGGATTCTTTTCTGTACTTGACGAAACACCTTTCTGTATCTTACCACTTCTGATACCAGCTTCTACTCTCTCCCCAGTCATAATCAATTCAGTAAACCCGGATGACGAACTGCCGATTAGATGATTAAAGAATAGACCAGACAAGGTCCCCAGAAACATATCAACCAACTCCCTATCAGACAGAGGGGGTTGGACTCTTCCAGCCAGATCTCTCCACTTCTGAGCATAGTCCTTAAAACCTTCGCTTGCACCCATGGGCATACTCTGAAGCTGAGTACGAGTGGGAGCAAGGTCGACATTATACTGGTATTTCTTGTAGAAAGCAGCAGCAAGGTCTTCCCAATTGCGAACATTAGCTCCTTCCAATTGATAAAACCATTCAAGCTGAGTCCCTCATAGACTATCTTGAATGAAATGCACCCATAGATTCCTATCAGCAGTGTAAGGTTGGATTTTTCTGACGTACGAGCGGAGATGGAGTTTTGGACAGGACACTCCATCGTACTTAGCAAAGACTGGAGCTTTGAACTTATGAGGGATCACTACCCCTGATGCTAGTCCCAAATCTCCGAAGTCCAACCCAGGAACCTTCTGAATCTCCATAGCACTTAGACGGTCTTCAATCTGTTTGTACCTATCCTCAGCAGGAGAGTACTGTTCATCATCAAAATCAGTATCATTATCAGAGACCACAGGACTAGGACCCTTTCCTTCCTCTTGATTCTCTCGTCCTCCAGATGAATGAGACAGATCAGCTTCCTGTCGCAACCTATTCCCAAATCTATGACCCATATTCGGCAGAACCACCTTCTTCTTCTTCTTCTTCTTCTTCTCCTTCTTCTCCTTCAAGATGAGAGTCTTCAAATCCTGTTGTCCTTTGGCCAAGTTCAATAACATCTCTTGGAATTGAGCATTTTGTGCTTGAAGAGCTTTGATGGCTTGATCGGTAGGTATTTCAGAAGACATTTTATGCTGAAATAAACAGCGAAGAAGATAAGAAACCTGTAAGGGTACCTGTAATGATGTGCATGGTAATGGAATGCGTATGGAATGATTTCGAAGACTTTGGGAGATTCAAATTTGTAAACCAAAATAAAACACACTTTATTAGATTTAACTTGTAACAATGTTTAACAATGCCTTCAAGGCGTTATAAAAGAAATAACTGAAAAGCAAATCTAAACTAGAAACAATAAAAGACATCAGAAATCCCATGGTCGTTTTCCCTTCGTGCTGACATAATCATTGATTGTCCTTTCATTCTCAAGCTGCCTCGTGAGCTTCAAGATCTTCCTTTCCTGCTCATGATACTTCTCCCAGTAGGTATCCCTTTCTTCCTTCAACTGAATCCAGGATCTCTTCAATGTCCCAAGATCAGTAGGCATGTATGGATAAAGGACCATATAAGGAACACCTTCTTCATTGGTATGCTCCACAATTACTGGCAAAACAGCTTCATAAGGCATCCCCAGCTTTTGAGCACGGGCTCGAACCCACTGGAGATAAGGTTGCATAGGGAAAGAAGTCTTCTGTCCTAGCTCGTGAGGGTCAGACCTGTTCACCCTGCCCCAGACTCGTATAAACCTTCGGCGATGCTCATCAATGTCCCCCTTGTAGTCAAAGACAATGTCTGTAAGAAGTAGCTCATGAGGACCGTCTCTCCGAGCGCGACCAAACTGTTGTAGAGCCAAGCAAGGACTATAGTTTATTTCCCCTCTAATTCCAAGCAATGGGACATTAGGGTATTCCCTACATCGATCAATGACAGCTACTCTTTCCATATCCTTATAACTCCAAAGAATGTCCGTATGGGCAAGGGACATGATTCTGTAAGCCCAACCTAACCCTTCTTCATTCTTCAATACAGACTTGGGGAGATGCGAAATAAACCACCTTTCCAGCAGCGGCATGCAACACATGAGGGTCCCTCTTTTTCGCACAGTACGGGTATAGAGAGCATGTAAAATATCACCCAGAAGAGTAGGCACTGGATTACGAGACAAGAAGATCTTGACCTCATTCACATATATGAAGGAATCTGGATTCGGGAAAAGAGCAAAGTCGTAGATGAGGAGAGCCAAGATGTCTTCGAAAGCTTGAAAGTCCAAGTTATCCCAGAACTATTGAGCTTGATCAATCAGAAATTTAGCCAAGAAACCTTTAACCCCGCTCCGTGTCTCCCAGTTGGATACTACATCAGCCCTTTTTAGATGTAAGGCTAAAGCAATGTCCTTAGGTCTAGGAACCTCCTCCAAACCTGTGAAGGGTGTCTGCTCGAGGATAGATATGCCTAATAAATCAGAAAACTCCTCCAAAGTAGGAACTAGCTGATAATCCGGGAAGGTGAAACAATGATGCACCAGATCAAAGAACTGGAACAGCACGCTCATCATCTGCTCATCCAACTTTGAAGTGACCAGGCTAAGGAGGTGACCATGTCTTCTAACAAATGAAGAATTATCAGGAACTTTTGAGACTAACTCTCTGAGCTGAGCAGGGATTTGCACGAAGTTAACTCGAATGGTATTTCTGCGTATGGAAGCCATAATCTGCAAAACAGAACAAAGATAAATCTCCTCGGTCTTTGAAATGGTTAGTCTAATGAAGTATGCATGCTATGTCATGATGTGTGATGTCATGATAAAACACACAACAGGTATAGCAGGTAACAAACATGGTAAACACAAACAAGTCACACAAGAGCCCTTAAGTTTCAGGCTTGCATGGAGTCTAGGTACTACCCTCTTGAAGTTCAGTTGGTTCAACCTGTCCTAATAATAGTAACCGGGTTCTAGAGGTTCTCAATATCATTGACCATCCTCCATCGGTCATGGTTTCAGCTCACGCAATCTTTTCTTGCAGCCGGAACTATCTCGATAGTATGGTCTCAATGAGTGTAGTATCGTGTATCAACTAGTTCTCAGCTCTATACCGAGGCCGGCTATCTCACTACTTCCTATGGCCAAGTTGGTCAATTATAGGTTCTAAGGTCAGTTGATGCTTAACGACCCATATAGCAACCCCGTATTCTCCTCGTTTCTCCACAAGGGATACCGGTACCAACCAATGTGCCACATCAACATAGCTACTGCTTCAACCGTATCGGTCTATGCTGTAAAGTTCCCTCACAGTTTATTGCTACTTACCTAAAAGGTGTCCCTCAGATCCGGGTTAGGATCTATAGTAACTCTGATACAAATCCCAAAAAGATAAAGCAATCAAATCAAACAATAGAAGCAATATGATGAACTATTCCTAAGGTATACCCCACTTATTTAATTTTCCCCAGCAGAGTCGCCAGTTCTATGATACGGTGGCAAAACCGGAACTGTTTTGAAATGCTGGTTTGCATTTTGCATTTTGCGTTTGTGTTTGCAAAATGTTACGGTAAGCAAGAGTCGCCACCGACTTTTGTTTTATCCAACTGGAAAGGAAAAAATCATAGAAAAATTCCTTTTTCGAGATATACTGAGTGCGGGGGGTAGATTATAGAAAGGGAAGGTATTAGCACCCTTTCTATCCGTGGTTTTCCACGGGCTCTTAGGTACTTGATCATCATTTTAAAAATTGCTTCCTTGTTTGTGTGATTTGAAAAGTTTTTTTTTGTTTGACTTTGATTTAACCCTTGCTTCTGTCTTCAAGAGGGTTACGAAGTGTTTTTTAAAACTTTGTTTGAAAAAGAGTGTAAGTGTGGAAAAATTTTGTTCGTATTGAGCAAGTACCAACTAGCATCTACCTACTAGAAAAAAGAATTGTTCTATGTTCTTTTCCTTTAGACAGCGCTATCCTACTATTAGTGAGTAGGTAGCACCATCATTGGAGTTTTAAGGGTCAATTCAAAAGGGACGTACGATCACTAAAGCAATGTTAGGACATCTTAGTAATAACCCTAATGTCTTAAGATCAATATCCGAGGCAACAATTCCGAGGCAACTTTGATCTTTGAGACAAAAGAGCGACCACTAAAATACCTTATACTCAATGATCATTTACCGAAGGCAACCGAAGTGAGAGTATACCCTAGAAGTGCGCATGTGCGAGTGATTCAATTTCAAGTTTATTATCTTTGCACATTTAGGGTTTGCTAACCATTTTAAAGTTAATTATACATTCTTGCCATGCATCCCTAATATTCATACATCTAACAGTTAATATTTGCGGAATTTAAAGTGCGGAAAATAAGCTACGCTATTACAAGGCTTCGGGTATTAATTACATAGCCAAAAACAATTCGTAAAAAAAACGATAAACGAAAGTAAAAAGTCCTAATTAATCTATTACAACTTGTGAGGAATTACATTAATATGGTAAAAATAAAATAAAGCGCGATGAATCGAGAACGAGAGAGAAGTAGGGTTTTGACCCCGTCTAACCTAATCGAAAGAAAAAATTATTTTTGTTGTTTTTAATTATTTAAGAAAAAAGAATAAGGTTTTTAAATTAAATACAAAATTAATTAGTAATTAGATTAATTTAAAGAAAATAATTTGCATGACCTATTTTTGTATTTTGTTATTTTTAAGAAAAAGAAAATAGAATTTAAAATTAAACAAACCCTAATTTCTACCTTGTTTTAATTTATTTTACAAAAGAATTAAAATTACCCTAAATTTAAATAAACTAATTAAATTAATTTTTGTATAAAAATATAACCTAAATCTAATTGGGTGAAAATATTATTTTTGTGATTTTATTAAAAAAAGAATTAATTTTTATGTTAGTAAAAATAAATAAATAAGTTAATAAAGAAAAATATAAAAAAATAAAAGAGAAAGAGATATGGGCCTGGGAAAGTAATTTTGGGAGTGTGCTGATAGCAAGTCTTGGGCCCAAAAATAATTGATCCATGTTGACTTGTTGGATCCCCTGGCATGCGTTGACTATGGTTGGTGGTGGTCCTTCAGATGATGGCCTTTAGATCTGGCCATCTAGAGATCCAATGGTTAGATCCTGAGGGCATATGGTGATCCTTTAGCCTTGTGTGCGCGCCTGAACATTTACAGAAAAATAATGTGAAATACATGGGGGACCTGAGATTCGAACCCAGGTCCTGTAACCTTTTCCAAATGCTCCAATGCCAGATGAGCTACGTGCGCGCTTTGTATGTGAAACAAACAATAAGAATTATATTGTAAAAACAAAAAGAATAAAAATATTCGCGCGAAAATTCAAATGGGCGAATAGGGTGGTGCCACGCCTTCATCCCTGTCCTCCCTCCGTTGGTAAAAGATCATTGACTTTTACCTACGGATGAACGTCCGTAACTATAAGCCAACGATTTTCCAGAATCGTCCACAGGCATGATAAATAAAATCCAAAGCCATGAATCATCTCGTCTGGACCTGCTGAGCATTATGGTACCCTTCTTGGGGGCCAATTTTACTTGTACCAAAAGATCCTAAAATGAAGCATAAAACCCTAACAATGGCAAATTCTGATACAGTCCAAAAAAATGCAATTGAATGTTATAGATAGTTTGCAAATGTCTCAAGGAGTAAGAATATATAAGTATTTTATGCTATAGATGCCAGAATCATGCAATTCGATTTCAAGAAGAAGCCATTGTCGTGGCTGACTTACAGTGAGTTCTAGCGCTGGAAACTCCTTGTTCTTGATTGGTATAGCTTGCTTATGATCCCAGGAAGTGAATGAGATGGTCATGGAGCCTTGTAAATGCCTGGAAGTGCAAAATCAGTTTACCACTTTTCTTTGTTTTTTCCAAGTTTTGTTCTCTCTTTTGCGCCTCCAAAACCTTGTGATTTTTGTCTGCAAATGTTCCCTATATAGTGAGGAATGAATTAGGTTTACAAAAGTCCATTCAATCTTTGTCAATTATTGATTTTTATCTTAATTTGATTCCCTTAAAAATCTTTCCAAAAATAGGCCAAACTCAATCTTTTTGTGCCCACCTATGCCTTGCACGAATTGGTTCAAGCTAGCTGGATATAGGACCTGAAACATGCACAATATCTTGGGGTTTCAATGATTTGGATTTTTTTCATGATTTGTTTTGATTTAAATTGATTTAATTGCAATAAAAATCAAAATAAATAATAAAAATAATATAAAGTCAATTGGAAAAATATAGAGCTCATGGACCATGCTACCAACTCAAAACAAGTGCAAAAGATTGGGCCCATTTAGCAAAATTTGCAATTTGAGGCATAGTTGACTTTTGATAATTTTGCTAAAAAGGTCAACTTCACCAATGCATAACTTCCTCAATTTTGACTCTTTTAAGGTGTTCTTGGACTTTTTAGAAAGCTTGAGATGTCCTCTAAGCAACCCTTTTGGTATCATCTCAATTGGGTCTTCCATGTTCATGTATGAAGCTTTGACAAAAAATGTGTTTTTGTTAACTTTTCAAAATGACCTACAATGTCAAAATTCATAACTTCTTGTGAGTGCATATTTTGAACTTGGGAGCTGAAGATGAATTTTAGGGGATTTCATCCTATTAAAAATGAGCTTTGAATGGGTCATTTCTCAAAAAGTATGAGAAAGTTATGCTTGGTCAAAGTTGAGTTGACTTTTCCTGCAAAACCCTAATTTAGCAACTTTTGGGTTTTGATTCATTGTGAGCAATCCTTGATGAATCATGATCAAACATTATTAAATGATGAATAATACTTCAAAATGAGGATGTTGACCAAAAATCTTGAAGTTTGACTGTATGTGGGCCACAGTTAACTTTTGCCCTAGCACGGTCGATTTTCGGGCCTTTGAGCAATTGACTGAGCAAACTTCCTCTGCAAGGATTGAAACTTGACATTGATGATCTTGAAAACATATTAGGAAAATGGTGAGAATTTGGGATCCCTTGGACTCAAGTATCTTGATGTAACATGAAACCCTAATTTGAGGTAGACTGCCTTAGGAGAGAGTTTGTCTGGTCAACCCTTGGACTTCCTTGAGCAATTTGAAGACCTCACTTGAAATGTATTTAGAAATATGGGAGGGCAAATTTTGGGGTACAACAAACATCAACAATAATAACTTTACATTTGTAAACTGTATAAACTCAATCATGTTACTTCATTATACCATCAATATTTCATTATTATAACTCAACGATTCAATAATCGATCATACAAATCTTTACAAACATCTATATAATAGACACTTGAATATTAATAAAACATCACCAATAATTTTCATGTTATATCCATGTGCATTAGCTTTATAATGCTTCAAACAACATATAAATTGGACTTACGAATCAAAAGTTATTAGGTAAAACGTTAAGGTATGTCAAACTTAAAAATAGAAAAATATTTTAAAAAATTAAACTGATGCAATCGGCTGCACTGGGACTGCAATCAATTGCACAGAAACCTCTGCCAAAATGAAATCTTCACTTTTCTGGCCATTTAATCGATTGCACCCTTTTATTTTTTAAAATTATAATTGATGCAATCGATTGCACTGGGACTGCAATCTATTGCACTAGGCAATTTTTCCAAAAATATGATTTTCCAGTTGCGATTTTTTCCAAAGAAGGTTCGTATTCTCTTATACTCATACCAGTCCCAATTTAATCACTTAAAACATCAAAATTTCAGGTTTTATTACACCAATAGATCAAACATTACTTATTCAAATTTTCTCATGGTATTTCTCATAAATTCCTCCCTATAATTCATACCCTAGAATGCTCATATTCACCCCCAATTTAAAAAATTCAACAACATGATAACAACACTATTATTCTGGATTTATCTATTTGTTGAGAATTCCATCTGATGTGCGGGTTCTTATTTGATATCTTGATGATCATCCGATGCTTTGAGATTTATCTGATACCTTGGGCTTACCTGATGCATTCTCCACTTGTGATTTATTTTCACCTGATGCATTTTATGCTTGTGATTTATTTTCACTTGATGCCCAGTACACTCTTTGTTATTCTCTGCTTGTGGTTTAATCTAAAGGGATGAGAATGCTGTATTAACTTCTTTATGTTAAATATTGGCTTCTTTCTTAGTCAGACCTTCCTTACCTTATCTTTTTAAATTATACTTTAGTATAGTCTTTTCATCCCCCCCCCCTCATTCTTCAATTTTCAAAAACTTCTCATCTTTTTCAAAACTTTCTTGTTTTTCTAACTCGAACCACTTTCACAATAAACCTTGACCTTATCAAGTGACTTTTCAAACTTCCTTTTCTTTTCTTTAATTAAATTCTAAATCACATAAGCATATTCTAATATCTTTCAAAAATACTAAAAAACACTCAACCTCATTCAAACCTTTTTATGCCCTCGCACACCTTTTCCCTTTAAATATTTTTCAAAATTAGATATGAGTCATTTATAGTCGAGATGTTATTATCCTATCCCAATGGTTGTAAAGATGGTGACATTTCCACTTGAGTACTAGAGGTGTGTCCAAACCCTCCCTCGTGTTGGTGTGTTGCCCCTCTTTCTCATACTTTGTGGATGATTAGACGAGTCTTCTCCCTAAAAATGACGACCTGTCTCTTCATTTAAAATCAATTAACACACAATTTTGTTCTTTTTTTAGAAGAACTACGATGCTCTGATTCTTTCAGGATACATAGGCACGAGGTTGTAAAACCGAGGCAAGCGCAATAATAAAAAACATTTTCTTTGTTTGTAAATATTCACTCATTCATTCCCTTTAGCAAGTAAGTCTTTTGATGTCACACTTTTTTATTAGAGCAAAAAAGTGGATCTTGCGGGGTACCAAAGATGTTTAGGGTTCTAATACTTTCCATTTGCATAACTGACCCCGTACCTTGATCTCTATTTCTTTTTGGGTTTTATTCATTCTTTTCCTATTTCCCTTTGGAAAGAATAAGGTGCGGTGGTGACTTTCACTGTCTGAGTTAAGTAAATTGATGGCTTAGTCTCAAAAAAATTTCTGGTATAGAAAAGTGGCGGCTTCACTAGGGACTCTTTCCTAAGTGGGTCGATCATAGCTTTATTTTCTCTTTTTCTTTGGGTGTTTATCTCTGTGCTTTAATTGTTGTTTATTTATTGCATTCCACTATTATATATATATATATATATATATATATATATATGCTAGATTTTCTGGTTTCTCAGGTTGGGTGGGATGTTACTTTGAGGTAAAAGGCCCACTACCCAGGACAGTGTACACATAAGATTAGAGTGGATACTCATGTCAACTCTCATGGTGCCTGACTCGTAAGAGTTAGCATGAGACACCACGCCTAGACGAGGTTCTCTTTGGGGTACTATTGTCCTGCACGCCTGATGCACAAGATATAGTATTTTTATTGAGGACTCCCGACTCTGGTTTGCCACTAGGGATCCTTGTTTTCTACAAGACTAGAACCTACATGTGATATTGATGGGACTTTATAGAAAAATATGCCTTCATCCTACCTGGTTTTCTCAGATTCAAGAATACAATGTCTAACCTTTGAACCTATGATCTTGTTGCAGTGCTTTGCATTACATAACATTGCATATCATTTGCATCCTTTGCATCATTCATGCACACATCCAGGTTTCCCATAATCTCATTCCCAACTGTTTCTTTCTTCTAGTTATCTGTCAACTGTCAAACTGATTCCTCGATACTTTGGACTTGAAGCATGTTTTATAAAACTATGGAAGAACTTCAACGAGACCAAGAGATGTTAAGAGATGAGGTCAACTGGCTATAGGGCCAGATGAGCCAGATCATGGAAACCCCATAAGTCTTGTTGAAAATAGAAGGTATTCCTCCACTGATCACTACAACGCAAATGGATACTCTTATAGACTTTTATATTGTTACTCTAGACCAAAGGCAGCACCATTCAATGATTGTGCAATTCAATAGATCGTGCAATCGATTGCACCCTTTTATTTTTCAAAATTTTAACTGATGCAATCGATTGCACTAGTAAATTTTTCCAAACATATTATTTTACTATACGATTTTCCAGAAAAGGTTCCTAGTCTCTTATACCCATACAAGTCCCAATTTAGTCACTTAAAAACATCAAAATTTCAGGTTTTATTACACCAATAAATCAAACATTACTTATTCAACTTTTCTCATGGTATTTCTCATAGATTCATCCCTACAATTCATACCGTAGAATGCTCATATTTACCCTTAAATTCAACAGCCTGATAACAACACACCATGACAATTGAATCAAAGCATACAAATAACAATTTATTGGCATAGGTTCAGTCCTAAATCATCATGATTCATTAACATTCACCACAAATCATCAAGGCGTCAATATAAAAACAAAACTTAACACCTTCAAATCTAATCCTCTACTCTACCCCATACTAATCATCATTAAAATAGAATAAATCACCCTTACCTCATTATTTCTAGAAATAGATCTCTTCAAGCTCTAAGCAATGGATGCCTTTTGCTCCTTTATGCCCTAGCCTCTTTCACCTTCTACTCTCTATTTCACGTATGATGCTGTAATACGGTGGGAGAACTGACTTTGGTGTTTTGCATTTTATCGCAATTGTTGTGGATAGAAAGAGTCTCCACCGACTTTTCTTTTATCCAAAAGGAAAGGTTGAAAAGAACATGAAAGATCTTTCGAGATTATTTTTTGAGTTCGGGGGGTATGTTATGAAAAAGGAAGGTGTTAGCACCCTTTTCATCCGCAGTTATCTACGGGCTCTTAGTTGCTTGCTATATCACTTGCTTTTTGCTTGAAGATGTGTTTATGAGTTTTGAAAGTATTTTGAAAAAAAGTGTCTTTGTAATGGTTCTCGTCTCTATAAGAACGCGTACAAAGTGTTTTGTCTTTTTGAAAAAGTTTCAAGGTGGAATTGTGGGTGTATAAAAATGTTTTTATTGTGAGCAAGCGAGCAACTGAGAGCAATCTACCTACTCAAAAGGTCTTAAATGTTCTTTGCCTCCTCCTTTATATGTTGTTATCTCACTATTGTTTTGGTAAGAAACCCCATCATTAGATGTGAAGGGACGGGCACGGGACGTTTTGTATAGTCATAGAAGGCAACTTATGGGACATTTTAGCAATGTTGTTTAGGGACTAAATCGTTTACCGAAGGCAACATTGAGGGTCATTGAGGGACTACGATCTTTTATCGAGAGTCTTTGCTAAAACACCCATATTCGAGGGACATGACTATTTTCTGAAAGGCAACAAAGTGAGATTATCCTAGGTGTGCTAGTGTGCAAGTGTGTTTGATTTACATGCATTTAGTCTTTGATTATGGTTATCTATTTATTGATTTTTATCTTGCCATACATACTGTGATGCGGTGGGAGAACTGACTTGAGGTTTTGCGTTTTATCGCAAATGCCGCGGTTAGCAAGAGTCGCCACCGACTTTTCTTTTATCCAAAAGGAAAGGTGAAAAATCACAGGAAAGACCTTTGAGATGTTTTCTTGAGTTCGGGGGGTAGATTATGAAAAGGGAAGGTATTAGCACCCTTTTCATCCATGTTTTTCCATGGGCTCTTAGTTACTTGCTTAGATCACTTGCTTTGGTTTATTTGAAATTGTGTTTGGTGTGGTTTTGAAAGTATTTTGTAAAAGAGGCCATTTGTTTAGGAAATCTTTGTAATGATTCTCGTTCGTAAGAATGTATACAAAGATGTTTGTCTTTTGAAAATGTTTTTAATGTTTGTAAGATGTTTTTTTGAAATGTGTGTGTGTTTGTTTTTGAAAATAACAAGGATTGTTTGAAATGGAGCAAGTAACTTAGAAGCTATCTACTTACTCAAATGTCTTTCTTATGCATTTTCTATTCCTTTGACATTGTTGACTTACCATTGATTTGGTAAGCAACTCTATCTTTGGATGTAAACGGGAAGGGTGTGGGTCATTGTATAACCATGATAGCAATGTTACCAAGTATCTTAGCATTTTTGAGGGACCAAGATCATTTTGTAAGGCAACTTTTGAATAGCGTCATCGAGGGGCTATGATATTAAATTTGTTTTGTTTTTCCAAGATACTTCGCATGCGTAACATGGCCATTTTATTTTAGGAAACCAAGTGGGAGAAACCCTAAGGGTGCTTGTGTGCAAAGTGTATTATTTTCATGCTTTTGATTTTGTCTTGTATTTAGGGTTTTCTATTTTGCTTTGTTTTATTCTTGTCATACAAACCCTAATTACTAATCATGGTATATAAAGTGATAAATTGCATAATGTAAATATACTAAGCTATTACAACAATTTTATGGGAGGGGGAATACAAGTTTGAATGGGGATTTGCACAAATATAAAACTAAATACATTATTACAACCAAATCGAACTTGCGCGAATTAAAATAAATATAATACAATATTTAAAATGTAATGCAATGTACATGTAATAAAAAAATGTTTTATGTCTTGCTTTGTGTAAAGGAATATTTAATTTAAACCCTAAAAAAAATATAAGGAAAAATATTTAATTCTTTTGAAAGGGATTAAACCCTAATTTTTATTTAAAAGAAAATAATGTTTCTATTATTATTTTGTGCATTTTTTTTGTATGAAAATAATAAATAATATTGTATATAAATATTAAAAATTAAATATATGCAAAAAATAGGTATTTGTAAGTATGAAATGTAAAATAAAAATATTAAGTATATTTAATTATATTTATAAGTTTATTAAGAAAATAAATTATATTTTATCAGAATAAACTATATTTTTTTATGTGATAAAAAATAAAAAAATAAAATAAAAGTGTAAAAATAATTAAATTATTTTTTAGGATTTTTATCATTAAAGAAAATAATTAAATAAATTAAATATAAAATATGAAAAGAGTTAGCAGGGGGTGAGAAAGCAAAACAGTGGTGATGATGCTAGCAAAAACAAACAGCCCAAGAAGCAAAAAGCCCAAAACAACTTCATCCCTGCCCTGCCTTCTCTTCCTCACGCCATGGCCAGTTCAACCTATAACTTCCTCATGCTTGCATAAAAATGAAAACTTAAAACATGAAAAATGTAGCATTTGAACTCACGATTCCAACCATATAAATTATGTAATCTAACTATCAAAGATCAAAGAGAATTTTGAAATCCCTAAATCCTGGCCTAAAATTTTCAGAGATTTCAAACTCCAAATTCTCTTAGCACAAGTAATATAAATGTAAGATAATGATATGTACAACTTCGTTATGATGAGAACTGCATTTTTCATTCACAGATCGTGGCCTGAGGTTGCCTGTACAAAGAGATAGAGTTTGAAAAAATTACCTCCTTCAGCTGGAATCGTGTATGGAAATGCAGGGACTTTAATGGAGGCCTGATGATTGCTTTAGCTTCCTTGAGCTTCCCTGAATCTATTCCAACTCTTACCTTGCTCTGAAAGTGGCCAGAACTGCCTGACCAAGTCCAACTGCAAGCTTCAAAGTTAACAATGGCAGATGGTGAAACAGAGGTTACAGAACAGGGATGATGGTTTGGATGAGTTTGATATCAAGTATGTAAGATGTTTGAATGATCTAAACACAAAACGCACGAGCCAAATGAGAGTTAGATGTGTTTGTGCAGAAACTGTGTGTTTTGGACAGATTTTGGTGCTTTGCTTGCTCTAAGTGTTTCAGGCCTTTTCTTGGTGTTCTATGTGTTGTATATTGTTTGCATATTAGTATAGAAATGGTTTTAAGTCAGCATTCTATCAGCTGTACAAGCCCTAGCCTTTTTGCAACTTTTCTTGTACTTGAAGCAAAGTGACAAGACAAAACTCTCATGCTTGTACCGGCTTGCTTAGGGTTGGTATTTCTTCCCTACAAGTTTCTTTTGGTCTGTGGTACTTGCTTGTATCAAGGGGACAAGTCCAATGCTCAAGATCACAAAGTTTGCAAAAGTTTCCCTTTATGAAAATGGCAATGGAACCTTTTTGCCATAAGTGGAATTATCAATTGGATAAAGGTTCAAAAGCATGGATAGAGGCTTTGTCAACTGAGTAAGAATTTAATTAAGGAGTGTGTAGAAAGTTTAGGACCTGTAAAGCATGAAATAGCCAGCATAGGATTGGTTTGCAACTTGGTTCTTCATGAAAATGGCTTGAACAAAAAGTGAGAAAATGCCAATTTCCTCTCTTCGATTCTCCCTACTCAAAAATGATCTTGGAGAGTTCTTTGACATTTTGGAAAGCTTGCAATTTTCTCTATAATCCATATTTGAAATGCATTTTGAGATACCTCTTGGAACTAGATGAAAACATACCATAAAGTTGGGTCCAAAACCTGCCTAAATTGGGGCAAAATTTCACTAAGTTAAGAAGTTCATGACCATGTATTCACAAATTTATAACTTGAGATCCAAGCATCTTTAGAGAAAAGTTTGTGAAGCAAAGTTTTAGATTTCATGGAGGTCCACAACTTTCATGTTGGGGACTTTCCTTGAATCAATATGCATCATGGTGAAAAAGTGGTGAAAATTTGAGAAAAAATAAGAAAATCTTTATACTTAGAAAAATTCTAAGTTGTGGAAATTTTCAAATTCAAAACCCTAATTTTCAAATTTGGTTTTGTTGATGAACAAGTTTCACATTTTGACATATCTTGATGAATTATGACTCTTGGTACTTGATTTTGACCAAAAAGTCAAAGTTTGACTTTTCAGTATATAGTTGACTTTTGATCAGTTGACTGCAAACTTCATCTGTCAATCCAATGAACTTGAGATGTTTTAAACCATGTAATTGAGTCAAGATGATGCCATTGAACCCTTGAAATAATGATTGAACTCAATTGGTCATTGGCTAGGTTAAAAATCATAAATTGCCCTTTCTTAGTGAAAACCCTAATTTTGACCATTTTGCCCTTTTGATGATTTGATCAAATTTCTTGAGGAGTTGTAATCCAAACTTGATCAAATGGTACATATGAGTAAAAATGTTGATGTGGATCAAAAATTATGAAGTTTGACTGTAAATTGGCCATGGTTGACTTTTTCCCCAATACAGCTGATTTTTAGGTCAACTGTCTAATTGACTGATCAAAAATGTGGTCCAAGGCTTGAAACTTATCATGAGCAATCTTAGGGGTCCAAAATGATGTATGAAAGTCAAATGAAGCATTGGTGGTCCAAAAATCCTTGTGCAAACTCAAACCCTAATTTTGGGTTATCAGTGCAAAATGAGATGTCTTGAGCTGACCAAACCCTAATCTTGTCTTGAGTCAAAGAAGCCTTGTGAGAAAAGTCTTGGTAAATGAGAGGGAAAATTTTGGGGTACAACACATACTAATGACTAACAATATATGAAATTAAATAAAATGAAGAAAAATAAATCCTAAGCTATTACATCATTTTGGGGATGGGGGTACATATTTACAAATGGGGATTTACAATAATTTAAATCCTAATTATACATTACAACTATATTGAATTGTACAATACAAGAAAAGGAAAGGATTTGTTTTTGAAAATAGTTTTTTTTCTTAACAAATTAAAAGGAAAATAATTAGTTAATAAAAGAAAATATTTTTATGCCTTTTTATATTAATAAAAATAATATTAATGCTAAAAATAATAAGAACAAGAAAGAAAAGGAAAAAATAATGAAAACATGATCAGTACGTTGCTGAAAATAAAATGAAAGGGACCAGAAGTTCTGATGCTAGGCGTGTTGTAGTTCAGAAAGAAACGTTAGAGGGGACCAGAAGTTCTGGGTTGCTGCACGCTGAAGTTCTGAAAGAAACGTTAAAGGAAACCAGAAGTTTTGTGTTGTGTTATAATCAGTAAGGAGAACCTAGAAGTTATGTGTGTTGTGTTAAAATAGTAAGAAAACCTAGAAGTTTTGTGCGTGTTAAAACAGTAAGAAAGTCTAGAAGTTCAGTGTGTGTTAAAACAGTAAGAAAGCCTAGAAGTTCAGTGTGTGTTAAAACAGTAAGAAAGCCTAGAAGTTCTATTGCTATGCTAAAACAGTGAGAAAAAATCTAGAAGTTCTGATGTTGTGTCATAACAGTGCATAAAAACCTAGAAGTTCTAATATTGTATCAAAACAGTGGGAAAGAAAACTCAGAAGTTCGGTGTTACACTTCACCTCCTTCCTTACATTAGCCAGAGCATCTGCAACTTATTCAGTTCTTAACAACAACAAAACAGAAAAAATAAAAGCACGACAGTTTATAGAAGTTCTAATCCTATTTCTGAGCCTAGTTTTCTTCAAGAAGTTCTGATCCACAATTCTTCTACTTAGGCAATGATGTGTGCAGTCTCAACAATATGATATCTACATATTTAATGATGTTCTGAATGAAAAGTTCAAAGTCAGAATGACTTACCTTGAATCTGAAGCGTGTGTTTGGGACCTGGGTTGCTGCCTTTTATTGTTCTGGGGTCAGTAAGAAATGGAACAGAAAATGTTATGTTCTTTGATTCAAAGGGAAAAACCAAAATATTGTTTTGAGAATTCCGGGTTTTGAGAATGTTTAAATATTTTCTTTTCTCTTTTTTTTTTGTATTTGATCACTTTCTCTTTCCAAAAGCCATCCCCTTAAACGTGTGATGGAACAACTTATTTATAGATGTGTTTGCTATGGTATTGGGGGGGGGGGGGGAACAAATGGGGTTTAAACCTTTTTGGCATACAGTTCCATTTCTTTTTAAGCACAACTTTCATATGCTAATTTGGTGCAAATATGGGGTTTGAGAAAAATGTAGGCGTGGACTGGACCAGCAGCACTTTGGAGTGTTGTGGCAGCTGGATGCAGGACTGTGCCATAGCAGTGCAGAAGACTGTTCAAATAAGGTTTTGGGGTTTTGTGATATTCTGATCGAAGAAGACCAGAATGAGACTCGAAGGGTGATGTTCTGATCAAAGCGTAGAACATAGTCTTCATATGCTGAAGAGTCATGTTCTAATCGAAGAACACAATTTCCTTATGTTCTGATTAAAGAGTCATGTTCTGAACCGTATTTACAAATTTTGATTGCGCTTGCGTGAAATCTGGCCTAGAAGTTTTGAAATTGTCATATTTTCTTAACACTTAGAAATTTCGCTTGCGTGAAATCTGGCCTAGAAGTTCTAAAATTGTCATATTTTCTTAACACTTAGAAATTTTTCTAAGTGTTTAGAAATTTGATTTTTTCAAAGTAATTTCTGAATTTTTATTTCTTAAGGAACCAATTTCATGCCTTGATGAAATATGATTGTTGAAACTTGATTTTTCTCAAAAAGTCAAAGTTTGACTTTTCAGTATGCTTTTGACCATTTTGCCCTCGTGAATGACTTTCTTGGAAAATTGTGATCCAATACTTGAAACTTGATAGAAGCAAACCTGAGGGTCCAGGATGATCCTTTGAGAAATGAGAGGGGAAATTTTGGGGTACAACAGCTGCCCCTGTTCAATCTTCTTAAACCTGAAGAGTTAGATTGGCGAATCTCCCATTCGTGACTTGAAGGTGGAAGATGATTGAACACTAGAGTGCCCAGAAATTTGCAATCTGAGGATTTTGAGGTTAAGGTGTAAGGAATGGGCTTAAAGATGCCATTTGGAGAAATGATGGAGAGTTGGCGGTGATGGGCTTATAGATGCCATCCAGAGGTGATTATTGATAGAAATTAGACTAAGTCTAAGCTTGATTTCAACTGAGGCAAGAATCAGAATAAACCTTAGGTCAATTTAAAACTGAATCTAGAAGAAATCTTGAATAATCTTTAACTGGAAAGAATCAGATAAATATTTGGAGCGATTTATCTAAACCAAAGAAAGCGTCTATTTTGAAAGAATCAGGATAAACCATTAAGAGGTTTAAACTGAACCAAAAGAGGTCTTGGGTATTCTTTAACTGGAGAGAATCAGAATAAATCTTGGAGCAATTTATCTGAACCAGAGAAAGTGTCTACTGGGGAAGAATCAGGACAAACCGTTGAGATATTTAAACTGAACCAGCAGAGGTCTGGAAAAGAATCAGAATAAATCTTTGGGGAGATTTATCTGAACCAGAGAAGATGTCTTCAATAAAGAATCAGAATAAACCGTTGAGAGATTTAAACTGAACCAGCAGAGGTCTGGAAAAGAATCAGAATAAATCATTGGTGCGATTTATCTGAACCAGAGAAGATATCTACAGGAAAGAATTAGGATAAATCGTTGAGAGTTTTAAACTGAACCAAAGGAGGTCTTGGGTATTCTTTAACTAGAGAGAATCATAATAAATCTTGGAGCAATTTATCTGAACCAGAGAAAGTGTCTACTAGGGAAGAATCAGGATAAACCGTTGAGAGATTTAAACTGAACCAGCAGAGGTCTGGAAAAGAATCAGAATAAATCTTGGAGCGATTTATCTGAACCAGAGAAGATGAATGCAGGAAAGAATCAGGATAAACCGTTGAGAGGTTTAAACTGGACCAGTAGAGATCTGGAAAAGAATCAGAATAAATCTTGGAGCGATTTTTCTGAACCAGAGAAGATGCCTGCAAGAAAGAATCAGCATAAACCATTTGAGAGATTTAAACTGAACCAGTAGAAGTTTGAAGGAAGTATTTGTCGTGTAGATAGTCAAACAGTCCTTTCTCGGGAATTGATTTGTAATTGATTTGTCCACAAATGGTTGTCCTGTCTTGTCATAAATTTGTTGATGATAATTTTCTGTTCATTGATCTTTCCTGAAAAGGTAAAGAGTTAGTTGTATGTAATGTCATGATGTATGAAATGCATGGCGTAATGATGTTTCTCAAAATAAATGAGATTGCGATATATGCATTCATGTTGTCGATGTTATGATGTATGAATGCAATGTATGCACATATTAGTTGTTCTGCTGCAGTGTTGCTGGACTGGGGAAAATAAATCCCTAACTGTTGCTGGGAATGAGGAGTGTAAGTCTTCATATTTTGTCGAAGTTAAAGCCTTGATGTATGAGTTTCCATTATCAGAGCAGTAAACTCTGTTGGGGAAGGGAAATGCCGTGAATTGCTTGTGGACTTGGTGAAATCCTATTGAGGAATTCCTGAGGAGCTGGGCGACTTTCACTGGGGAATCCTTGGAATATCAACTGGAAGATTTGCTCCGTCGGGGATATGAAGGAAAAAGGCACCATTAGGCTACATGTTGGGGATATGACAATGATCTTGTAGCAAGATGTTCTTGCTTCTGCTCAGTTTATAGAAAGTATCTGCGGGGATTTTATGGAATGGCCCATAAATATTGTCCTGTTTCTTAAAGCCATTAGTGATTGTCTTTCTGTTTAGTTTTCCTTTTTTATGCGTTCATTTGTAACAGTAGTTATATTCAAATGCATATGTTCAAAAATAAACACTGGACGCTTTTTGCAAACAAAACAAGAACAGTAAAAGAAAAATAGATAGTTTTGCACTTTTAAAGGAATATCTTTGTATTAACTTGAATAAGTATCTTTGTACAAAGAGACGAACATCCTAGTAAGATAATGTCATCATAAAAAAATGAAAATTGATACAAAGAAAATATAGCTATGTAAAATAATCCCATGGGGTTCCCATTCTTCTATAGCCTTCATGTCTCTGAGCGTCTCATCCACTTGCTGCTTTATCTGAGGCTGATTGGATTATTTAGAACCGTTCGAGCTTGACGATTGATATTGAAGATTGGCTATAAGGTGATCCAACGGGACATAGTCATACGCTTTAAATCCCTAACTTTTTCCTGGACCGCCCTTTCGAGTTTTTAGTCCACCGGGATACCCTTTTTTGCCTAAGCCTCCCTTTCAGGTTTTTAGCTTGTCGGGTGTACAAATTGTTTTTAATTTTTATCCCTAATTTTTGCCTAGGTCGGTCGACCTAGTGGGTATTTTTCATGCGTAGTATCTTTTAACTATGTCCGTGTTTACGGGGTGCGGAAGGTCGTCACCATCCATAGTGATTAAGATCATTGCTCCACCAGAAAATATGTTTTTAATCACAAATGGTCCTTCGTATGTAGGAGTCCATTTTCCCCTAGGATCACCTTGTGGTAGTATGATACACTTGATTACCAAATCACCAACCCGATATACCTGACGTCTGACCTTCTTGTTAAAAGCTCTGATCATACGTTTTTGGTACATCTAACCATGGCAGACAACTGTAAGCCTCTTCTCATCAATCAAGTTCAACTGGTCAAGTAGAGTTTGAATCCATTAATCTTCATTCAAACCTGCATCCTTTATGATTCTCAGAGAAGGTATTTGGACTTCAATTGGTAAGACAACTTCCATGCCATATACCAAAGAGAAAGGAGTTTCCCATGTTGATGTATGCACCATGGTACGGTAACAGTGAAGAGCAAATGGTAACATCTCATGCCAGTCCTTATAGGTCACTGTCATATTTTGTATGATCTTCTTGATGTTTTTGTTGGCGGCTTCTACAACGCCATTCATCTTCGGCCGGTAAGGAGAAGAGTTATAATGTTGGATCTTAAATTGTGCGCATAGTACAATTATCATAGTATTGTTGAGATTGATACCATTATTTGTAATGATTCTTTCCGGAATACCGTATCGACAGATAAGATTCTATTTGATGAATCGGGCCACAACATTCTTGGTAACAGAAGCGAATGAAGCTTCCTCGACCCACTTCGTGAAGTAATTAATGGCAACCAAGATGAAGCGGTATCCATTAGAAGTTGTAGGCTTGATCTCTCCAATCATGTCAATGCCCCACACTGCGAATGGCCAAGGAGAGGTCAGGTCGTTTAGAGGAACTGGAGGCACATGTACCTTGTCAGCATAGATCTGACACTTGTGGAAGGTTCGTGAATGTTGATGACAATCTACTTCCGTGGTGGACCAGTAGTATCCTGCCCATAGGATCACTTTAGCCATAGTGTGCCCACTAGAATGGGTGCTAAAGGTGCCTTCATGTAGATAATCCACGATCTTGTCTGCCTCACTCTTTTCTATGCATCGAAGCAAAGTAGAGTCGTGATTGTGCTTATAGAGAACTCCATTACTGAGGAAGAACTTAGCAGAGAATCTTCTCATGAATTTCTTGTCATTGACTGAAGCAGGGCTTGTCCACTACTTCTTGGGCCTCGAGATATCTCTTAATTTCATGGAAGCAGGGCTTGTCCACTACTTCTTCAGTATCAATCTCATGACAGTAAGTTGGTTCGTCCATCCTCTCAATGGTGATCTGAGGAGCTTCATTACCCCACCTGATTTTAAACATGGATGACATAGTGGCTAGTGCGCCGGCTAGTTGGTTTTCCTCTCGTGGAAAATGCTCAAAGGTACTTTCCTCAAAGTGTGGGATTAATGTCAACACATGTTCTTTATAGGGGATGAGATTAGGATGCTTCGTGTCCCATTCTCCTTTGATATGACTGATGACTAAAGATGAATCTCCAAATACACTTAAGGACTTGATTCCCAAATCTATGGTGGCTTTGAGACCCATAATACATGCTTCATATTCCAGCATATTATTGGTACAGTTGAAACACAATCTAGCAGTGAAGGGAGTATGACAACCTTCAAGGGATATGATTACAGCGCTGACGCTGTTACCGAGTGCATTGGAAGCTCCATCAAAAACCATGGTCCATCGAGATCCTTGTTCAGGTCCGTCATACGGTCCGAGTTCTTCACAATTATTTACCACCATGATGTATTCGTCTAGGAATTCGAAATTCATGGATTGATAGTCATCCACGGCCTGATGAGAAAGGTGATCGTCTAGCACACTTCCCTTCATTGCTTTCTAGGTAGTGTATTGAATGTCGTATTCAGCCAAAACCATCTTCCATCTTGTTATTCTCCCAGAGAGGGCAGGTTTCTCGGATATGTACTTAATTGGGTCCATCTTGGACATCAACAAGGTAGTGTGAGTCAATATATATTGTCTTAGCTGGCGAGCAACCCATGCCAGAGCGCAGCAAGTTTTCTTGAACAGTCAATATATGGTTTCGCAGTCGGTAAAATTTTTTCTCATGTAGTATATTGCATGCTCTTTTCGGCCAGACTCGTCATGCTTCCCCAACACACACCCCATTGAATTTTCCAAGACAGTTAGATACATGATCATAGGTCTTCCCTCAACCGGTGATATTAAAATGGGAGGCTCTTGAAGGTACTCTTTGATCCAATCGAAGGCAGCCTGACAGTCATCGTTCTATTCCACCACCTGATCTTTCTTCAGTAATTTGAAGATTGGTTCACAAGTAGAGGTTAGATGGGAAATTACCGGGGAGATGTAGTTTAGACATCCTAAGAATCCCCTAACTTCCTTCTTAGTTCGAGGAGCAGGCATTTCTTGTATTGCTTTTACCTTTGCAGGGTCCACTTCGATACCTTTGCTGCTGACAACGAAGCCTAAGAATTTACCAAACCTCACTCCAAAAGTGCATTTATTTGGATTCAGACTTAGTTTGTATCTCTTAAGTCTTTCAAATAGTTTCTACAGATGGTCCAAATGTTCCTCTTCAGTTTGAGATCTGACTATCATGTCATCCACGTAGAACTCTATTTCGTGATGGATCATATCGTGAAACAGAGCTACCATTATATGCTGATAGGTTGCCCCAGTGTTCTTAAACCTAAATGGAATAAATTTGTAACAGAACGTGCCCCACTGTGTGACGGAGGTCTTTTTTTCCATGTCCTCAGGTGCTATTTTGATCTGGTTGTATCCGGAGAAACCGTCCATGAAGGAAAATACTTTATATTGTGCGGTGTTGTCAACCAAAATATCAATGTGGGGAAGTGGGAAGTCATCCTTGTGGCTTTCCCTATTCAAGTCTCTATAATCCATACACATACGTACTTTACCATCCTTTTTAGGCACTGGAACAACATTGGTGACCCATTGTAGATAGAAGGTGAAAACTAAGAATCCAGCGTTGAACTGCTTCATGACTTCAGTCTTGATTTTCTCTGATATTTCTGGTCACATGCGACGGACCTTCTGTTTTACCAGAGGGCATCCTTCTTTTGTCGGTAGACGGTGGACCACGATATCAGTGTCGAGTCCTGACATGTCTTCGTATAACCAGGCAAAGACCTCAACATAGTCATGCAGTAACTGAGTTAAGTGCTTCTTAACACTAGGCTCTAGGTTGGCACCTACCTTGAATTTTTCTTGTCCTCTTCAGTACCTACATTAACTATTTCAACCGGCTCTTTGTGGGGTTGTATGGCCCTTTCTTCCTGTTGCAATAACCTGGCTAGTTCTCCTGGTACCTCACAATCTTCCCCACCTTCGTCTTCGCCTTGGTAGATCGGATTTTCAAAGTCACAATAGGCCATAACAGAATCGTTACTCATGGGATCCTGAGTGGATGTGGATCTGCATTTCGATATGTGAGTGTGTGTAAGAGCATAGCTATCTTTGATAAAATAAAAAGCTAGAAAAAAGAAGAACAAAGAGCGTAAAATTTTTGCATGCAGAAACGCCCATGATTTATTGATGCCATATGAGAATGAAGTAACAACCCTCACAAATGGACTATTGTGCCTCGGGTAAGACACAAGGTTTTAAAGTCTAAATTGTTTAATTATTACATGTCTGACAAGAAAATTAAAAGACAATTACTCTTGAATAAAAGTAATAAGTACAAATTCTTTGGCTTCCCAATTGTTGAGTCCTCCGCTGATGGTTGGAAAAATCCACCCATCCATGTCACAGCTACCACCACTGTCTTCCACTGCATTGACTCCCTGATTGTTGATACGTAAAGATGGCCCCCCGACGCGGGTTCGTTGAACAGCTCTTTGGTCTTCTTAATTAAAACCCAAACCAAATTTGTTGGATTTGTAGGGAATATCCGGAAGTTGACCCCAGATGGTGCATCCGCCTTCCTCAACCACTGCTCTAGCATCCTTTAGTGAGGCCATTTTCAATGGAGGTCTGGTAACTTTTGGAGTCTTGGTAGTAGCCTTGGCTGCCGCAATTGTTTGTGGGACCTCCTCAAAGTTCTGACATGGTGTTTCAATGAACTCACCATCCATCTCCATGTATCTGAAAGAATTCATGTGGCTGACCATGTATTCCTCCTCCCCATAGACGGTGATGATATTTCCCTTGATTGGGTATTTCAACATCTGATGTAGGGTAGAAGTGACGGCACCAGCGCCATGGATCCAGGGTCGGCCTAAAAGACAAGAATAGGAAGGGCGGATATCCATCACATAGAAAGTTGAATCAAAAGTATGAGTTCCAACTTTTATAGGGATGTTAACTTCTCAATGTATTGTCCTCTTAGAACCATCAAAGGCCATCACTATAATATTTCTAGGCATTAAAGTGAGTCCCTCGCATTCTAGCCTGTCAAGAGCATTTTTGGGCAAAACATTCAGCGATGAGCCCGTATCCACCAGTACGGGAGCTAACATAGTGCCCCTGCACTCAATGGAAATGTGTAAGGCGTCATTGTGTTTCCTTCCTTTGGGCGTCAAGTCGGCGTAAGAGAAACCAAATCTATTATCAGCAGTTAAACTGGCCACACAATTCTCAAATTTATCAATGGAAGTCTCTTGGGGCACGTGGGCGGTCTTTAAAATTTTTACCAAGGCCTTGGCATGAGCCTCATAACACAAAAGTAAGGCCAACATTGATATTTTCGAGGGGGTTTTCCCCAACTGTTCCACAATGTTGTAGTCACTTTACTTGATTATCTTTAGTATCTCTTCTATCTCCTTGCTAGAAGCTTCAAGAATTACCTCTGAATGTGCCTTCTTATGGACAAGCTCAAATAATACCTCCTTACCCCTTGTCTTGGCGGCAGGGATAACAGTAGGATTGTCAATAGGAGTATCACTGGGAATTCTGGTAGGAGCGGTAGCGGGAATAATTACAGGAGTACCAATGGTCTTTGGAGAGATCTAGGGTGAGAAGAATCTTCCATTTCTTGTTATCTTATTGGTCCCAACGATATTGACGACGTCAGGATCAGTGTCTTTCGCAAATTTGTCTTTGATAGCCAATAGATCTTGCCTGACACCATAATAATAGACGTCAGCCCTATAGTTCCAGGGAACAGCTTTATCTGAAGAATATGGGATTTTCCCCGGCATGGTGATGATTAGGGGAGCAGACTTTGGAACAGATGTAATCCTGAAGGGTCTTTTGGTGGAGACCCTGGGAGGATTATCGAAAATGGTGATTAATGAGACATCTTCACAGGAATTTCTGGTAAGAGGAACTTTTTCAAACAAGATTTCTTTGTTAGACATTAGGCGTTGGACTCCCATCTTCAGTAACAAACAAACATTTTGTAGAGACATGCATAAGTAACAACTTTCATAACAGCCCGGGAATAGACCGGCTTGCAATAGATTTTGTTTAATAGTCAAAAGAGGAGTAGTTAAGTCATTCACGGAGGAAACAAAACAATCATCATCAAGAGTGTTGACACCTCGACCGTGTTTGAGAATTGGCACCGTTATCATATTAGGTGTTTCTGGGGGATCAAACTCAATTTCTTTTGCCTCGATAAGGTCATGTACCTTGTGCTTCAAGGCCCAACAGTCGTTCGTATCATGCCCCGAGCTTTCAGAATGATAGGCACATCGGGCATTCGGGTTGTAGCGAGAAGAGGAAATATTGGGGTTCTTGGGAGCTTCCTTTAGGGTTACCAGATTGGACTTTAAAAGATGTGGAAAAACTTGGGACATGGTCATGTTGAATCGGGTGAATCGTCTCATGGGCGCTTCTGGCCTGCGCTGATAGTTTCGCTGTTGATTTAGTACATGATTAGAAATCATAACAGCCCCTACCGTCGGGCGACGTTCAAATTTTTTTTTATTCCTATGGTCATATGCAACACTGTCCTCCTTCTTTCCGATAAAGGGTTTCTTCATCGTGCTCGAGGATACATCTCTTTGAATTTTTCCACTTTTATACCGGCTTCTACCCGTTCACCAGTTATGATTAGTTCAGTAAATCTAGCCGAGGAGCTTCTGATTAGGTGGTTGAAGAATGGACCAGATAACGTTCCTAAGAACATATCCACCAATTCTCTGTCAGATAGAGGGGGCTGGACTCTTCCCGCAAGATCCCTCCATTTTTTAGCATAGGTTTTGAAACCTTCACCAGCACCCATAAACATGCCTTGCAATTATGTCTGAGTTGGAGCTAAGTCAGCATTATATTGGTATTTCTTGTAAAAAGCGGTAGCTAAATCTTCCCAATTGCGAATATTGGTCCCTTCCAACTGATAGAACCAACCAAACTGCGTCCTTGACAAGCTTTCTTAGAAGAAATGCACCCATAGGTTCCTATCGGCCGTATGGGGTTGAATTTTCCCGACGTTTGACCTTAAATGCAGCTTTGGACAAGAGACACCATCATATATTAGCAAAAGTGAGGACCTTGAATTTATGTGGGATGACAACCCCTGAGATAAGTCCTAGCTCTTCAAAATCTAACCCGGGTACCCTCTGGACCTCCATAGCATTGAGGCAATCCTCCAACTGCTTGTATTTGTCGTCAGCTGGAGGATACTTCTCTTCAGAGTAATCAACCTCTTCCTCTTCTTCATACTCTGGATGGTCATTTACTTCCTTGTTTTTCCTTCTTGATTGTCTCCTTCACCTGACGAGGTTGTGAAATCTAGAGTTTGTCTGGCTGGTCCTTTGAACCTTCTTCCCAGATTCAAAACACTGGCTGGTTTCTTCGCTTTCTTTTTCTTCTCTTTGACCAGCAAAGTTTTCAAATCCTCTTGTCCTTTTGCCAAAGCCAAGAACATTTGTTGGAATTGAGCGTTCTGTGCTTGGAGATCCTTTACTGTCTGTTCAATATCCATCTCACTGAAATAAACAGTAGAAAGATAAGGAAACCTATTGTAAGAAACTTGTTTGTGTTATGATGAATGAAGATGCATATACAAATTATTTCAAGGAGATTAGAGATTTAAATTTGCTTTAGACAAAAAAGGAACACTCGTTGCATTAATAAATCCAATTTTGAGTACACCATGCCTTTTTGGGCTTACAATGAAATAAAATAAGGTACAAAAACTCCTAAGACAAAAAGGTTGAACGCGTCCTCTTTAGCGCGATGTAGGTGTTCAGACGCCGCTCTTCATGAAGCTGCTTGGTGAGTTCCAGAACTTTCTTCTCACTGGTGTAGAATTGGGCTTCGAAAGTGTCTTGTTCTTCCTTTAGCTGAATCCAATCCCTTTGCAAGTCTTCGAGAGAGGTAGGCATGTTGGGATGAAGGACAGTATACGGGACATCTCCTTCAACCACAGGCTCTATGATGACAGGGAGGATAGAGGGGTAAGGCATTGCAAGACTCTGAGTGTGATCTCGTACCCACCTAAGGTAAGGCTCAAGGGGAATGGAATTCTTGTGTCCCAATGTCCTACTATCCTCCTTGTTTACCATCCTCCATGCTCGTATAAACCTCTGACAATATCCTTGATCGTCGCTTTTGTAGTCGAACACCAGACCTTTGATGAGCGCATCATGTGGACCATCTCTTCGCGCATACCCAAACTGTCGTAGAGCCAAGAAAGGGTTATAAGTGATATCTCCCATAATGCCGAGAAAATGGACATTAGGGAATTCCCCATAACGGTCAATGATAGTAATATCCTCTAAGGACCGAGAACACTGGTGGATATCCGAATGTCTGAGCGACATCAGCCTATTGGACCATCTCAAGCCTTGCTCGTTCTTCACAATGGATCGGGGGAGATGCAAAACAAACCATTTATCCAAAAGAGGAGTACAACATATGAGGGTTCCTCTTCTCTTTATGGTGAGAGAGCAGAGAGAATGCAAGATATCTCCTAACAAAGTAGGCATTGGGTTGTGAGATAAAAAGATCTTGACAACATTAACATCTATAAGCTGGTCAGGATTTGGAAATAGTACCAACCCATAGATGAGAAGAGCCAAAATTTCTTCGAAAGTTCATAAATCCAAAGCGTTCCAACAGTATTGAGCTTTTTCCAATGATAATTATGCTAAGAACCCTTTGACACCACTTCTAGTTTCCCAATTAGCTATGACATTGGATTATTGCGAGTATAAAGCTCGGGCAACCTCTTCAGGGCTTGGGTCTCTTTAAGTACCGTTGAAAGGTTGTTGATCGAGAATAGGAATTCCCAAGAGTTGAGAGAATTCTTCCATAGTTGGTACAAGCTGGTAATCGGGGAAGGTAAAACAATGGTGCAAAGGGTCAAAGAACTGGAAAAGCACCTTCATTATATCTTCATCAAAGCTTGAGGTGACCAAGTTGAGAAGTCGTCCATGTCTTTTGGTGAACGGAGAATTCTCAGGGACCCTTGATGCTAACTCTTTGAGCTGAAAAGGTACTCGTACAAGGTTGACTCGGATTGTGTTCCTGCGAGTGGGAGTCATATCCTATAAAACAGAACAAAGATGAATCTCAAAATCCATGATGTTATTTACAAGCATATGCACAAGTTAAATCAAACAAATCCTTAGGTTTAGGCTTGCATGAGGTTTATAGGTAAGTACCCTCTTGAAGTTTAGTTGGTTCAACCTGTCCTAGAAAGTAACGGGTTCTAGGGAATCTCAATATCACTGATATTTCTTCATCCGGCATTGTTTCAGTGCAAGCCTCTTTATGGCGACCAAAATATCCCGAAAGTCTGATCTCAATGAGCGTAGTATCGAGTATCAACAAACTTCAGATTGCACCAAAGTCGGATACCTCACTACTTCCTAATGGCTAATGTTGTTCGAGTAAAGGTTCTAAAGTCAGTTAGTGCTTCATGACACCACACAGTGGCCCCGCATTCTCCTTGACTACTCAAGGGCTACCGATACCAACAAATGTGTCACACTAATATAGCTATTTCTTAGACCATGTCGGTATACCCCACACAGTTTCCATAACTTATTGCTACTTACCTAAAAAGATGCCCCAGATCCGGGTAGAGGATCAAAACAAACCCAAACAAGAAACCATAATATAAAGCAAACAAGTCAAACAAAGAAAAGTAAATAAAAGGTGATCTAGCCCTAAGGTAACCCCACTTTTAAGATATATTCCCCTGCAGAGTCGCCAGTTCTGTAATACAGTGGGAGAACTGACTTAGGTGTTTTACGTTTTATCGTAATTGTTGTGGATAGCAAGAGTCACCACCTACTTTTCTTTTATCCAAAAGGAAAGGTTGAAAAGAACAGGAAATACCATTAGATATTATTTCTTGAGTTCGGGGTAGGTTATGAAAAGGGAAGGTGTTAGCACCCTTTTCATTTGTAGTTATCTACGGGCTCTTAGTTGCTTGCTAGATCACTTGCTTTTTGCTTGAAGATGTGTTTGTGAGTTTTGAAAGTATTTTGAAAAAGAGTGTGTTTGTAATGGTTCTCGTCTCTATAAGAACACGTACAAAGTGTTTTTTTCTTTTTGAAAAAGTTTCAAGGTGGAATTGTGGGTGTATAAAAATGTTTATTGTGAGCAAGCGAGCAACTGAGAGCAATCTACCTACTCAAAAGGTCTTAAATGTTATTTTCCTCCTCCTTTAGATGTTGTTATCTCACCATTGTTTTGGTAATAAACCCCATCATTGGATGTGAAGGGACGGGCGCGGGATGTTTTGTATAGTCATAGAAGGAAACTTATGGGACGTTTTAGCAATGTTGTTTAGGGACTAGATCATTTACCGAAGACAATATTGAGGGTCATCGAGGGACTACGATCTTTTATCGAGGGTCTTTGCTAAAGCGCCCATATTCGAGGGACGTGACTATTTTCTGAAAGGCAACAAAGTGATATTACCTTAGAGGTGCTAGTGTGCAAGTGTGTTTAATTTACATGCATTTAGTCTTTGATTAGGATTATCTATTTATTGATTTTTATCTTGCCATACATCCTAATTACTAACAATATATGAAATTAAATAAAATGCAGAAAAATAAATCCTAACCTATTACATCATTTCGGGGATGGGGGTACATATTTACAAATGAGGATTTACAAGAATTTAAATCCTAATTATCTATTACAACCATATTGAATTGTACAATACAAGAAAAGGAAAGGATTTGTTTTTGAAAATGGTTTTTTGTCTTAACAAATTAAAAGGAAAATAATTAGTTAATAAAAGAAAATATTTTTATGCCTTTTTTATATTAATAAAAATAAAATTAATGCTGAAAATAATAAGAATAAGAAAGAAAAGGAAAAATAACGAAAACATGATCAGTACGTTGCTGGAAAAAAAATGAAAGGGACCAGAAATTCTGATGTTAGGTGTGTTGTAGTTCAGAAAGAAACGTTAGAGGGGACCAGAAGTTCTGGGTTGCTGTGCACTAAAGTTTTGAAAGAAACGTTAGAGGAAACCAGAAGTTCTGTGTTGTCTTATAATAAGTGAGGAGAACCTAGAAGTTCTATGTGTTGTGTTAAAACAATAAGAAAACCTAGAAGTTTTGTGCGTGTTAAAACAATATGAAAGTCTAGAAGTTCGGTGTGTGTTAAAACAGTAAGAAAGCCTAGAAGTTCTGATGATGTGCTAAAACAGTGAGAAAAAATCTAGAAGTTCTGATGATGTGTCATAACAGTGCGTAAAAACCTAGAAGTTCTAATACTGTGTCAAAACAGTGGGAAAGAAAACTCATAAGTTTTGTGTTACACTTCACCTTCTTCCTTACATTAGCCAGAGCATCTACAACTTATTCAGTTCTTAACAACAGCAAAACAGAAAAAATTAAAGCACGACAGTTTATAGAAGTTCTAATCCTAATTCTGAGCCTAGTTTTCTCCAAGAAGTTATGATCCACAGTTCTTCTACTTACGCAATGATATGTGCAGTCTCAACAATATGATATCTACATATTTAATGATGTTCTGAATGAAAAGTTCAAAGTCAGAATGACTTACCTTGAATCTGAAGCATGTGTTTGGGACCTGAGCTGCTACCTTTGAATGTTCTGGGGTCAGTAAGAAATAGAACAGAAAATGTTATGTTCTTTGATTCAAAGGGAAGAACCAAAATATTGTTTTGAGAATTCTGGGTTTTGAGAATGTTTGAATATTTTCTTTTCTCTCTCTGTTTTTTGTATTTGATCACTCTCTCTATCCAAAAGCCATCCCCTTAAACGTGTGATGGAATAATTTATTTATAGATGAGTTTGTTGTTGTTTTGGGGGGGAAAACAAATGGGATTTAAACCTTTTTGGCATACTGTTCCATTGCTTTTTAAGCACAACTTTCATATGCCAATTTGGTGTAAATATGGGGTTTGAGAAAAATGCAGGCGCGGACTGGATCAACATCACTTTGGAGTGTTGTGGCAGCTGGACGCAGGACTGTGCCATAGCAGTGCAGCAGACTGTTCAAACGAGGTTTTGGGGCTTTGTGATGTTCTGATCGAGGAAGACTAGAATGAGACTCGAAGGGTGATGTTCTGATCGAAGCGTATAACATATTCTTCATATGCTGAAGAGTCATGTTCTGATCGAAGAACACAATTTCCTTATGTTATGATTGAAGAGTCATGTTCTGAACCGTTTTTGCAAATTGTGATTGTACTTGCGTGAAATCTGGCCCAGAAGTTCTGAAATTGTCATATTTTCTTAACACTTAGAAAATTTTCTAAGTGTTTAGAAATTTGATTTTTTTTCAAAGTAATTTCTAACTTTTGATTTCTTGAGGAACCAATTTCATACCTTGATGAAATATGATTGTTGAAACTTGATTTTGCTCAAAAAGTCAAAGTTTGACTTTTCAGTGTGCTTTTGACCATTTTTCCCTCATGAATGACTTTCTTGGAAAATTGTGATCCAAGACTTGAAACTTGATAGAAGTAAACCTGAGGGTCTGGGACGATCCTTTGAGAAATCAGAGGGCAAATTTTAGGATACAAAGATGTAAACTGACCTCACTATTCCTTTTTCCCTTTTATTTTATTATGCAAAATTTCTCTCATTAGGATTTTTCCATCATGCCCTCACTTACACACCTACACTTACCTCTATACTCTTAGCACCTCTACTAATACTAATATTCTATTTTATTTTATTATTTTAATTATTAGCATCACAAACTATATAATTAATCTAATATAATTTCTACTCAATGTCTTACACTCCCGCCCTATCATCTAATAAACCAAATAAATCACGATTATTCATAGATAATTATTATAAACAATGAAATTATAAATTGGGGTGTTACAATCTCCGCTTATAGTAAGAATCTCACCAAATCGGGACTAGATCATAATTAAATATTGAAATGGCACATATTTTGATGCGATCGGTGATCAATTAGATTCTGAAATTATTCGATTTCAATTTATGATTTTATTTCCTATTGGTCTTTAGTTTTTACCTATAAATAGAGAACACAATCAGTACCAAAAGCACGCAGAGTCGGTCCTAAAAACACACAAAAAATCATTTTCTCACATACATGTATTCCACTAAAAATACACAAATAAAACCTTTGTTTTTCTAATTTTTGTCCAAAAAGTCAAACCCTATTTTTGGGTCAAACAAAAAAAACCTTACACTCTTTTCCCCTCCCATTCTCACGCTTTCCTCTTACAAAAGAATAAACTAACACAAACCATCCATAACCACCCTCACTTCATCCACTCTAAAGATTTGACTAAATTTTGGTAAAACTAGAATGTTAAAATATATGAAGAACATCATGTCAAACAAAGAAGTTCTATCATCAGAAGCAACATGTCGGACAAGATATCCTATGCAGAGTCATTCGACATCGTGACTATGTTGGGTTAAGCTGTTGGATTAGTTTAAGTTTTAACAGGTGAAAGATATTATGGAATATTATATGTGGTGTTGATATTGAAGATTGAAGAGATTCAGGATAATTTCAAGGAGGTTTATCAGTTTTTATTTGTGGAGACAAATTAGGAAACAAATGATTGAAGCTCTATTTTTATGTAGAAGATTCTGCAGATTTTCAGCAACTAATATGTTGTTGTTTCGAAGCCCATGGACAATTGAAGATTATAAAAGGAATACATATACCTAGGTTTTTTTAACTAATTCGTGAACAAAATTTTTGAAAAGAAAATGTAAGGGATTGTGTTTTTAAGAGTCGTGTACTTTATTATGTTGTAAGTCACCCTTTATATCATTTTGATGCATTGTGGTAGACATAGTTATTTATACAGATTCAAAAGCCTTTAGGTAATAAATGGTATATTGTTCTTGGATGAAGCTTTGAAGTTAATCCAAGTGTGTTTGTTAGTCAATAGTCTTGGCTGAAATTTATTTAAAAGGGGTGTCTTTTATGTAGTTTGAGGCAGTCACCAGAGGTTGTTGCTGTTAGATATCACTGAGGTGATTTAGGAAGTGAGATGGCGATTTCTCATATTTAGAGAGAACCTAAGTAGGAGTGTCATTGGGTATGTATTAGGAGAGAAGTTGTAAATGTAGGAGTTTAGCTTTGAACTAATACTTCTGATAGTGGACTTTCTTCCTGGCTTGGTAGCCCCCAGAGTAGGTATTATTGTACACCGAACTGGATCATCATATATTTGTGTTATTATCAGTTTGCATTGTTAAATGTTGTTGATTGATTGACATGTCATATAAGATGTTGGAACATCTGTCACGACTTTAGACTGATAAGTTTTATATCAATATACTTTGTCTTGTTCTTGTGTTGTTAAACGGATATCAATGTCTTAAACATGTGTTAGGACATTTGTTATCTGTAAACCAGAATTTCACACTCCATGTAGAAAAACAAATTCTATAGGTTACATGTCAATGGCAGATGCCATCATCATGGCGACCAGGTCTCCGTGGGTTTAGAGTCGATGACGGGCGTCATCACCATGGCGGGTAACCCGTCATGCACCTAAAATGAGCGTAATGAGCTATGGTGCATGAAATTGAATTTTGATTCCATTTTTTGTTGTTGTATGGTGATTTGAGGTACTGTTGGGTACTATTTATGGTCTACGATGGATTTTTAGTATTATTTGATTAATTGTAACATGATTTAAATGATGAACTATGTTGTGTGGTGCAAACGATGAATGACATGTTGATAATTTTTGTGCTTGTTGATATGTTGCTTATCATGGTGTCTGAACTTTGATTCGTTTTGGTGATCTCGGATCCTATGGTGGGGATCTGGTTTGAGTAGCTAATTCTATTGAAGGGGTTAGTTAAGTGTTTCTGTATCCTGATTAGAGGTGAATTTTGGTGTGTTTTGGTTCCAAGAGGGAATTTGATCCTATGGGAGGGATCGAGGAGTGAGATGGACCTATGTTGTTTATAAATGGTACCACATGTATGTTGAGTCAGTTGTTGAATGCATATGCATTGATGTTGCATTTATGAATGGTTATTTGATAATATGTTGTTTGCATGAGAATGCTTGATATGTTTATGTTGTTGTCATTAGCGTAGTTTCTTGTTGTTGTATGATATTCTACCTTCGCTTGTTTACACCGTTAAATTATGGAAGTTTATTATCACCCCATTTGCTTTAATGTTGTCCACCATGAGCATCTTGCAGGTAACCAGGATTAGAAGTTGTTGTAAGTTGGGAGATGTGTTTATGTTTTATTTAATTGAGAGTTGGATGTTATACTCTTGACTTTTGCATTAAATTGATTGTGGAGACTTTTGATATATTTGCTTTAATTCAAGTAAAGTATTTTTATGAGACTTCATAGTTGTGAAGCATGCTTATTTGATCAATTTTTCTACGATTATACCCTAAGTGAAGGAGAGCATACGATGACAGGTGTATTTGAATGTCTTATTTTAAATGATAAGTGTTACAGAACAGGTGTTGTTTAATGATGAGTGATATCCTAAACGTGTGTGTGATCAATATTTGATTTAATTTATAATTTAACGCATGGGGAATTTAGGGTGTTACACGTTCACTTATTTCTCCTCTATTACGCTGGGTAACATTCCCTATCTTTTATCCATCCATATATATATATATATATATATATATATATATATATATATATATATATATATATATATATATATATATATATATATATATATATATATATATTAGCCTTCATCAATGAACCTATTATTATTCTTCAACTATAAATAATTCCAATTAAAAACAAACTCCATATATTGAGCTTAAAGCTCAAAGTGATAATAATACTTGGGACTTAACTCCTTTTCCCCCTAAGAAAGTCATGGGTTGAAAATAAATCATTGTTGTCATTTAGTCAGAAACAAATAAATCACAAAATTGGAAGTAAAGGTTTTAACATAGTGGGATAACATGTTGAGAAATGGTTCATTTAATGTGTTTACCTAATCTATCATATGGTATGATATGTCATGATAAATGAAGCTAAAACATGACCTAGTGGTGTATTACTACAATATCAAAATATGCATTAATTCACTATAGAGCTTATTCCTAAGCCTCATATTAACATCCATACATTTCTTTTAAGTGATTTTATTAACCATATGGTCTTAACTCTTTATTCCTAAAGTAATTAAGTTGAGAAAGTATATCTACTTGCTTTTTAACCATATTTGTTCACAAAATTCATTTATTAGAAGATTCCTCAATCCTAATAAATTTTTATCTATTTCTAAGATGATCGGTCAAACAAATAAATATATATCATAAATACATATTGTAATACGGTGGGAGAACTTACTTGGTTGTTTTGTGTTTTATCACAATTGTTGTGGATAGCAAGAGACGCCACCAACTTTTATTTTATCCAATAAAGGAAAGAGTGAAAAGAACAGGAAAGACCTTTTGAAATATTTTCTTGAGTTCGGGGGGTAGGTTATGAAAAGGGAAGGTGTTAGCACCCTTTTCATCCATAGTTATCTATGGGCTATTAGTTGCTAGCTCACTTTGAAATGCTTTGTTTGGAATGTGTTTGTGATGGGTTTTGAAAGTATTTTTGAAAAAAGTCTTCGTTTAGGCGAACTTTGTAATGATTCTCGTCTCTATAAGAATACATACAAAGTGTTAACTTTTGAAAATATTTAATTTGAAAGTGTTGGTGTGTTTTTGAAAGATGTTTTGAAAATGTTTGTGAGCAAGCAACTACGAGCGTTCTACCTACTCAAAATGTCTTAGTTAGTTTCCTCCTCCTTTATATATTGCTATCTTACCATTGGTTTGATAAGAAGCCCTATCATTGGATGTGAAGGGACAGGCGTGGGTCATCGTATAGTCATAGACGGCAACATTATAGGATACCTTAACAATTTATTGTAAAAGACTACGGTCGTTTACGAAGGCAACATCGAAAGGTCATCGAGGGACTACGATCTTGTATTCGAGGGTCTTTGCTAAAGTATCCCACGTTCGAGCGACATGACTATTTTTATCCGAGACAATAAGTGTGGGTTACCCTAGAGGTGCAAGTGTGCAAAGTATTTTGTTTTTATGCATTGGTCTTGATTTTGGGTTTTCTACTTGTTGATTTTATGTCTTTCCATACAAACCCTAATTACTATGCTATTACATCATTTGGGGATGGAGGTACAAATTTATAAACGGGGAGATAAAAGAAAATAAACCTAATTTATTATTACAAGGCTTTGACAATTACATAATTATAGTGCGAAATAATAAAATGTACAAAGAAATATAAAGAGAAGAGAAATTATTTTTATGATTTTTATGAAAAAAGATTCTAATTGATTTGAAAAGAAATTAATTAAAATCCTAATGTCTAAATTAATTTAATCAAAAGAAACAAATTAAAATAAAACCTAAGTCTAAATATTAAATTAATTTTAAGAAAAGAAATTGATTTTAATAAAAAAGTGTTTTTGTCTTTTTTTTTAGTTTAAAAAAAGAAATAAAACAAAAGTGTATGCATACATATAAATATTAAATAAAATATTTTTTTGAATTTTTTATATGAAAATAATAATTAAAAAAATATAAATAAAAAATAAAAAAATAGAAAAAGATAAAAAATTGTTTTCTGTATTGACATATGAGCTTATGTATTGGCTCATATATGTTTCGTATTGACTCGTGTATTGGCTCAAAATCATTTCTTGCTCCTGGAAGTCAAAACAACTCAGTATGAGTCGATGCATACTGGTTTCATATCGATTCATTTCCATTTTGTGTCGATGCATACGTGTTTCGTATCGACTAATAACCTGTTTTGAACATAATATGTGTCGACTCATAGCATTTCGTGTCGACTCATACTGTTGTTTTTTGCTTTTATCATTGTTTTACTACATGTAAAAGTCAGTTCTCGACACATGGTCAGTGTTGTACCCCAAAATTTACCCTCTTTTCATACACGCATATTATTGGTTTTATGGTTATGGAATAAAGGTATATTTATCAAGCTTCTTCAGGTTACAAGTGACGTTTATTTCGCCAATGGATGTTCTCAGAGTATTTTCCATGCTGAAGATCGATTCACCGTTTTGCAATGATTCGGGGTTCAAAGATTCACAAGTCTAACCCGGTGCATCATATTCAAGTGTTCTTTCGCCAAGATATCTCTGATAACATATTCTTAAATTCAGGTTCGGCTTAAGAGTCAATTCTTTAAAGAAGGTCTCCGAATGTGTGAGTTTTCTCGAAGAAATGTGGTGAAAAAGTGTGCTGAAAGTGCAGTTTTTACGCACTAAAAAATTCATAACTTGAAGATCATGGTTTGTTTTGAACCTATTCCGCTGGCCAAAATTCCGTCTTGACGTCATTTGTTTTCATCTCTCACGGCTGGAAGCCAATTTCAATCAGAAGGTCTTCAAAAATGCGGATTTATCAAGTATTTTCGTACAGAAAATTTATGACAAGTTTATTCGCGTCATGTTTAGAAAATCATAACTTGGTCGATTTTCATCGTATCGAGCTGGTTCCGGCGCCAAAATTTCACAAATTGAGTTGGATAAGTTTTCACAGGAGGTATTGAGTTTGAACAGTATCCAAAAGGCCTTCGTTGTTTGCTCAGCGTGCGCGTGACGCACCGAAAATCCTAAATGCTGAATATTATTTCATCTGGGTTGAATCTTCGAAAATTCATAACTCGGTTAATTTTTATCGAATCGGGCTCATCCTTTTACACAAGGTCACTGACTCAGATACCGCTGAACCAGCTAACAACGAGTCTTATTATCAACTTTTTTATAGGTTCTACAACCGTTGGGTTAAGTGACCGGGTGAGAGTCACCAAAATTAGAAGCGCATTCATTTTTCTTTTTTTTTCTTTTTTTTCTTCGGAACACTCACTTATATTCATCGGCTTCCTTGCGTAGAGTGTGTGTGAGATGGTGCTGACTGCTGAAATAAACTACTTAAGGGCTGTCAGAGAATGAGAATTCAAGGCTAAAACCATAATAAGAATTCAAATAAATTTCCATATGCAGGAGACTTACAGTGTTAAGACGATACCGATCTTGTGAACTTTTCCCAAGTCTCCACAACTATCCTCAGATTAATCTCTAACCCAGAACTTTCAAAAAGATGCAAATTTTTTTATATTTTTTTATATTTTTTATTTTTATAATTGAAAATAAAACAAATAAACAAAGGATTCCCTCCCCCACACTTAAAACAAGCATTGTCCTTAATGAAAGGACATGACTATTAAAGTAGAGAGAAGAGAAGAAAAGCTCCCTGATCAAGTTGCAGAGTAGTTGGGTGCTTCCAAAGAAAGATCTTATATGGTTGCATCTTCAGCTACTTCACTTTTATGGAATAGCTTTAGGCGCTGCCCATTGACCTTGAAAATTTTGTCAGTACCTGCACTTTTAATTTCTACTGCACCATGAGGGAAAACATTAGTAACAACAAAAGGGCCAATCCATTTGGATCGGAGTTTCCCAGCCATAAGCTTAAGGCGGGAGTTAAACAATAAAACCTGTTGACCCACAGATAATTCCTTCTTATAAATCATTTTATCATGGAAGTGTTTTGTTTTCTCTTTATAAATCCTAGAGCTTTCATAAGCCTCTAGTCTAAGCTCTTCAAGTTGCTGCAATTGGAGTTTTCTTCAATACCCGCTTGTTGCATTTCTAGATTAGAAATCTTTACTGCCCAATAAGCACGGTGTTCTATCTCAACAGGAAGATGACATGCCTTACCAAAAACAAGTCAATAAGGAGACATCCCAATGGGTGTCTTGAAAGATATTCTTTGAGCCCAAAGTGCGTCTTCTAGACGACGGTTCCAGTCCTTTCTGTCTGGTTGCACCATTTTCTCTAAAACCTATTTGATCTCTTTATTTGAGATCTCAGCTTGCCCATTACTTTGTGGGTAATATGCAGTAGAGACTATATGCACAACTCCATACTTCTGGAGCAAAGCTTCCATGGTGCGGTTGCAGAAATGAGTGCCTTGGTCACTTAAGATAGCTCGCGGTATTCCAAACCTGCAAAATATATTAGACCTGACAAAATTTGCAACAACTCTAGAATCGTTAGTCCTAGTGGGGATAGCTTCCACCCACTTTGAAACATAATCGACAGCAAGTAAAATGTAAATGAAACCAAATGATACAGGGAACGGACCCATAAAGTCGATTCTCCATACATTAAATACCTCACTGAAAAGCATAGGCTGCTGAGGCATTTCTCTCTTACGAGTGATGTTTGTACCTGCTACCTGGCACTCTTTACAAGTGCGATAAGTCTCAAAAGCATCTTTAAAGATAGTGGGCTAATAGAAGCCTGAGTCTAGGATCTTTCTTGCAGTTCTTTGCGGACCAAAGTGTCCTCCGACTTGAGATGAATGAGAAAAATTCAAAATAGATTCAATCTCATAGTCAGGGACACATCTCCTAATCACCTGATCACTACCAAACTTCCAAAGATATGGATCATCCCAAACATAATATTTGGCATCACTCTTGAGTTTGTGAATCTGTGACCTGGATGCACCTATAGGAAAAACACCAGCAACAAGATAATTAACAATGTCAGCAAACCAAGGCGTTACCCCATGCAAAAGTAGAAGCTGCTCATCAGTATAGTCATCTTGAATAGGGAAATGATCTTCATCTCTTTCTATCCTGCTCAAGTGATCAGCCACTAAGTTCTCAGCTCCACTTTTGTCTTTAATCTCTACATTGAACTCTTGGAGCAACAACATCCACCGAATCAATCTTGGTTTTGCATCTGGCTTCTTTAGCAAGTAATTTAAAGTTGCATGGTCAGTGAAAACAACAACCTTGGAACCTAGCAAATATGATCTGAATTTATCAAGAGAAAAAACAATAGCTAGAAGTTCTTTTTCAGTGGTAGTGTAATTTGACTGTGCAGAATCTAAAGTCCTAGAAGCATAATAAATAACATGGGCAGCTTTGTCAACTCTTTGTGCAAGGACAACCCCAACAGCATAATTAGAAGAATCACACATAAGCTCAAAAGGGAGGGTCCAGTCAGGGGGCTGGATTATTGGAGCAGAAGTCAATGCTTTCTTCAAGAACTTGAACGCTTGTTTGCATTTGTCATCAAAGTTGAAACTAAAGTCATTCTTCAACAGGATTGACAGCGGAAGAGCTATCTTGCTGAAATCCTTAATGAAATGCTTGTAAAAACCTGCATGACCAAGAAAGAACGAATCTCACGAATGCAAGAAGGGTGAGGCAGTGTAGAAATCACATCAATTTTAGCAGGGTCAACAAAAATACCTTTTTCAAAGATTATGTGACCAAGAATAATTCCCTGTTCAACCATAAAATGACATTTTTCGTAATTTAAAACAAGGTTAGTCTCGATGCATCTTTCTAAAACCATATTCAAACTACTCAGGCATGCATCAAAAGAAGAACCATAAATAGTGAAGTCATCCATAAAAACTTCCATGCAATTTTCAATGAAATCAGAAAAAATGCTAACCATGCATCGCTGGAAGGTGCCAGGAGTGTTGCAAAGACCAAAAGGCATCTTCCTGTAAGAAAAAGTACCAAAGGGACAATTAAAAGTGGTCTTTTCTTGATCTTCCAGTGCAATATGAATCTGAAAGTAACCTAAAAAACCATCAAGAAAACAATAATGTGATTTACCAGCTAGTCGTTCAAGCATTTGGTCAATGAACAGCAAAGGAAAGTGATCATTTCTAGTTGCTTGGTTTAATCTCCTGTAATCAATACAAACTCTCCAACTGTTCTGAACTCTAGTGGGAACAAGTTTATTCTTTTCATTTTTCACCACTGTGAGTCCAGATTTCTTAGGTACAACCTGCATCAGACTCACCCACTTACTGTCTGAAATAGGATAAATGATACCTGCTTGCAAGAGTTTGGTTACCTCTTTCTTCACAACATCAAGAATCAAAGGGTTAAGCCTCCTTTGGGGCTGCCTTACTGTTTTCGCTCCTTCCTCGAGTAAAATTTGAAGAAGTGAAAAACACAAGAAGGGGGGTTAAATTGTAAAAACTTGAAATCAATTGCAGTCAACACGGTATTTTTATCCTGGTTCGTTTGATCTCAAACTACTCCAGTCCACCCGTCAAGGTGATTTCGCCTCTCTCCAACGAGGTCTTAATCCACTATATTCAACTGAATCTTACAACTGCTTTAACAACTGCTAAAGCCTTCTTGAGTAAAACCACAAACCGGTTTCTCAAGGAAATACTTTCTTATAGATAAATGAAATCTAAGTGTGTTAAATGTTTTCTACAAAAACTGTTTATCACAACTGTGATACTACACACGTTAAGCTTATGAGAACTAGAGTGCTAAAAGTAATTGAGTAAAGAATTTGAGAGCTTTAGCAAACTGAGAGTGAGGAAGATGATGAATAGCTTTAGGCGTGTAGAGTGTTGTAGAGAATTAGCCAATTCAATCTTCACTGACTTGTTTATATAGCATTGGAAATGGTACGTTGGAGTCAGCTAATTCTGTTTCAATGCCAATAACATTCTTTACAAATTGAGAAGATCTTTGTCTGGAATAATGCTGTTGATAATAAAGTATCTTGAATGCACAGTACCGTTGCCACTTAAGCGTGTTCTGGCTTTGGCTTATTCTGACGCTGCTAGGTGCTGATGAGTTGTTGTTTTCTTGATCAGAGTTCAGATTGTTACGTGCAGATCTGTTCATCAAGCTTCAGCATAAGCACATGTTGATCTTCTGATTCTGGCATCTGATATAACATCCTCTGATGTTGATGTTGATATCTCATCTTCTGGTGTTGATGATGATATTCTCTTGCTGATACCCATCAGAGTTTCTGTAAAACAGAATGTAATTTTTTAGGTAGCATATATGTCTTACATGAATCATACAATTAATATATCTTTGCATTTTGTTATCATCAAAACTTAAACTTAGGGTAGTAGATTCAAACTTTGTTCTAACAATCTCCCCCTTTTTGATGATGACAAAAACTAGATTTTTTTTTAATTGAAAATCATCGTAAAAGGTATCAGAGATAACCAAATAGTAAAGAGTATCAAAATTAAATAGGAAGTTATCAAAGATAAGAGGATAAGGGATAAAGAGATATCAGAGTTTAGATCGGAGATACTCCCCCTGAATTTATTACTTCCCTTTTTAATTCCATGAGTCCTTCAGGATCAGATCTTTATTGACTTTCTTTGAACATCAGAACATCAGAGCTTCAGTGTATCAGAGATGATTAACTTCTTGTACCTGTAGGCTTATGCAAAACAAAAACATTCAAGTATATCAGAGTGTTAGAATGTTTGAGACTTTTTGTCTCAGTAGTCCGTTATTGAAAAAATATCATTCTTGTTCTCCCCCTTTTTGTCAGCAATCAAAAAGTGCAAGTAATTAAAGTGAAAACGATCAGTGCAGAAAAATTGTTATATTTAATTCAAAGCTCAGAAGATAGTACAGAAAACATGGAAAGAAAATAATGAAAACATCAATAATGACAATCTAAGGTTGGGGTGGAAAGCGTGTGAACAGAGCTTCTAGCATGTTCTTTATCTGATCAGCAGTTTCCTTCTGCTGATGCACCATGCTGACAACTGTATCAATCTTGCCATCTTGCACATCCATCCTTTCCTTCATCCTTTGATCATTCTCATCCATTCTTTGCTGCAGACGAATATCATTCTGCTTCAGCTCTTCAAGAGTCTGCCTGTCCAAAGCAGCTTGAGAGACGTCAGAAACAGGATGCTTTTGAGAGCTTTCTACAACATCTTCAGCTTGACTAACATCTTCAGCTTGAATTGTTTAATCTTCTGCTGGCTGAACTTTTGAAGTTGGACGCTTTTCAGACCATGGCTCACTATCCAGAAGTAGCACTTCCTCCTTCAGTAGCTGACCTTCAACTTCCTTCAGCAGCTTGCTGAAGTTCTGTTGGGCCTGTTCATAGTTTATGTCTTGCAGCTTGAGGGCTTCAGCGCGTACCCACATTCTGAATTGTGTCCAGAGTTGGTCTGAGGCAGCAGGATCAAGCATTCCAGGACAAACCTGCTTTAGAGAAGCAATCCAATTCTGCAAGCCTGTTTCAAAATTCAAAATGCCAGCACCAACATCTAGTTGTTTGGGTTTGGGGATGGCTATTTTATTTTTAAGGTCAGCAAGACGGTCAAGGATTGTTAAATCAATGAAGGTCCTGTTGTGGTCTTTTGTATTTTGTTTGGGAGATGGAGTGGGAGAGTCAGAAATGATAATTGGACTGTTTGGAGTGTGGGGAGGTGTAGTTTCTGGTGAGGATGGCAGTTGGGGAATGTTTACAGTTGTACCACAAGGCAACTGAATTGCCAAGGGTTGTGGTTCAGAGGATTGAGGTGAAAGAGGTTCAGAAGTTTGATGTTCAGGTGATGGAGTTTCAGAGTGTTGAAACTCAGGTTGTGGAGATGATGGTTGAGGTGAAGGTGGATGAAGTTCTGGTTGTGGAGAGGGAGGTGGAATTTCTGGTTCCTCTGGTATTGGAGATAGTGTAGTTGCTGGTTGTGGTGAATGGGGAGTTTCTGGTTGAGTGTTTGGATTTTCTGAGAGGGGAGCGGAAGAACATTGATCAATTTCAGAAAGAACTTTGTCAAGTTCTGATTCTGTTGATGTTGTGGGTTTTGGATTTTGGGATTTGGTGCGGGATCTCCTGAGAGTTAGTGACTCAGAAGGGTTAGCCTCTGGTTCGGTGTCATCAATGGTTGGTATGGGGATTGGGAGTTCATGTGAAGCTGGGGTTGGGATAGATGTTGGAATAGCAGAAGAATTTAAAACATTAACAGCAGATAGATTACCTCTCTTCTTAGGGGTCTGCTGGGGTGGTCCTTCTGAAGTAGCCTTTCTCTTCTTCGTCTTCTTCACGGTAACTTCTGGAGTTTGCTGGTGCAGATCTTTAATGTTCAGAGTGGGATCTGTGCCATCAGCCTTGCAAGCATCCAAGTATCTGAGAACAATGACTGGTTTAGAGTCAATCTCAGAGAATATTGGAAAGTCGTCCAGAGGGACTCTTCTGTTGGTGATGTCAGCAAGAGGAGTGACGCTGGGCTCCTTTCTGATATTCTCTATCAGTTTCATTTTCTTCAGATTCTTGGCATTCAGAGGCTTGCCAATAGTAGGTTCAATAGAGCTTAATTCCTGTGCTTCTGTAAGGTGTTCAATCAGCCTATTCTCCGTTAGAATATCTGATATTAACCTGCCAAAGGGTATCCAATCCCTTTTTGTCCTTTCTTCTTCTCTTGTCTCCTTGATGCTGGTCCTGAGGTGATTAAACAGAAGATGAGCCAAGTTAATCTTTACCTTCTGATTAATAAAATAGATCAGAAACTGCTGATCTATGTTTATATAATCAGGAGAGCTTGTGGGATTCCTGTGATTGAAGCACCCCAGAATAATCTTCGCCCATATTCTGTGATGATCCTTCAAATCTCTGATTTTGCTGCTAGGAACCCCATGGGTGAAAATCTCTCTTGCAATGACAGCAGCGTCTGAGCATCTTTCTGCCATGTCGATACAGCGGATACCACCACCAGTGTATCCAATCATCCTTGCAATGTGATCCTCAGTGATCACAATCTTCTTTCCCATGATATAGGAGGTAACTTGATGTGTTGATGAAGACGCATGAATCCAGAATTCTTTGACAAATACTGGGAACGTTGGACCCACCAACCTATCAAAGTATCTCTCCCATCCTTGTGCCCTAACTTCTTCTGTCAAATCGAATCCATTTTCTTTCAGACTGGTGAAATCAACAACCAGTTCAGACAGAACTTCCAAGTTCTTCACTGGTGTAAGGAGCGTTCTGAAGGGAATTTGGTATTGTTTAGATGAAGCCTCCTTCTGAGAACCTGTAGAAACAGTGCTAGAAGTTGCCATGTTCACACTAGGGTTTTCTGAGAAGAAGTTTTGAGAAAAGGGTTTCTTTTGAAAAGGATGAACACACAAGTGAGAATGCAGAAAATATTTTGGATGATTGTAAGAGACGGTAAAAGTTTAATGAATGATGTTAATATGCTTAAATAGATTTCAAAATGTGTTTTGAAAACGTAAACGGTTTTAAGAAAGAGAATTAATTCATGATTACAGTTTAACTCATGATTACACGCATTTAATGCTTGCTGATTTTGGGGGATTTGAGAAAGATACTTGGAACGGTTACCAGACATGTCTCTCAATGCATCCAATCAGCGTTTTGCCTTCTCAGAAGCGTGCACGCGTGTTCTGCTTCAGAGATTTGCTGATGATTGGATGACACTTGTTTGATTTAGTGAGCAGCACGTCTATCCTTGAGCTGAAACGCTCAGATCTTTAAGAATAGAATCTGATACAATCTGCATGTCTATCTTTCTGAAAGAAGATTGATCAGAAGTTCACAGTAAAATAAAACACATTCTGAAGGTTAATATATAAAATTAAAACATTTTCACTCTGGGCAGAGCTTCATGCTGAGATGTTTCAGAATGAAGTTGAACCTATCTTCAGAAAGTGGTTTAGTGAAGATATCAGCCCATTGATGGTCTGTACCAATAAATTTTAAGTTCAAAATTCCTTTCTGAATACAGTCCCTAATGAAATGGTGTTTTATCTCTATATGCTTAGCCCTAGAATGCAAAATAGGATTTTTACTTAAGCAAATGGCAGAAGTATTGTCACAGAGTATATGGATGTTACTCTCAAAAATTTGGAAGTCTTCAAGCTGACTTTTCATCCAGAGCATTTGTGTGCTGCATCCAGCTGCTGCTATGTACTCAGCTTCTGTTGTTGATAGCGCAATTGTAGATTGCCTTTTGCTGGACCAAGAGATCAGATTTTCTCCCAGAAACTGGCAGCTTCCAGAAGTACTTTTACGCTCTACTCTGTCTCTAGCAAATTCAGCATCGCAGTAACCTACTAAGCTGTAATCACTAGATTTTCTATAAAATAAACCCAGATTAGTAGTACCTTTCAGATACTTGAAAATTCGCTTAACAACTGTTAAGTGAGATTCTCTAGGATCTGATTGGAATCTTGCACAAATGCATACGCTGAATAAAATATCAGGCCTTGAAGCCGTCAGATAAAGGAGAGAACCAATCATACCTCTGTAGACCTTATGTTCTACCTTTTTGCTTACCTCTTCTCTTTCCAGAATGCACGTGGGATGCATTGGAATCTTTGATGACTTACATTCTGAGAGGTCAAATTTCTTCAGAAGTTCTCTGACATATTTGCTCTGATGAATGTAAGTTCCCTCTGGATTTTGATTGATCTGAATTCCCAGAAAGAATTTCAGTTCTTCCATGAGGCTCATCTCAAATTCTGCCTGCATACACTTAGCAAATTTTCTTCCAAGAGAAGGATTAGTGGATCCAAAAATAATATCGTCAACATAAATTTGACAGACTAAGATGTCATTCTTAACTGACTTACAGAATAAGGTAGTGTCCACCTTCCCTCTGGTGAATTCTTTTTCTAACAGAAAGTTACTTAGTCTTTCATACCAAGCTCTGAGAGCTTGTTTCAGACCATATAGTGACTTCTTTAGTTTGAAAACATATTCTGGATTTTTTGTACTTTCAAAACCAGGGGGTTGGTGCACATAAACCTCTTCTTCTATATAATCATTTAAGAATGCATTCTTGACATCCATCTGATACAGAGTGATGCCTTTATTAACAGCAAACAAAATTAAAAGTCTGATAGATTCTAACCTGGCGAGTGGGGAAAAGGTTTCTATATAGTCTATCCCCTCTTGCTGACTATAACCTTGTGATACCAGTCGTGCTTTATTTCTGATAACTTCACCTTGTTCGTTCAACTTGTTTATGAACACCCATCTTGTTCCAATGATGTTGAATCCTTTTGGTCTGGGAACAAGATCCCATACGTCATTTCTGGTGAATTGATTCAGCTCTTCTTGCATTGCTAGAATCCAGTCGTTGTCTAGAAGTGCTTCATCAATAGAAGAGGGTTCAATCAGAGACATAAGTCCCATGAGGGATTCTTCAGAGTTTCTGAAGCTGGCTCTTGTTCTGATTGGATCTTCTTTTCTTCCTAAGATAGTTTCTTCTGGGTGATCCAAGCTGCTTCTGGGTAGTCTTTTCTGAGGTCGGTCAACAGATGTTGGATTGCTAGCAGTGCTCCTTTCAGATGTTGAAGGGGTGTCTTTGTTGAGAGCTTCTGATGACTTGTCTTCAGAACCTGTGAATTCAACTTCCATACCTGTAAAGACTTTATTCTGCTTTGACTTTTCAGAGTCAAGCTTATCATCAAAACGAACACTGATTGATTCTTCCACAATCTGTGTTTCTGTATTGTATACTCTGTACCCTCTTGAGCGTTCAGAGTATCCTAACATAATACACTTCTGTGCTTTAGAGTCAAACTTGTTCAAATAATTTTTTGTATTTAACATAAAACAAGTACATCCAAATGGATGAAAATATGAAATGTTGGGCTTTCTGTTCTTCCACAATTCATATGGAGTCTTTTCCAAAATAGGTCTTATTGAGATTCTATTCTGAATGTAGCACGCTGTGTTTATTGCCTCTGCCCAGAAGATCTTAGCAACGTTTGTCTCATTGATCATGGTTCTGGCCATTTCTTGCAATGTTCTGTTCTTTCGTTCTACAACTCCATTTTGTTGGGGAGTTCTAGGACAAGAGAAATCATGCAGAATGCCTCTGTCATTAAAGAATGACTCAAAATCTTTGTTTTCAAACTCTCCACCATGATCACTTCTGACTTTAACGATTCTAAGATCCTTTTCATTCTGAACTTGGTTACAGAAGGTAACCAACACAGAGTGTGACTCGTCCTTGTGTCTTAAGAACTTTACCCATGTCCATCTGCTATAGTCATCTACGATTACTAACCCATACTTCTTGCCACTGACTGAAGCAGTTTTAACTGGTCCAAATAAGTCAATGTGCAGAAGTTCTAATGGCTTAGAGGTAGAAACAACATTTTTAGATTTGAAAGAAGGTTTTGCAAACTTGCCTTTCTGACATGCTTCACACAGAGCATCTGAATTGAACTTCAGATTAGGAAGTCCTCTGACCAGATTGAGTTTGTTAATCTGAGATATTCTTCTCATACTAACATGCCCCAATCTTCTGTGCCAGATCCATTGCTCGTTGTTAACAGACAGAAGACACTTTACATTCTGACTTTTCAGTTCAGAAAGTTTGATTTTATAAATGTTGTTTTTCCTCTTTCTATTAAATAGGATAGTCCCATCTTTCTGACTAACAGCTTTACATGATTTTTGATTAAAGATTATATCATAACCGTTATCGCTTAATTGACTTATGGATAACAGATTATGCATTAATCCATCTACTAGCAGAACATTATTTATAGAGGGAAGATTTCCATTACCTAGAGTTCCAGAGCCAATGATCTTTCCCCTCTGATTGCCTCCAAAGCCAACGTGGCCTCCAGGCTTAAGTTCCAGGCTTTGGAACATATGCCTTCTTCCCGTCATGTGTCGCGAGCAGCCAGAGTCCAGGTACCATGACTGGTGTTTCTGATTTGCTGCTAAAGATATCTGCAACATGTATTATTTTATCCTTAGGTACCCAGATTTTCTTGGGTCCTGATTTATTAGATTTACCAAAACTCTGGTTGAATTTTGGTTTCACAGAATACTTACTGCTAGTATATTTAATATCATGTGTGTGACCATACACAAAATGTGAGTTCAGAGGAGTGTGTTTAATAGTTAAATCCAAGCATTTTTTGGTGTAGGTACCTTACCTTGGTATCCTATTCCCTTTCTTCCGTTTCTGCTAACTCCATAGATCATTGAAGCCATTTTGCTTCTATCTATGCTTTTAGCAAGGAACTTCTGAAAACTATGATCATACTCCTTGATGATCTCATCAGCGCTGCTGGGAGTTTCAGAAATTGTTTCCTTCTGAGAGTTTTGTAAAACATTTTCTAACTTTGAAATTTTATTTTTCAGCTCAGAATTTTCCAATTTAAGACTCTCAGTCTTATCAGAGTCAGATTCAAGATTCCTTTTCAGGTTTCTGAATTTAACTCTAATCTGCTGGTACCTTTCCAGAATTTCGTTAAGGCTTTCAGCAAGTTCAGCCTTAGTAAAATTAATTGCAAAGTCAGGAAATACCTCTTCAGTGTCTGATTCTAAGTCTGATTCAGAAGCTTCATTGTCTTCTGAAATGTTGGCCATGAGAGCTATGTTTGCTCTCTCATCATCTGATTCTGAGTCAGCTTCAGACGAGTCAGAGTCATCCCATGTAGCCATGATACTTTTCTTCTTTTCTCTTCCAAACTTCTTTTTGGGCTTTTCCCTCTGAAGCTTTGGGCAGTCACTCTTGTAGTGTCCTTGATCATTGCATTCATAGCAGATGATGTCCTTGGTGTTTGGCTTTCTGCTTCCTGAGGAGCCTTCAGATCTTCTGTATCCAGAGGAAGAATCTAACCTTCTGTATCTGGAAGAGGACTCATTCTGATCAGATCTTCTGGGATTCCTGAACTTCCTTTGCCTTTGCTTCCATAGTTGGTTCACTCTTCTAGAGAGGAGGGAAAGTTCATCTTCTTCTGATGAGGATCCATCAGATGTTTCTTCAACTGCCTGCAAAACTTTAGACTCCGATTTTTTGTTAGATTTTAATGCTAAAGGCTTACCTTGCTTCTGAGGTTCATCAGCTTCCAGCTCTATCTCGTGACTTCTAAGGGAGCTGATAAGTTCCTCCAGAGAAATTTTGTTGAGATCTTTAGCTAGCTTCAGCGCTGTAACCATTGGCCTCCACTGTTTTGGCAAGCTTCTGATGATCTTCTTGACATGATCAGCACTAGAGTATCCTTTGTCCAGAACCTTGAGACCAGCCACCAGAATTTGGAATCTTGAGAACATTGTTTCAATGGATTCACTTTCTTCCATTTTGAATGCCTCATACTTCTGAATGAGCGCAAGAGCTTTAGTTTCTTTGACCTGAATGTTGCCTTCATGCGTCATTCTGAGTGAGTCAAACATGTTCTTTGTTGTGTCTCTGTTAGAGATCTTTTCATATTCAGCGTAAGAGATGGCGCTGAGAAGAATGGTTTTGGCCTTGTGGTGATTTTTGAAGTCACGCTTTTGTTGATCAGACATTGCTTTCCTGTCAATCTTCTGACCGCTTGCCTTCACTGGGTGCGTGTATCCATCTGTCACCATGTCCCACAGATCAGCATCATGTACCAGAAAGAAGCTTTCAATTCTGTCTTTCCAGTAATCAAAATTTTCTCCATCAAAGACTGGAGGTTTGCCGATGAATCTGTCTTTGTCTTCATTGTTGTCATTGCTGGTGTGTTGATATGTTCCTGCCATTGTGTTTTTCTGACGCTGGATCTTGTACTGACACGGTTAAGTGTTTTAGCTCAGAACCAGGCGCTCTGATACCAATTGAAGAAGTGAAAAACACAAGAAGGGGGGTTGAATTGTAAAAACTTGAAATCAATTGCAGTCAACATGGTATTTTTATCCTGGTTCGTTTGATCTCAAACTACTCCAGTCCACCCGTCAAGGTGATTTCTCCTCTCTCCAACGAGGTCTTAATCCACTATATTCAACTGAATCTTACAATTGCTTTAACAACTGCTAAAGCCTTCTTGAGTCAAACCACAAACCGGTTTCTCAAGGAAATACTTTCTTACAGATAAATGAAATCTAAGTGTGTTGAATGTTTTCTACAAAAACTGTTTATCACAACTGTGATACTACACACGTTAAGCTTATGAGAACTAGAGTGCTAAAAGTAATTGAGTAAACAATTTGAGAGCTTTAGCAAACTGAGAGTGATGAAGATGATGAATAGCTTTAGGCGTGTAGAGTGTTGTAGAGCATTAGCCAATTCAATCTTCACTGACTTGTTTATATAGCATTGGAAAATGGTACGTTGGAGTCAGCTAATTCCGTTTCAATGCCAATAACATTCTTTCCAAATTGAGAAGATCTTTGTTTGGAATAATGTCGTTGATAATAAAGTATCTTGAATGCACAGTACCGTTTCCACTTAAGCGTGTTCTGGCTTTGGCTTATTCTGACGCTGCTAGGTGCTGATGAGTTGTTGTTTTCTTGATCAGAGTTCAGATTGTTACGCGCAGATCTGTTCATCAAGCTTCAGCGTAAGCACATGTTGATCTTCTGATTCTGGCATCTGACATAACATCCTCTGATGCTGATGTTGATATCTCATCTTCTGATGTTGATGATGATATTCTCTTGCTGATACCCATCAGAGTTTCTGTAAAACAGAATGTAATTTTTTAGGTAGCATATATGTCTTACATGAATCATACAATTAATATATCTTTGCATTTTGTTATCATCAAAACTTAAACTTAGGGTAGTAGATTCAAACTTTTTTCTAACAAAATTATGTGTATGCACATCGATGGGCTAATACCAGGAAGGTCGGCTAAAGTCCATTTGATTGCTTTCTTGTGCTTTTTCAAAACCTGCAAAAGTTTATTTTCTTGATCTAAATCAAGGTTAAAAGAAATAATAACAGGGAGTTTTTCATTACTCTCCAAATAAACGTATTTCAAGTTCTCTGAGAGTTGTATCAGCTCTAAGTACGGGGGTTGGATTATTGATAGAGTGTTCGGGGCAGCCGGGATGTCAAGAGCATCATCTACAAAAACAGCTTCATCAGTAACAACTTCGCCTGTAGGAAACACATCAGTCTGTAAGGCAGCTTCAATCTCAGCACAAACAACACACAAGTTATTTTCAGTATAATCAGAACACAAATAAACATTATCAAATCCAGACAATCAATGAAAAATAAATCATAAAAAGTGTCATCAACTAAACTGGAGATCAACTCAATGTGAAAAACGGAATGCTCCTCCAAGGGATGTTTCATGGCATCAAAAATGTTGAATTTTGCGACAATGTCACCAAATTCCATGGACATGGTTCCATCGTCAACATCAATTTTCGTTTTTGCCATTTTCATGAACGGTTTGTCTAAAATGATGGGAGCTCTATACTTTCTTTCTCCTTCCATGTCCAGAATGTAGAAATCTGTAGGAAAAATCAAGTCGTTAACTTGAACAAGAACATCTTCGACTACGCCGACTGACCGAGCGTTGCTCCTGTTTGCCAATTGGATGATTAAACATGTATGCTGCAAAGGACCAAGACAAAGGTTATTATAAATAGAAGTAGGCATAACATTAATGCCCGCTCCCAAATCAAGCATGCAATTATCGAATTTACTGTTCCCGATGGTGCAAGGAATAGTAAATATTCCCGGATCCTTTTGTTTTTGTGGCAAAACCTAAGTAGTGAGGTCTGAAACATTTTGCTCGCCCACAACTTTTTCGGATGAAGGTTTGGGCTGAATAAAAGCAGAAATATTTCTGCCCAAGTTTACTCTTTCACTTCCCTTAATCCTTCTCTTGTTGGTACACAAATCCTTCAAAAACTTCGCATATTTAGGAACCTGCTTAATTACGTCAAGAAGCGGAATGTTTACCGCAACTTTTCGGAAAACATCCAATATCTCTCTTTCTTTCTCTCCCTCCTCAATTCTTTTATTTTTCAGAACTCTATGCGGAAAGGGAACTGGTGGAACATACTCCTTTTCTTTAATTTTTTCAGTTTCCACCGCAACAGCAGAAGGTGGAGAAATTTCAGGTGAAACAAATTTAGAAGGAGAAGGTTCAGATGTTACCTCAATATTTTTTTCATTTTTTCCAGGGGCTGTTTTTGTTACCTTTCCAGATCTCAAAGAAATTGCGCTGACATTAGCATTAGAACCATTCAGATTGACAACAGTTTACGCTGGAAGTTGGTTCTACCCTTGGGATTGAATGACATTTATTTGTGTAGCAAGTTGTGTCCCATCTGTGTGTGCAAGGTCTGAATGCTAGAATCAGTTCTTTGTTGGAACTGAAGGTTGTTGACAGCCATTTGTTTGACAAGATCCTCTAAGGATGATCCGGAAGATGCAGGGACAGCCACTTGGGGTGGGTTCTGTTGTTGGCTGGTTTGTGGATTTCCATATCGAAGATTGGGAAGGTTCCTCCAATTGGGATGATACTTATTTGTGGACAGGTCAGAAGTATTATTGTACCTATTTTAATTGTAAAGGTTTGCTGCATAAGCTTGAGGTAGCTCAGAAATGGACTCGTCTCTCAGAATAGGACAGGTATCAGTCGGGTGCTCATGAGAAGTACAAATATCACACAAAGTTGTTGTTTGAGGTTTTTCTACTACTAGCTGTTTGACTAAGGCGGTGAGCTCGTCAATTCTGGTTTCCAAAGCTTTGTTGGAAGAAGCTTGAATTTGATTCACGCCTTTACTTTGAATAGAATTGTCTCTAGTGGTGAACTGTTGAGAATTAATAGACATATTCTCAATAAGAGCCTTGGCAGTAGCTGGAGTTTTATCGACGAGTGCTCCACCACTGGCAGCATCAAGAATGTTCCTGTCCATCGGTAACAACCCCTCATAAAAGTATTGGATGAGTAGTTGCTCGGTAATCTGGTGTTGAGGGTAGCTAGATACCAAGTGCTTGAACCTCTCCCAATACTCAGTTAGTGACTCATTACCTTATCTAATACCGCAAATTTCCTTTCTTATTGAGGCAGCTCTAGAGGCAGGAAAATATCTCTCCAAAAACACTTTTTTTAAAGCGTTCCAAGTTGCAATTGAGTTTGGCTCAAGATAGTATAACCAATCTTTCGCTGCACCCTGCAATGAAAAAGGAAAAGCTCGAAGTTTGATATGATCCTCAGTGATCCCTTCAGGCTTTGACGGTGTGGAGCATACGACCTGAAATTCTTTCAAATGTTTGTGCGGATCCTCACCTGCAATACCACTAAACTTGGGCAACAAGTGTATTAAACCCGATTTTAATTCAAAAGGAGCAGCAACATCATCATAATCAATACACATGCCGTTATAATTCACATCAGGGGCAGCCAATTGCCTTAAGGTTCTTTGGTCAGCCATATCAATAACAAGTTCAGAATTTGAAGCAAACAAGTGGTGCAAATATTCGAACTCAGAGTCAGACTCAATTGTGGGTGGTGTGCTAGTGGTAACCTAGACTTTTCTACGTCGTGTGTGCAAGGTTCTCTCTACTTCAGGATCAAAAGCAACAAATTCGGAACAACAAGACCTAGTAGCCAGGGCTAATACACAGCAATGCAGCAACAATGTTCAAAATGCCAACAATGTCCCTAATAATAAAAAACAAATACAATGAAGAAAATCGATTAAATAAAACTCAAAAAATAAAATAACACCATATTTAATCTAATTATGAAAAATAACAATTTTGATAATTTTTTCGATTTTTTTTGACTCTATGAAAACAGTAATAAATTCGTTAAAAATAGAAAAAAGATGAATTTGCGATTTTGAGGACCGAAATCTTTTAGAATTTTATTCTAAAGGAGTACTGTCCGTCGATTTTTTTTAGAACTTCATGAAAAAATTCGGAGCAAATCGAAACAGCATGTTTCAACCTTACCTGCTAGGCTGAAAAACTGTACTGCAACCGAAATTACAACCCTGAAAATCAATAAACGCAACAAAAAAAACAAGAAAGAAAAAAAAGCAAGAACATTACCTATGTCTAAAATATTACTCCCTCCATCCCATATTACTTGTCACAATAGAGCATTTCACACAGATTAAGAAAAGATGATAAAGAGAAGAAAAAGAGTATTGTTTTTACTATATTACCCTTGTTATATTTATTTTTCTTTTAATTTTTATAACTTATTTTAAATAATATTAATGACTTATCAACTCCATATCATTAAAGATTATCAACTCAGGATGCCAAAAGATACGTGAAAAAAAGTAGAGGGAAATCATTAATATTCTCCCTCCAAATATTTTCTACCAAATTTTGTTCTATAAAACTTTGGGTATCAATATGAGTAATAGATATTCCTTTTATTACTCTATAATTATGAATGAAGATATTATACTGGCAGCTGATTTAGACGAAATTCTCGGTAAACATGGCTTTTATTATTCATAATATATTCATTTTTTTTGTTCTCTATTTACATCAATCATTTATTTTAGTCCAATTTATAAATGGAAGATAATTATTTGTTGTCATATTTTTATTTTGGTATATTATATTTTGTCCTCAATTCATTGCTACTTATTCATTGTTAATTTTATTCCATTATGATTATGTAACTTAATTTTATTACAGTATATTCCATTAATTAATTATGACAATTTTTTATTTTATTTCAATATTTATAATACTGACTTTTTCAATATTCATTGTAGGCTATTCTATTTATTGCTATTTTATTTACTGTTGTTCCATTTAAATACTTATTCATAATTATGCAAGTAAATTTTTTGATTTGTTGATACTATTAGTAGTTTGTTTAATTGTTATTCTACTCCATTAGTTAATTTTAACAACATATTTTATATGCAGAAAAAGATACTATCAATGATGCAGAAAATTTGGAGACTTCGATAACTCGAATTTAAAAAAAAGATTTGAGTAATGTGGATAGAAGGGCTATATATAATGTTCTTTTAGATGGTAAGAATGTAGAAGGAAGATTGAAACCTGGGGTGCTTAAAACAGTGGCATCACAATTTTTAGTTTCAACACGTACTATTCAACGTATTTGGAAACAAGGAAAAAATAGCGGTGTGCATGCCGACGTGTCTCATAAAAGAACAAAGAATTGTGGTCGTAAAAGAATTGAAGTTGACTATGATCGAATTCGTGAGATTCCTTTGCGTAAAAGAACGACAGTTAGATCTCTTTCGTATGCCGTTAAAGTTAGTAAGAGCACATTGCATAGATCTCTAAAGTCGGGAGTTTTACGGAGACATTCAAATGCTATTAAGCCTTTTTTAAAGGAAGAAAACAAAAAAGATAGATTGCGATTTTGTTTATCAATGCTAGATAGTTCAAGCTTACCACATGATCCAATATTTTTAGGGATGTATAACACTATTCATATCGATGAAAAGTGGTTCTATATGACAAAAAAATCTGAGAACTACTACTTACTACAATATGAAGAAGTTCCATTACGCACATGTAAAAGCAAGAACTTCATCGAAAAAGTCATGTTTTTTGCTGCTATAGCTCGTCCAAGGTTTGATTCACAAGGAAATGAAACTTTTTCTGGAAAAATTGGAATATTTCCCTTCGTCACACAAGAACCAGCTAAAAGGAATAGTATTAATAGAGTTGCGGGAACACTAGTAACCAAACCAATCACTTCAGTTAATAAACATGTGATAAGGACGTACTTGATTGATAAAATTCTACCCGCCATCAAGGAAAAATGGCCTAGTGAAGAAAAGGGATCTCCAATATTTATCCAGCAAGACAACGCTAGAACACACATTGATTATCAAGATGAAGAATTTTGTCGAGTAGCTTCAAAAGATGGATTTGACATTCGAATAATGTGTCAACCGGCAAATTCACCCGATTTAAACATTTTAGATCTTGGATATTTCAATGCTATTCAATCCTTACAACATAAGGAGTCACCAAACTCTATTGATGATCTAGTGAAAGCCGTTGAAAAATCTTTTGAAACATTTTCAGTAGTGAAGTCAAATCATATTTTTTTAACTTTCCAGTCGTGTATGATCGAAATTTTGAAGACTAGAGGTTCCCAAAAATATAAAATTCCACATTTAAAAAAGGAAATGTTGGAGCATCAAGGACAACTACCTACACAATTGAAGTGTGATCCTGCAATAGTACAAGATGTTCTTGAATATTTAAATTAACTTTGAGTTATTTTTAGTTTTATTTGTAATTTCTTGAACTTTTGTTGGATATTTTATATGACTAATTTATTTTACTCCTATTTTTTGTTAATTTATAATACTCATGTGCATGCCAATTTTTTTTCAATCTCTGATACACAAATATAATTGTTCAGTAATTTTTGAACAATCTCTAATATTCATGACAAGTTAATGTGCATGACAAAATTAATTTTTTTTTCAATCACACATTTAAAATGACAAAATTAGGATATGAACATCATATTTTAACTTGACAAAAATAGAAAATTAAAATCATACTTATAACTTGACAAAAATAAAAATTTGAGACGGTACTTATAATTTGTCAAATATAGAAAAGTAAAATAAAACTTAACAAAAATAGAAAATCAAAACAAAATTACACGATTCTTTAGAATTTAAAATCTTGGAACCCATATTTTCAAAAGGTTATTCACCTCTTCTTTGATTTCTGTTTCTGGATCAAGTACTACTCTTTCTTGAAAAACTTCATTTGCTTCCTCTGGCAATTCATTCAAATCAAAATCATGATGTGCCGGCATATTTAAATCAATATCCAAGAGTGCTATGTTATTATCTTCCTCTCTTTCAATTTCAATATCTTCATTATTTTCTTCTTCATCTCTCTCAAAATTGTCTTCTGCTCTAGCAATTTCAAAACCTTCATTATCTTCATCTAAGTCTCTTTTAAAATCTAAAGAGTCTTCCACTATTTTAACTTCTTCAAAACTTTCTTTATCTTCATCTTCATCTGTATCTCTTTCAAAATCTAGAGAATCCTCTACTCTTTCAACCTCTTCAAAATTTTGATGGTTTTCATTTGAAATTTTTACCATATTCAGTTTAATTCAAGGAAATATATCTAAGAAAATTGTATATTATTCATAATTTTTTCTAGTTATATACGGTAGATATCAATACGTTAATCCATATGAAAAGACAATGGATTAATTAATGCATACATGAAAACTGAAAAAGTATAATGAGGTGCATTGCTCAAGGTTATTACTGAGTGGTTCAATTCCATTTTTATTAATTTAGCATGAAAAATTATTAAGGGTATAAAGGGAACTATTTGACTAAAAAGTTAAATGTGACAATTAATTTGGGACAAATTTTTTTCCCAAATGTGACAAGTAATATGGGACGGAGGGAGTAATTAATAACAACAAGAATCCCTGGCAACAGCGCCAATTTGATCCGCTGTCGCGCGCGGATCAAAACGAGTGTTTTTGCGAAATGGTAATATAGCGACAACTGTAACTCGAATATCGTTCTCACAATGATTCTTGATTTTATTATTAACTAATAGAAATCGAATGGGGGTTGGTTTTAGGATCGATTTATAACACAAAATAAGTGATTATCAAAATAAGCTGAAAAGTCAATTTGTTGATCCGGTTCCTACCTATCATCGGCTATCGTAATTCCAATTCCCTAAGCGGATTATTTATTCCTATTCGAGTACAAACTCAATGGCAAGCGCAATGAGAATAGTGTGATGTTAGTTCCTATTATTCGAATTAAGCAAATGGAATTAAGCCTCATGAATTAAGCAAACATGAATTAATCAGACACGGTAACGAATTAAGCAAACGCTGACGTGACTATGGTTAGGATCATACAATCAATCGAATTAAATCAATATACTCTATGCAATTTTAATTAAGCATACAAGAACATAGATTAATATTGAACAAAATAAAAGATGAATTAGAATTATTATAACCTCAAGGTGTCAGAATCTGAATACAGCAGATTGTCAAGATGAATTAGTTCTCCATGAAAATTCGTACAAAAGCCAAAAGTAATTTTTCTGAATAATCAAAGGTAAAAAAATAAATTATTATAGTGGCTGCTAGGTATAGCAAGGACAAGGATTCGGTTCATACCCCAACTGGGTCGAAAATATAACCCAAGCCCATTACAAATGACCCAAAACAAGAAATATTTCTAAAGTTGCAACTTCAACGAAATTTCTGGCCCTGCTACACTCTGATTCAACTCTCGATTTTTGAATGAAAATTGTAGCTCTTTCTCTTAGCTTTCCAACGACTGGTAGCACGCCTCATTCCGACTCATGAAGCTCAAGTTATGAATTTATTCACGAAAGCTGCTAAAGCTGAAAATAAAGTGCGAAAAATAAATAAGTGCAAAAATAAAATAAATTATAAAAATACAATAAAAATAAAAAATAACCAAACTAAAACATAGAAATGCATAAGTATAAATATAGAGGAATGTGTATCAAAATGCACTGATCACCAACGAGTATAATTTTATTTTTCCTACATTCTTTCTCTTTTCTTTTTATGCATTCTCTCTTAGTTTATAACCTTTAAGCATTAGATTGAACACACTCTTTGATTAGAATAACGAGAGTGGATCTCGTAGAGTACTATGGACGTGTGGGGTGCTAATACATTCCCCTCGCGTAATCGACTCCCTTACCCAATCTCTCGGTTACAAGACCTTGATTTCCCCCTTTAGGTTTTTCTTCGATGATTTCCCTTTCCCTTCTATGGGATAAATAAATACTCGGTGGCGACTTCATTGATTTTATCACTACAATTACGTTAAAAGATTGGGTCTTATGTTGTCATCTTTGAATGGGAAAATGGTCGTCGGTACTCCAGCCAAGGGGTCGGTGACTACTTCTTTTGTGTGTTTAAAGTGTCCCTTGTCGATCTTCGACAGAGACTTTGCTGTCGATTTGGTTTATTTACCGTTAAGAGGTTTAGATGTGGTTTTGGGTATGAATTGGTTAGAGCATAACTGTGTTCATATTAATTGTTATGACAAGTCAGTGAAGTTTTCTACTCCTGAAGCAGAAGAAGATGGTCTGTTATCTGCTAGACAGTTGAGGAAGTTGATGCAAGAGAAAGCACAGATGTTCTCGTTGATGGCGTCGCCATCTGTAGAGACTCAAGCTATAATTGAGGAATTGCAGGTGGTGTGTGAATTTCCTGAAGTTTTCCCTGATGAGATTCCTGATGTACCGCCGGAGAGGGAATTTGAATTTGCTATTGATCTTGTACATGGTACCAGACCTGTGTCTATGGCACCATACAGGATGTCTGCATCTGAGTTGTCAGATTTAAAGAAGCAATTGGGAGAGTTGCTTGAGAAGAAGTTTGTAAGACCAAGTATATCGCCGTGGGGAGCTCCAGTGTTGTTAGTAAAGAAGAAAGATGGAAGTATGAGGCTTTGTGTTGATTATAGACAGTTGAATAAAGTGACGATTAAGAACAAGTATCTGCTTCCAAAAATAGATGACTTGATGGACCAATTGGTGGATGCTCGTGTGTTTAGTAAGATCGGTTTGAGGTCGGGTTACCATCAGATTAAAGTGAAGGATGAAGATATCCAGAAGAGGCTTTCAGGATGTGTTATGGACATTATGAGTATTCGGTGATGCCTTTCGGTGTTACTAATGCGCCGGGAGTATTCATGAAATATATGAATCGTATCTTTCATACTTATTTGGATCGGTTCGTGGTGGTGTTCATTGATGATATTTTGATTTAATCTAAGTCAGAAGAAGAGCATGCTGAACACTTAAGAGTAGTATTGCAAGTTTTGAAAGAGAAGAAGTTGTATGCAAAGCTGTCCAAGTGCGAGTTTTGGTTGAAGGAGGTTAGTTTTCTTGGTCATGTGATTTCAGGTGGTGGCATTGTTGTAGATTCATCGAAGGTTGATGTTGTGTTGCAATGGGAGACTCCAAAGTCAGCTACTGAGATTAGAAGCTTTTTGGGATTAGTTGGTTATTATAGAAGGTTTATCGAAGGTTTTTTTCTAAGTTGGCACTTTCGTTGACTAAGTTGACATGTAAAGGTAGAGCTTTTGTTTGGGATGTTCAGTGCGAAGAAAGATTTGCGGAATTGAAGACGAGGTTGACGTCGGCTCTGATTTTGATGTTGCCTAATCCAGGAGAACCTTTTTGTGGTGTATTATGATGCTTATAAGATGGGTTTAGGAGGTGTGCTTATGCAGAATGGTAAGGTAGTTGCTTATGCGTCAAGGCAATTAAGGACTCATGAGAAGAACTATCATACGCGTGATTTAGAGCTTACTGCAGTTGTTTTTGTGTTGAAGATTTAGAGGCATTATATTTATGGTTCTAGATTTGAAGTGTTTAGTGACCATAAGAGTTTGAAGTATCTTTTCAATCAGAAGGAGTTGAATATGAGGCAGCGAAGATGGTTGGAATTGTTAAAGGATTGTGATTTTGGTTAGAATTATCATCCAGGAAAAGCGAACATGGTAGCTGATGCGTTAAGTCGCTAGACTTTACATATCTCACCAATGATGGTTAAAGAGTTGGAATTAATTGAGCAGTTCAGAGATATGAGCTTAGTTTGTGAGGTTACGCCATGAAGTGTTATGTTGGGTATGTTGAAGATTAATAATGAATTTCTATACAGTATCAAAGAAGCTCAAAAGTTGGATGTGAAACTGGTAGATTCGATGGTTAGGATCGACCAGTCTGAGAATGGTGATTTTAAGCTAGATGAGCAAGGTGTGTTGAGGTTTCGTAACCGAATTTATATTCCTGATGATGCTGAGATGAAGAATGTGATACTGGAAGAGAGCCATAGAAGTAACTTAAGTATGCATCTAGGAGCTACCAAGATGTATCAAGATTTGAAAGGTTTATTTTGGTGGCCTGGAATGAAGAGTGATGTGGCTCGATTTGTGTATGTGTTGTACCCCAAAATTTGCCCTCGTATTTTTCCACAAGAAATCACAACTTCAGGCTTTTCCTGATTTTTCAGATTGGCTCAAGAATCGGTCAAACAGACTTTTCTCGTCAGTCAGACAAAATTAGGGTTTTCATTGATTTTCATGGCTCTGGAACAATTCAAACAGTTTGTTTAGGGTTTGGTTGATTTTGGCTCAACTTTGATCAGGCGAACGCTTCTTTGAGCATTTAATCAGGAATTAGGGTTTTCGTGCGCGGTTCCTCAGAAAGGTTTAACTCTACAGTGTTTTTCAAGATATGCTGAGATGTGGATTGAAACATTTGGATTGAGTTCGCATTGTGTGACTAAATCAGTGAAAGGATGCATTGGGTTTGAATTTGCAATGTTTGATTAAAGTCAGTAAAGGGAAAAAGCGTCTGGGTAATTGTTGTGATTGACTGTTGTTTTGCTTTGGATGACGGAAGCGCCAAGTTTAATTGATCAAATGCTGAAGCATTGTTTATTTAATTATTTATATTCTAAGATTAAATAGTTGGAATTTATTTTCAATTATTTAATTTAAAGAATTATAGATAGTAAAGTAAACAAGTAAAAAGAGGAAAAGAATTAATTGGATAAAAAAAATTTTATTTATTTTTAAATTATTTGTACAATTGTTTTGTTTACAAATTGTTTACAACAATGATTTTACAGTAATTTAAACCTAAAAAAGACTATCCTAATTTTTTCTAAATCTTCAATTCTTCATCTTTTGCTATTCCTCTCCATTTAATTATTTATATGCAAAGAAAAGAAGGAAAAAGTCAGTTGAAGCGGATAAACAATTAAAGAGACAGATAAAAATAAAGGTCATCATTAAGGGCAACTGACTGGAATCAGTTAGCCCTCTCTGCAAATCACGGGATTTCTCCCGGTTCACAAAGAGGGATGAATATTTGCTTGCTAAACTTGGAATGCACAAAATTGAAAAATGCAAAGTTTGTCAACATACTGCATATTTCAAAACAAACAGGATGGCCTAACCACAAAGTCCAAACTGAATCACAAATTCCAAATTGTCCACAAACTGTCAAAGATGTCAAACAAGTATAAGGCTACTCAAAGCTGTCAAAAAGAAGATATCAAAGTATCAAAAGGTACAAGGTGCAGCACAAAATCTGGAAGAAAAGAGACAAATATGCAGAGTAAACATGTAATACAAGCAAGCTTCTCATATCATCATTTCCCAGTGCTGCCCTTTCAGTAAAAGTACAAGCATAAACATTTTAAAATGCTAAAAGCTGTACTGGAGAGAGAAAGAGAGAGAGGAAAGTGTTTAGGCTTACAGGTTTGGCTTTAGGCAAGAAAATATAGAAAATAAAACTGCAATAACACAGTGGATAAAAGGGGGAAAGAAAAGATAAAGCAATTGGTCAATAAAACAGTAGAGAGAACATAAACAAAGAAGGATATCACAAACAGAAAACAAAATAAAACTGTCCAAGCATAAGCCTTACAGTTCAAAAACCACCAACCCTGTCAAAACATTCAAACCTTGACCTCTGTCAAGCCACAGCCAAAACCAGTAAACTCACCATAAGCCTTTAAACCTGCCTGAAGCCTCACAAAAGCTCATTTCCAGCCTGACCATTCAAGGCCTGAAGCTAACAATCCAGCCCAAATTGCCCAAGCCTGAAGCCTGAAGCAAAAACCTAAAGACTTTTCCAGTTTCAAACCAACTGCAGCCTAAACTGCTAAAACCTGTGATGCTCAAACACAAACTGCAACATAAACCATTTAACCAAGCTCATAACATACCTAAAAAAAACCTGCAAGCTTAAACTTGGCAAGACCAAACCAGTTAAAACCTAAACTGTAAAGACTCACCAAGGCCATCAAACATTCAAACCTTAACCCTTGTCAAGCCAAGCCTTACCAGCTGCAATGCCAAACCTACAACCTGCTAACAACCAAGCCTTACCATTCAAAGCTTGAAGCCAACAATCATGCCAATACAGCATAACTGAAACCTACAAGCTAAAACCAGTTAACCAGCATAACCTGTAACCAAAAACACCCAATACCCTGTCAAGCCTGCTGATGGCCAAACCATGCCAAGCTGAAGCATAGCTTCATCAGACCCAAAACCAGCATAAGCCTAAAACTGGAAATAGCATAACATCCAAACCAAGTTCAAGCCAACAACTCAAAGCCTCAGGAAAATCTCTTCATAGGCATATCAGAACACAAGGCAAACGTTCAAGGCAACTCAAAGGCAAGAAGAAACTCAGCGAGCAAGCATTCAAAGGCGACACGAAGGGGCCCTCAGAGGAAGCTTCATCACAGGGCAGGCGTCCAGGCAACCAGAAAAAGAAGGAAAAGAAGCATACAAGTTTGCAAACATAAGGCAACACAAAGCCTCAGAAAGATTTCTTCATAGGCAAATCATACAATAGTCAGGCAACTCAAGGCAACTAGGGTCAAACATCATAAAACCCCTCAGAATTTCTTCATCATTGGGCAAACAATAAGCAAGGCAATTCAACACTAACCAACAATATCAACATTGTCAAGCTCAGAACAAGCATACAGAGGGTCCAGCACAAGCATATTAAGCAACGAGGCAACAGAAGAGAGAAGAAGAAAATATATCATCAAGAGGTTCTCAGGTCAAGTCATCATCAAACCTAAGGGTCAAAGAACGAAATACCAGGATGCCAAGCAAGCTAGCACCAAGTTCGTCACCGTCTCTTCGCCGTCAAGCCTCCAAACGCCTCCTTCCTCCTCCTTCGTAAAGGTAGCCTTTCTTTTCCTCTTTCCTTCCACCACCTCAGCAGAAAACAACAATAATAAAAGCTTAAATCAGGAGATCGTAACATGCAAGTTATAAGAACCCTAAAAAACAAAGAGATTAAAAACGAAATTCAACCTTGAACGAGCCATCGCGTGCTTAACCATGGAAAGGAGGTGATGATGGCGTTGTTGGCTTGGGCAAAGAAGCTCAGAAGCTGGCGTTGAGAAAGAGAGAGGAACGAACGATGAACGAACGGCACGCCGTTTCTGTAACCCTAAAGTCTCCAAATGAACAAAATCATAAAAACCCTAAAAACGTTGTTTGAAACAATTGGGCCTCGCCCTATTCTCACAACCCTAAGCCCAAATATTCTGAAATGCCTAAAGCCCATACTTTTCTCTTGCTAACAATTTGTTTTTTTTTCTTACCCTTTTATTGTTTTAATTAACCATGTTTTTTATAACTTTATTAATACTAATTTCAATTTTTATATTAACAATACTTTTTATATATATATATCATAATTAAATAGAAACTAATAAAAATAATATTTTTCTTTACGATTAAACTTACACTTTCTTTAAATTTTTATACATGGAATATTAATTTTTCTTAAGATAATACTTCTCTTTTATTTCTAAAAAATACTTTCTTTGTACATAATCAATTAAAATACATTTTTTAATATACATAATATAATTAAAATTTAAAACATTTTTCCTTCTTTTAATCAAAATACCTTAATTTGTACATATTAAACAAAAATATGAAAATACGAATTTAAATCAAATGTGTACATAATACAAAAACAAATACAACACTTAATTATACATTTAAATTCACATTTCGCAACCTGTAAATAAATTACATACACATATACACTTACACGTACACCTACACAATACACTTTACATTTGACAATATACATTTGCTATTCTTATACTTTACATTACATTGTTTACATTTGATCGTGATTCAATTTGGTTGTAAATTATTGGACACTACATTCCTAAAGTCTCATCCCCATTTGTGAATTTGTACCCCCACTCCCGGATACTTATTTTGTAATAGCGTAGACTTTAAATTCCCGCAATTTACCGCTTTCGAATTATACCATGGTTAGACCTAGGGTTTGCATGTACATAAAACCAAACGCTAGATAACCTAATACAAGACAAATACATGAAATCAATACACAATCACACTTGCACCCTCTAGGGTAATCCCACATGTTGCCTTCCAAAATGGGCCATGCTTGCACGTCGAGTTTCTTTGGCAAAACAAATTCAAATGATCATAAGTCCCTCGATGACGCTTTCGAAAGTTGCCTAAAAACGGAATGATCATAGTCCCTTCAAGTAAATTGCCAAAGACACTTGGCACCATTGCATTCATGGTCCATAAGATGACCCGCGCCCGTCCCGTTAAACTTCCTAAACGCAAGATTGTCCAACAAATTCAATGGTGGAATAAAATTGTTAAAAGGGGTTGAAAACATAGAGAAAACCTTTGAGTACGATAGGGGTAGACAAAACTCTTAGTTACTTGAGATCAACTTGCAAAAACACTTGCCTCCTTTTCAAAAACCACACTCCACAAACACTTTCAAAACAAACTCTCAAAAACATTTGAAACATCTTTTCGAAAAGATACACACTTTTGTAAAACACTCAAACACGAGTCAATTACATTGGTTGCCTAAGACAAGGCATCTCTTCAAAAACATTTTCAAAAACACACACACACACCACAATTTCAAAGCAATCGAAAATCAAGGCAAGTGATCTAAAAAACCAAGTAACTAAGAGCCCATGGATAACCATGGATGAAAAGGGTGCTAATACCTTCCCTTTTCATAATCTACCCCCCGAACCCACGAAATATCTCAAAAGGTTTTTGCTGTGCTTTTTAACCTTTCCTTTAGGATAAAATAAAAAGTCGATGGTGACTCTTGCTCAACCGAACAAGTGCGAATACAAACGCAAAACTCAAGTCAGTTCTCCCACCGTATCACAGAACTGGCGACTCTGCTGGGGAAAAACTTAAAAGTGGGGTTACCTTAGGGTTTAGATCACCTTTACTTTCTTGCTTTGATTGACTTGATTGCTTTATCTTTTGGGTTCTTGTTTGGGTTTGTTGTAAATCCTACACCCGGATTTGGGGCACCTTTTTAGGTAAATAGAAGAAAAAAAATTGTGAGGGAACTATGCGGGGTATACCGACATGGTTGAAGCAGTAAGCTATGTTAGTGTGACATATTTGTGAGTACCGGTAACCCTTGAGTTCAATCAAGGAGAGTACGGGGCCGCTGAGTGATGTCGTGAAGCACTAACGAACTCTTAGAACCTTAATTGACCATCTTATCCTTTTTAGGGGTAGTGAGATGACCGAATTTGGTGCAGTCTGAAGTTGGTAGATACTCGATACTACACTCATTTGAGGGTTGTTTTCTTGGAATATTTTGGTCGCCAGTAAGTGGCTAAACCGAAACAATGAACACAGAAAACAATCCAATGATATTGAGCTCCTTAGAACCCAGTTTCTATTTTAGGATAGGATGAGTCAACTAACTTCAAGAGGGTACTTACCTATAACCCCATGCAAGCCTAAACCTAAGGACTTGTTTGCTTTGTGTGAATATGATTACCTGTATATACACTCACTTGCTTTTTGCATACATGTACATCATAACATCATACCATAGCATTTTCAATAACCTTTTCGAGGATCTTGAGGGTTTGTTGATGCAGGGATACGTTGAACCAGACGTCTACCAAAGGGCAAGAGGTTCCTCCTCTAACAAATGCCAGTCAAAGATCAAGTACAACAACTTGAATCAGTGGCTATGACCCACTCGACATGGTGAGCTTGATTCTCGTGGAAAGACATCCACCGATACAAAGTTCTCCAGTCAAAGATCAAGTGCAACAACTTGAATCAGTGGCGATGACCCACTTGACATGGTGAGCTTGATTCTAGTGGAAAGACATCCACCAGTGCAAAGTTCTCCAATCCAAGAACAAAGTTCAACCTCTAACATTTTCTTGTGTTTACCCCAAGAGATCCTTGAAAGCATGCATCCACATATCATGCATTGCATCTTAACGATCTTTCCTTTTTCAGGTTTCCTTACTCTCCTGCTGTTTATTTCAGTAAGGGATGGCTCTAGAAAGGTCTGTCAAAGACATCCAAGACCAGACTGCTCAGCTGCAGGAAATGTTTCTGAACTTGTCTCTGGGGCAAGAAGAAATGAAAGCTCTCCTCACAAAGAGCTTGGAGAATTCAAACAATGCCAGGAGTGATCAGCTTGCGGAGCTGCAGTTTGATTTGACAACATTGAGGACCCAAGTGATGGGACAGTTGGTGGGCCAGATGGCTCTCATCCAAGACCTATCTCAAAGACAAGAGGAACTCAGAGTTCTTGTCCGCCAACTGCTTCCAAACAACCAATTGGGGCAAACATCTGAGGTTGAAGAGCAAGTCACCGCTCAGCCTCCATCCACTCAAGAAGACAAGGGGAAGGCTCCTTCGCTTGCTTCAGGGTCACAAGCCCATCAACAACCTCGCCAGCGTCAACGGGGTAATCGGCGTAAGCAAGAAACGTCGGGAAGACAGTTCGTGGAGACTGAGATACCATCATTCTTCATACTGAAGCGCCTGCTGGAGGTCAACCTGCTTACCCTAAGGGATCCTCCTCAGAAGCTCAATACCTCTTCTCCTAACTATCGTCCCGACGCATTTTGTGTTTACCACTCCTACAGCCCGGGACACGACACCAACGACTGTTGGGCCTTGAAGAACAAGATTCAAGATCTGATCGACATTGGAGTGCTGGAATTCATGCCAGGCGGCGAGATGGAAATCTTCCGTTAAGGGGTTCTCTGCATGAAGTGATGAAGCTCAAACTGAGAGACCTTTGCTTCATTTGAATTTTCAAAGTTGTAATTTTCTTTTGTTATTCAAACAATTAACTGTTGATGTCAAAACTCTGTTTTCATTAAATGCATTGCATATGTTTGTCTTGAATTCATCCATTCGTTTCACTACTCTTATGCTTTTCTTTATGATATTTGAATCTTGATAAAAAGCTGCAAGCCTTTAGAGGGAGGATGACGAAACAATACCATAATCTCATACAGTATGCTTTTGAACAGACCTTGCTGATGATGTACAGGCATTTCTTTCAATTCCCAAACACTGGAGTTATAAGGAAGTTAATCCCTAGTCAACCCCTTCGAGCCAAAGAAGTAGGAGTTTTCTGTTTCTAAACAATCAAAACCTTTGATATAAACCTGGGGCAGGGTAGTATCTCATTTAATTCAAAAGAAAATGCGCATTGAAGTCGCAAACTCTCAGTTCGTAACACAACGAATGACGTCAAAAAAGAAAGCATTCCTTTGGAATCAAAAGATAAGGGTGGTTCCCTATCACATAGACAGTCAATCTCTCAAAAGAGAAAAAGCCCACTGAGCCAAAACCTGTAAAGGAAGCTCAAGAAAGATGGGGCATCCCGCTGACTGTAATCTCGAAGATGGGAACAGTCAGGCAAAAGTTAGGGATAACAAATCAAAATCAAAATAGTGAGGTCATTACAAATCCTCAACAACATGAAAAAAAAATGTTGCAAAAGGAGATGATGACTGTCTCCCAAATTCAATGGGTGAACCATCGCCCAAAAAGTCGTTCCAAACTCAAAACAGAATGCGACGCACAATTAACTGAGCTTAGGTATGAAGAATATCACGAAGAGCGGGTGGGTACAAATATACTTTGAGCCTTTATCCTTTGTTTCTTAAACCGTGAACCAAGCCACGCTACAACCCTTTAAAAGTCCTAATTGAAGCATGGGTTAGTTCGAAAGCATACTGTTACAAAAGGTATCCTGACTCTTGTAAGGCTTTGCTCTAAATCATATGTTGATCTGTCTTATAAAAAGTTTCTGCTAAAAAATGCATTTTTCAAAAACTTTGAGACAAACATAAACTTCGCATTGTTTGAATATCACTGTTCGCATTTGGCTTTTGTTTGACAGCGAAGAAATTCATACAGCGAATGTTCGGAGGAACGAAAACTCTCTCAGTGAACGAAATCACTTCAAAAGGATAACACTTCCAACGACAAATCTCTTATCAACAAGGCGCATGACATAGCACCATCCAGTTAACCTGAGGCAGTCCAGTCAAGGTTTCAACAGATCTTTCAAAATTCAGTTAACTTGGGGCAGTCCAGTCAAGATTTCAAGAAATCTCTCAATTTGCAGATTAATCTGATTCAAGACTCATCATCACTTGGGGCATTCGAATGTCAAAAGTGTTCAATCATTCCTTCACCACCTGTTGGAAATTACAACCGCCAACAGATCAACTATCACAATTCCAGATTCGATTCCTGTATCTAGCCAGGGCATGTCTGTGAGTGATTGATTGTAGATTCGATACTTGTATCCAGCCAGGGCATGTCTGCATAAGGAGTTTAGAGATTCGATACCTGTATCCAGCCAGGGCACGTCTGTAAGCAACCTTTTGAAGTTCCAGATCAACACCTGTAACAGGCCAGGAAAATATCTGTGGACGACCGATTGTGGATTAACACCTGTAACAAGCCAGGAAATTATCTACATCACCACTTGGGGCATTCGAATGTCAAAAGTGTTCGACAATTCCTTCATCACCTATTGGAAGATACGGTCCAGATGTGCTCCAGACACGGTTGCCATTCTGTTACCTTTCTTAAGTTCTAGATCAACACCTGTAACAAGCCAGGAAAATATCTGTGAACGACCGATTATGGATTAACACCTGTAACAAGCCAGGAAATTATCTACATCACCACTTGGGGCATTGGAATGTCAAAAGTGTTCGACAAATCCTTCATCACCTGTTGGAAGATACGGTCCAGATGTGCTCCAGACACGGTTGCCATTCTGTTACCTTTCTTAAGTTCCAGATCAACACCTGTAACAAGCCAGGAAAATATCCGTGAACGACCGATTGTGGATTAACACTTGTAACAAGCCAGGAAATTATCTACATCACCACTTGGGGAATTCGAATGTCAAAAGTGTTCGACAATTCCCTCATCACCTCAGAAGATTGATATAGTTCAAGATGTGACCCAGATTTGGCGACATTCTTTAACTTATTCAGATTTGTTTCTAGAGATAGTTCAAGAGTTGACCCAGATTTGGCGACATTCTATAACTTATTCAGATTTGTTTCTAGAGATAGTTCAAGATGTGACCCAGAGATGGCGACGTTCAGTAACTTATTCCAGACCAACACCTACGGCAATCAGAAGATTCTTGCAATCCCCAGCCTGAGAACCTTCCGGAATCTAATTCCCCTCAGAATCAAGTTTCAATATCTCCAGCGAAGCTAAAACTTCCAACTATCAATCCCCAAGCAGAGTTGAAGACTCTCATTCTCAGCATTTCGCAGAATATTCAAATATTCTCCGGTGAAGATCTCCTCAAGACAGGATTCCCCAGTAGATTGGCATACAACCCAAGCTTCTGAGTTCCCCAGCAGCAGCCAAAGATTCATTTTCCCCGGCAGCAGTCAAGATTCTGTTATCTTCAGCCACCCGGGATTCATTTATCCTCAGCAAGATAGCTCATCAGCTTACATGCGCATTCATCACATTCATGTCATAAACATTTATGTCACATACATTGCATCACGCATCATGACATTGCATAACAACTAACTCTTTACCTTTTCAGGAAAGAGTAGTCAACAGACAAAGACCATCACCTTCCGAGATTCTTTCTAGAAGTAGTTCAGATGTGACTCAGACATGGCGATATTCTGATACTTATTCCAGATTCACTCAGAAGTAGTTCAGATGTGACCCAGACACGGCGACATTCTGATACTTGTTCCAGATTCATCCGGATGCAGTTTTACACGGACTCATCATCAGGAAACCCTACACCGGTTCCTTCTTCAAGACTTCTGAAAACAGTTTACGGATTCTTCCCAACAACGGATGTTAATCTATCGCTTGTTCAGATGCAACTTTTGAAAACAGTTTACGGACGCTTCCCAACAACGGATGCTGCTCTATTGCTTATTCAACTTCAAGACTTCTGAAAACAGTTTACGGATTCTTCCCAACAACGGATGTTAATCTATCGCTTGTTCAGATGCAACTTTTGAAAACAGTTTACGGACGCTTCCCAACAACGGATGCTACTCTATTGCTTATTCAACTTCAAGACCTTCGAAAACAGTTTATGGATTCTTCCCAACAAAGGATGTTAACCTATCACTTGTTTAGACTCCTTTCAACTTTTGAAAACAGTTCACGAATTCTCCAGACACGGATGTCAATCTATTGCTGGCTCAGACCCCCAGTTCAGAGATGTTCCAAAACATGGATGTCTTTCTGATACTCATCCACTCACCAACGAAATACAGTTCAACATTTCCAAATGGCATCTTTAAGCCCATTCTCAGATGGCATCTATAAGCCCATCCTCCTACCAGCAGTCACCAAATGGCATCTTTAAGCCCATTCTCAGATGGCATCTCTAAGCCCATCCCCCGACAAGATTCTATCGCATCCCTAGATGGCATCTTTAAGCCCATCACCAAATGGCATCTGTAAGCCCATTCACCTCTACCATCACATCGCCGAGTGCAAATTTTTAGGGCACTCTAGTGTCCAATCTTCTTTTACCTTCGAGTCGCGAAAGGCAAACTTGCCAATCTAACTCTTCAGGTTCAAGAAGATTGAACAGGGGCAATTGTTGTACCCCAAAATTTGCCCTCGTATTTTTCCACAAGAAATCACAACTTCAGGCTTTTCCTGATTTTTCAGATTGGCTCAAGAATCGGTCAAACAGACTTTTCTCGCCAGTCAGACAAAATTAGGGTTTTCATTGATTTTCATGGCTCTGGAACAATTCAAACAGTTTGTTTAGGGTTTGGTTGATTTTGGCTCAACTTCGATCAGGCGAACGCTTCTTTGAGCATTTAATCAGGAATTAAGGTTTTCGTGCGCGGTTCCTCAGAAAGGTTTAACTCTACAGTGTTTTTCAAGATATGCTGAGATGTGGATTGAAACATTTGGATTGAGTTCGCATTGTGTGACTAAATCAGTGAAAGGATGCATTGGGTTTGAATTTGTAATGTTTGATTAAAGTCAGTAAAGGGAAAAAGCGTCTGGGCAATTGCTGTGATTGACTGTTGTTTTGCTTTGGATGACGGAAGCACCAAGTTTAATTGATCAAATGCTGAAGCATTGTTTATTTAATTATTTATATTCTAAGATTAAATAGTTGGAATTTATTTTCAATTATTTAATTTAAAGAATTATAGATAGTAAAGTAAACAAGTAAAAAGAGGAAAAGAATTAATTGGATAAAAAACTTTTTATTTATTTTTAAATTATTTGTACAATTGTTTTGTTTACAAATTGTTTACAACAATGATTTTACAGTAATTTAAACCTAAAAAAGACTATCCTAATTTTTTCTAAATCTTCAATTCTTCATCTTTTGCTATTCCTCTCCATTTAATTATTTATCTGCAAAGAAAAGAAGGAAAAAGTCAGTTGAAGCGGATAAACAATTAAAGAGACAGATAAAAATAAAGGTCATCATTAAGGGCAACTGACTGGAATCAGTTAGCCCTCTCTGCAAATCACGGGATTTCTCCCGGTTCAAAAAGAGGGATGAATATTTGCTTGCTAAACTTGGAATGCACAAAATTGAAAAATGCAAAGTTTGTCAACATACTGCATATTTCAAAACAAACAGGATGGCCTAACCACAAAGTCCAAATTGAATCACAAATTCCAAACTGTCCACAAACTGTCAAAGATGTCAAACAAGTATAAGGCTACTCAAAGCTGTCAAAAAGAAGATATCAAAGTATCAAAAGGTACAAGGTGCAGCACAAAATCTGGAAGAAAAGAGACAAATATGCAGAGTAAACATGTAATGCAAGCAAGCTTCTCATATCATCATTTCCCAGTGCTGCCCTTTCAGTAAAAGTACAAGCATAAACATTTTAAAATGCTAAAAGCTATACTGGAGAGAGAAAGAGAGAGAGGAAAGTGTTTAGGCTTACAGGTTTGGCTTTAGGCAAGAAAATATAGAAAATAAAACTGCAATAACACAGTGGATAAAAGGGGGAAAGAAAAGATAAAGCAATTGGTCAATAAAACAGTAGAGAGAACATAAACAAAGGAGGATATCACAAACAGAAAACAAAAAAAACTGTCCAAGCATAAGCCTTACAGTTCAAAAACCACCAACCCTGTTAAAACATTCAAACCTTGACCTCTGTCAAGCCACAGCCAAAACCAGTAAACTCACCATAAGCCTTTAAACCTGCCTGAAGCCTCACAAAAGCTCATTGCCAGCCTGACCATTCAAGGCCTGCAGCTAACAATCCAGCCCAAATTGCCCAAGCCTGAAGCCTGAAGCAAAAACCTAAAGACTTTTCCAGTTTCAAACCAACTGCAGCCTAAACTGCTAAAACCTGTGATGCTCAAACACAAACTGCAACATAAACCATTTAACCAAGCTCATAACATACCTAAAAAAAACCTGTAAGCTTAAACTTGGCAAGACCAAACCAGTTAAAACCTAAACTGTAAAGACTCACCAAGGCCATCAAACATTCAAACCTTAACCCTTGTCAAGCCAAGCCTTACCAGCTGCAATGCCAAACCTACAACCTGCTAACAACCAAGCCTTACCATTCAAAGCTTGAAGCCAACAATCATGCCAATACAGCATAACTGAAACCTGCAAGCTAAAACCAGTTAACTAGCATAACCTGTAACCAAAAACACCCAATACCCTGTCAAGCCTGCTGATGGCCAAACCATGCCAAGCTGAAGCATAGCTTCATCAGACCCAAAACCAGCATAAGCCTAAAACTGTAAATAGCATAACATCCAAACCAAGTTCAAGCCAACAACTCAAAGCCTCAGGAAAATCTCTTCATAGGCATATCAGAACACAAGGCAAACGTTCAAGGCAACTCAAAGGCAAGAAGAAACTCAGCGAGCAAGCATTCAAAGGCGACACGAAGGGGCCCTAAGAGGAAGCTTCATCACAGGGCAGGCGTCCAGGCAACCAGAAAAAGAAGGAAAAGAAGCATACAAGTTTGCAAACATAAGGCAACACAAAGCCTCAGAAAGATTTCTTCATAGGCAAATCATACAATAGTCAGGCAACTCAAGGCAACTAGGGTCAAACATCACAAAACCCCTCAGAATTTCTTCATCATTGGGCAAACAATAAGCAAGGCAATTCAACACTAACCAACAATATCAACATTGTCAAGCTCAGAACAAGCATACAGAGGGTCCAGCACAAGCATATTAAGCAACGAGGCAACAGAAGAGAGAAGAAGAAAATATATCATCAAGAGGTTCTCAGGTCAAGTCATCATCAAACCTAAGGGTCAAAGAACGAAATACCAGGATGCCAAGCAAGCTAGCACCAAGTTCGTCACCGTCTCTTCGCCGTCAAGCCTCCAAACGCCTCCTTCCTCCTCCTTCGTAAAGGTAGCCTTTCTTTTCCTCTTTCCTTCCACCACCTCAGCAGAAAACAACAATAATAAAAGCTTAAATCAGGAGATCGTAACATGCAAGTTATAAGAACCCTAAAAAACAAAGAGATTAAAAACGAAATTCAACCTTGAACGAGCCATCGCGTGCTTAACCACGGAAAGGAGGTGATGATGGCGTTGTTGGCTTGGGCAAAGAAGCTCAGAAGCTGGCGTTGAGAAAGAGAGAGGAACGAACGATGAACGAACGGCGCGCCGTTTCTGTAACCCTAAAGTCTCCAAATAAACAAAATCATAAAAACCCTAAAAACTTTGTTTGAAACAATTGGGCCTCGCCCTATTCTCACAACCCTAAGCCCAAATATTCTGAAATGCCTAAAGCCCATACTTTTCTCTTGCTAACAATTTGTTTTTTTTTCTTACCCTTTTATTGTTTTAATTAACCATGTTTTTTATAACTTTATTAATACTAATTTCAATTTTTATATTAACAATACTTTTTATATATATATCATAATTAAATAGAAACTAATAAAAATAATATTTTTCTTTACGATTAAACTTACACTTTCTTTAAATTTTTATACATGGAATATTAATTTTTCTTAAGATAATACTTCTCTTTTGTTTCTAAAAAATACTTTCTTTGTACATAATCAATTAAAATACATTTTTTAATATACATAATATAATTAAAATTTAAAACATTTTTCCTTCTTTTAATCAAAATACCTTAATTTGTACATATTAAACAAAAATATGAAAATACGAATTTAAATCAAATGTGTACATAATACAAAAACAAATACAACACTTAATTATACATTTAAATTCACATTTCGCAACTGTAAATAAATTACATACACATATACACTTACACGTACACCTACACAATACACTTTACATTTGACAATATAAATTTGCTATTCTTATACTTTACATTACATTGTTTACATTTGATCGCGATTCAATTTGGTTGTAAATTATTGGACACTACATTCCTAAAGTCTCATCCCCATTTATGAATTTGTACCCCCACTCCCGGATACTTATTTTGTAATAGCGTAGACTTTAAATTCCCGCAATTTACCGCTTTCGAATTATACCATGGTTAGACCTAGGGTTTGCATGTACATAAAACTAAACGCTAGATAACCTAATACAAGACAAATACATGAAATCAATACACAATCACACTTGCACCCCCTAGGGTAATCCCACATGTTGCCTTCCAAAATGGGCCATGCTTGCACGTCGAGTTTCTTTGGCAAAACAAATTCAAATGATCATAAGTCCCTCGATGACGCTTTCGAAAGTTGCCTAAAAACGGAATGATCATAGTCCCTTCAAGTAAATTGCCAAAGACACTTGGCACCATTGCATTCATGGTCCATAAGATGACCCGCGCCCGTCCCGTTAAACTTCCTAAACGCAAGATTGTCCACCAAATTCAATGGTGGAACAAAATTGTTAAAAGGGGTTGAAAACATAGAGAAAACCTTTGAGTACGATAGGGGTAGACAAAACTCTTAGTTACTTGAGATCAACTTGCAAAAACACTTGCCTCCTTTTCAAAAACCACACTCCACAAACACTTTCAAAACAAACTCTCAAAAACATTTGAAACATCTTTTCGAAAAGATACACACTTTTGTAAAACACTCAAACACGAGTCAATTACATTGGTTGCCTAAGACAAGGCATCTCTTCAAAAACATTTTCAAAAACACACACACACACCACAATTTCAAAGCAATCGAAAATCAAGGCAAGTGATCTAAAAAACCAAGTAACTAAGAGCCCATGGATAACCATGGATGAAAAGGGTGCTAATACCTTCCCTTTTCATAATCTACCCCCCGAACCCACGAAATATCTCAAAAGGTTTTTGTTGTGCTTTTTAACCTTTCCTTTAGGATAAAATAAAAAGTCGGTGGCGACTCTTGCTCAACCGAACAAGTGCGAATACAAACGCAAAACTCAAGTCAGTTCTCCCACCGTATCACAGTATGCATGTTTGAATTGTCAGAAGTTGAAAGTTGAACATCAGAAGCCTGCAGGGTTGATGCAACCGTTAGAAGTTCTAGAATGGAAATGAGATAGCATTTCAATGGACTTTGTGATGGGGTTACCTAATACTTTAAGAGGACATGACTCAATTTGGATGATTGTTGATAGGCTTGCTAAGTCAGCTCATTTTATTCCTATTAACATCAGTTTTTCAGTGTCGAAGTTGGCTGAGATTTACACTAGTGTGATTGTGAAGCTGCATGGTGTTCCTTGGTGCATCGTGTCAGATAGAGATCCAAGATTCACTTCTGATTTTTGGAAGAGTTTGCAAGGAGCGTTGGGTTCTAAGTTGAGATTGAGTTCAGCGTATCATCCTCAGACAGATGGTCAGACTGAACGGACGATTCAATCGTTGGAATATTTGCTGAGGGCATGTGTTCTTGAGCAGGGAGGTACGTGAGATACTCATCTTCCATTGATAGAGTTCACTTATAATAACAGTTACCATTCCAGTATTGGGATGGCATCTTTTGAAGCGTTGTATGGTCGGAGATGTAGAACTCCTTTATGTTGGCATGAATCTGGTGAAGGTGTAGTACTTGGACCTGAACTTGTTCGTGAAACTACTGAGAAGGTGAAGTTAATTCGAGAAAAGATGAAAGCTTCCCAAAGTAGACAGAAGAGTTATCATGACAAGCGAAGGAAGGATTTATAATTTCAAGTTGGTGATCATGTATTTTTGAGAGTTACACCTGTGACTGGTGTTGGGTGAGCGATGAAGTCTAAGAAGCTCACTCCTCATTTCATTGGACCATATCATATTTCAGAGAGAGTGGGGAATGTTGCTTATAGAGTGGCTTTATCGCCTAATCTTTCGAATTTGCATGACGTGTTTCATGTGTCGCAACCTCGGAAGTATATTTCAGATCCATCTCATGTGATTCATATGGACGGTGTGCAAGTACGGGATAATCTTACGGTGGAGACGATGCCTCTACAGATCGCGGATCGTAAAATAAAGACTCTTAGGGGCAAAGAGATTGTTTTGGTTAAGGTGGTTTGGCTAGGAGCTGCCGGAGAAAGCATGACTTGGGAGTTGGAGAGCAAGATGTGAGACTCCTATCCTGAGTTGTTTGATTGAGGTAAATTTTCGAGGACGAAAATATTCTATGTGGGGGAGAGTTGTAACGCCCTTAATTTAATTAACTATTTGATTAAATTATTTTTGGAATATTTGAGAAGATGTGTTGTGATTAATTGGATTTAATTATTTTATTAAGTGGAAAAATAATATTAGAATAATGATATTATTTTGATGTGGGCTTGTTTTAAAGGAATGAAAGTAGTAATAAGGGGGTGTATTAGTTTTAATCCCAATAAGGAATAAAGAATAATAGGTTATTTTATTGTTGCTAGAAGGAATAGAAAAGAGGAGGCAGTAGAAGAATAAGGATTGAGAAGAAGAACGTGAAGCTGCTGGAAAAAGAGGAAAAACGGCAGAACGAGGTTTCGACCGGAAGATTATAGAGCAACCTTCAATCCAAGGTAAGGGTGGGGTTCTGACTCTATAATTGGGTTCATGATAATTGGTATGTGGGGTTAGAGGTGATTGTTGTCTTATTCATGAATTGAATGTTTATGATGTTGTATGATGTGAAATTGATGAAGTATAGATGAATGATGATATCCCGAAGTTGTTTAATTGATGTAGAATTATAGGGTAATTGTAAGTAATGATTATCTATGATTAGATTAAGTTTTTAGGGCTTAAAGTATAGAACCCGTAGTGAAAATGCAGAGAAAATCACAGAAATTATGCAGGATGTAACAGGATGTGTCGACCTCAAATGCTATGTGTCGATACAAGAAGGTGTAGAGACTCAGGATGAGTCGACACGAAGAGGTTTTGTATCGATACATGAGGACTTTTAGACTCGGGATGAGTCGATCCTTAGGAGCATGTGTCGATACATGTTGTGTGTTAGACCCAGGATGAGTCGATCTAAAAGAGGATGCGTCGACTCATGTTATGAATTTAGTGTAGTATGCGTTGATCGAAGGAGTTATACGTCGACCCATATTGTCTGGTTTTGGCAGATTCAGTTTGAAAATGTTGTAACTTGAGTTTTAGGATGTCGTTTGAGATGTCGTTCGAAGCGTTGAATAGCTAACGCGATGAGCTTTATTCTAGAGGATTAAAATGAAGAATAGGAAGTGTAATCCTAGTAGCCAATTTAGGATTTAGAGTTAGTTTCCGTGTTGATCGTTATGTTGGTTTTTATGCAGAATGATGAGGATGAAATGTTTATAGGCTTCTATTTGATTTATAACAGTAGGAGTAATGATAGTAATGATGTAAGATTACATAATAGCGGTGTGAATTACTGTCGTATTAAAGTACAGCTGAGTTGTTGACGGGATGTTATTAATGAGGTTGTGTTTGATGAATAAATGATGTTTGATGAATTATTATGAATGATATGAGATGTTTGATGAAGAGATGTTGAGATGCTTTTGATATGTAGGCCTTTGGTCAATGATAATGTTGTATTGAGATGTTGTTAATTGTGACATTATTATTACATTCATGATTGTATCGCATATTGTGGTCGGTGGGAATGAGAACTGACTATTTTGGAATGCTGGTTCGCGTTTGCGTTTGTTTTTGCAAAATGTCGCGGTAAGCAAGAGTCGCCACCGTCTTTTATTTTATCCAACAAGGAAAGGACAAAAGCACAGAAAAATTCCTTTTTGAGATATTTCTCGGGTTCGGGAGGTAGATTATAGAAAGGGAAGGTGTTAGCACCCTTTCTATCTGTGGTTATCCACGGGCTCTTAGGTACTTGCTCATTGTGTTTTCAAAAGTTTGCTTTTCTTTGTGTTTGTGGGTTTGAAAAGAGTTTTTGTTTTGAAGAGAGTGTAAGTGCGAAAAGTTTTGTTTTGTTTTAAAAGGAGCAAGTACTTAAGAACATCTACCTACTCAAAAAGGAATTAAACTGTGCAAATGTCCTTTAGACAGTTCTATCCCACTGCTGAGGAGTAGGTAGCACCGTCGTTGGAGTTTTTGGGTCAATTCGATTAAGGGACGCGTGGTCACTAAAGCAACGTTAGGATGCCTTAGCGGTAGCCCTAATGTCTTAGATCATTTTTCTGAGGCAACCGTTTTGAGGCAACTATGATCTTTGGACAAGAGGGCGACCTCTAAAACTTCCTATACTCAATGACCACGTTCGAGGCAACCAAGTGAGGTGTACCCTAGGAGTAGCATGTGCAAGTGTGTTATTTCGGTAAATTTTTATCTGTACATGTTAATGGTGAGCTATGTTGATTTTAGGTTAAAGATTGATCTTGTCATGCATTTCCTAGTTATCAAACATCTAACAGTTAATAATGTACGGAAATTAAATTGCGGGAAATTAAATCTAAACTATTACAAGGCGTCGGGTATTTACATCGCCAAAAGCAAACCCTTTAATTTAAATTGCGGAAAATAAAAATAAAGCGATAAATTAAAGTCCTATTAAAACTATTACATGCCGGGAAACAATTACAATATTGGATCAAATGAATCGCGTGCAAGAAAATTAAATCGGCGTATTTTTTAGGGTTTTGACCCTTTTTTATTAAAGAAAAGATTTTTGCTTATTTTTGAATTAAAAAATTAAATCTAATTTAATAATTAAATTAATTAATTAATGAAAATATTTTTGGTTGTTTATATTTAAGGAAATAAAATAAAATTGATTAAAATTATTAAAAACGTAATTCTACATTGATTTTAATTTATTGCAAAAATGTTAATGTTAAACCTATTTAAAACTAAATTAATTAATTAATTTTTATTTACAAAAAATAAATAATTGAAATTAATAATAAAATAATATTTTTTTGTTTTCTGATTTTATTATGAAAATTATTAATTAGTTAATTAACAATAAAATAAAAATTAGAGCAAAATAAATAAATAAAAAGAGTAAAAAGAAATAACCCAAGGGGTGAGGGCCTAATTTGAAGGTGGAATCAACAATTTTCCAGGCCCAAACGTAAACAGCCTTGTTGACTTTTTCAATCCAGTGTGCGTCTTTGACTAGGGAACATGATGGTCCCCTCATTCCTGGCCACCAGATCTAGCCTGAAGGCTATCTGGCGTGTTGATATTTGCAAGCGTATGGTGGATCCCCCTTTGGATGTCACATAGAACCACCTGAAGAAAAATTGAATAAATGTTTTGGGGGACCTGGGATTCGAACCCAGGTCCCAATGGACTATGCATTAACCTGCTTGCCAACTCAACCAGCGCGTTCTTTTGTTAATGGGATACAAAACAATTATCATATTCAAAACTCAATTATTATGCTGGAAATAAAAAAAAGTGGCGCGAGATTTAAATAGACCAATCAGGGGAAGACACCTAATCGTCTTCTCCAACGAAACCCTGGTCTATTTCCTGCGGATTTAGGTCCGTAGCAAAATTCGTAGGGTCATCCTAACATGGGTTGTAGGCCATATAAATGTAAATGGAGAACATCATTGTGTTCGTCTCCCTTCCCTGAAGACAACCATGTTCATGGTTGGTCTTGATTTTGCCTGTATCAAAAATACCTAAAAAACAAGAACACAAACCCTAGCTTTGGATATAGGGTTATAAGCCATGGAAACAAAATTAAATAGTACAAAATGCTTAGAAATTGAATGGTAAGCATGAATATACAAGAAATTTGGCAAAAGGATGCAAGAAAACCGAGTTACGATTCCATGTACAGGGCCATATTCAAGAACACTTACAGCGCTTTTCATATGGTTTCAGGACTTGATTTTGATTGCTTTAGCTCCACTGGATGCCAGGCAAGAGATTAGTGTCAAGTTTTTGCTTTGAATCGAGCTCTAAGATCGTTTTCAGATTCCACTTTTTCAAGCTTTTTTTCAAAGTTTCTCTGGCCGTTTTTGCAGTGTTTAGGTCGTGTTCTTGTTATGCCTGGCTTGTGTGTGTATATGGGAGTGAATTAGGTCAAGAGTTGGGCTTTAATCCATGTGTATTCAAGGTTTTGAGATTTGATATGATCACCATTGATAAACTTTCCATAATTGTACCAAATCTGATTTTTTTTGTGCATAACAAAGCTTGATACGAATTTTATTTGGTTCATGATGATAATTGAAGTCTATACCAATCACAAAGATATCATTCCATCAATTTTTAGATTTTATTTGAATTAATATTGATTTAAAATGAATTAAATCAATAAAAATTAAATAAAATAGAAAAAATAAATGATTGGTCATGAAATTGAAGATGGGACACGTGTGTGGTGTGATAAGACCAAATCAAGTGGAAAAAAGTGGGCCCTTTTGTCAAAAATTGGAGTTTTGAGGATGGTTGACTTTTGGCACTTTTGGAAAAATACCCAACTTCAACAATGTATAACTTCTTCAATTTTGAACCTTTGGAAGTGTTCTTGGACTTTTTAGAAACCTTGATATGTCCTCTAATCAAACCTTTTGTTCTCATCTCATTTTGATATTCCATGGTCAAGTTATAAGCTTTGGCAAAAAAGGTATTTTTGTTGACTTTCAAAAATGACCTATAATGTCCAAATTTGTAACTTTTTGTGAGAGCATTTATTGATCTTGGGGTGTGAAGATGGATTATAGTAAATTTCATCCTATTTAAAATGAGCTTTGGATGGGTCATTTATCATAAAGTATGAGAAAGTTATGCTTGGTCAAAGTTGAGTTGACTTTTCCTACAAAACCCTAATTTAGCAACTTTTGAATCTTGATGAATCTTGAGCAATCCTTGATGAATAATGATCAACCCTTGATCAAATGATGAATTATCCTTCAAAATGAGAATGTTGGCAAAAAAATCTTGAGGTTTGACTGTATTTAGGGCACAGTTGACTTTTGCCCTAGCACAGTCGATTTTTGGACTTCTTGAGCAATTGACTGACCAAACTTTCTCTGCAAGGCTTGAAATTTGACATGGATGAACTTGATAAAATATTAGGACATTGGGGAGCACTTGAGGTCATTTGGATGTAAGGACCTTGATGCAACACAAAACCCTAATTTTGAATTGACTGCCTTAGGAGATGATTTGACTGTCCAAGTCTTGAGCCATCTTGAGCAACTTGGAGATGATTCTTGACATGTCTTGAGAAATATGGGAGGGCAAATTTTGGGGTACAACAGTTGCCCCTGTTCAATCTTCTTAAACCTGAGGATATAGATTGGTGTTCGGGCCTTTCGTGATCCGAAGGTGGGAGATGATTGAACACTAGAGTGCCCAGAAATTTGCACTCGCATGAAGTGGTATCAGCATTGTGATGTCGGGAATGGGCTTACAGATGCCATTTGGAGATTGATGATGGGATATGGGCTTAAAGATGCCATCCGAAGGAGTGTCGATCGCGTAAGAGATTCCTTAGCGAGAGCTTGTATACCTGTTGTTGAGGGAGATTCCGCTGGGGAATGTTGTTCTTTGTCTTAGGAAAAATAGAACTTTAGGAGCTTCGGTCGTCCGTTATTCTACTGGGGAATCATCTCTGTTGAAAAGGTGAGAGTGAACTACTATCTGGTCGCAAACCAGGCTTTATAGTGATAAAACCGACTGCTATCTGGTCGTAATCCAGGCTTTACAGTGACTTACTGAGGAGATGAGATTAAGCTTGTTATTCGGTCGTAATCCAGGCTTTGCAACACCTCACTTCTTATCTGGTCGAAAATCCAGGCTTCAGATTAAATCAAGTGGTTATCCGGTCTCATCCGGGCTTCAACTTGAATTTAGGGCACACTAATATTCGGCCGACTCCGGGCTTCTTAGTAACTGTCCATGTAAACTGCTATTTGGTCGGAATCCAATCTTCACATTGCCTTGTACCACTATCTGGCCGTAATCCAGGCTTCAAGATGTGTTATACCATTATCTGGTCGAATCCAGGCTTCATGGTGTCACGTACAGCTATCTGGTCGAATCCAATCTTCACAATACCTTACTTCTTATCTGGTCGAAATCCAAGCTTCAGAATAAATCAAGTGGTCATCCGGTCGCATCTGGGCTTCCCTTTGACTGTTGGGTTTACTAGTATCCGGCCGAATCCGGGCTTCGTAGTAACTGGCTGGGTAAACTGTTATTTGGTCGTAATCTAAGCTTCACAGTGTCCCTTAACGCTATTTGGTCGTAATCCAGGCTTCACGATGTATCATACCACTATCTGGTCGAAATCCAGGCTTCGTAGTACTCTTGGTTGCCATCTGGTCGTAATTCAAGCTTCACGATGTATCATACCACTATCTGGTCGAAATCCAGGCTTCGTAGTACTCTTGGTTGCCATCTGGTCGTAATCCAGTCTTCACAACATCTTCTACCATTATCTGGTCATAATCCAGGCTTCATGGTCTTGTATTGCTTTCTGGTCGTAATCCAGGCTTCACAATAACTTGCTGAGCTGTTATCCGGTCGTGATCCGGGCTTCACGGCTTGTGTTTATGGTATACCACTATCTGGTCGAATCCAGGCTTCATGGTGCTTACTGAGCTGCTATTCGGTCGTAATCCGGGCTTCACGGCTCACTGGGGAATAAACTATTATCCAGTCGTTCTCCGGGCTTCATAGCTTACTTTTGATAGATATCACTATCTGGTCGTAATCCAGGCTTCGCGGTAGTCTGATATTGTTATCCGGTCGTAATCCGGGCTTCACAATATGCTGTAGAAATCAAGATACTATCCTGGTCGTACCTGGGCTTCATAACTTGAATTTTGATTGTATCTTTCCTAAAAGGTAAAGGTTAGTTGTATGTAATGCATGATATGTATCAGGCAATGATGTTCTCAAAATAAATGAGATTGTATGGTATGATGCGTATATGCATGTAGCATGATGTATGGACATGTAATGTTTTAGCTGGGGAAAATAAATCCCGGAGCTGCTGGAGAATAAAGTTGAATGCTTCGCTTCCACCAGGGATGGTGAACGAAGATAATTGTGAGGATAAACCTGCAGGAGAAAAGAACTCCGTTGGGGAATAAACTGATGAAGAGATTGCTCTGAGGGAAATTACTCTGTGGGGAAGGGATATTCTACTGAAGGTTTTAATGATAAACTCTGCTGGAGATTCCGCTGATGAACTCCGCTGGGGATGGATTACTGTTGCTGGTGACACTGGATCTGTTGAGGATTATGACTCCTGCTTGGGGAAAGGAAAGAACTTCGCTGAGGATGATCTTATGCTTGCTGGGGAATGTCTTTATACTCTGTTGAAGAATATTAAGAGCTTCTGAGGATACCAAACCTTTTTAGCGCTTGATGGTGGATGAACTCCACTTGAGGAGAGTAATGTTGATTCGTTCATGGTTGCCAGTTTCAGCTGAGAGGGCTATTATCACTGTCTTACCCTGCGAGGAGTGGAGGTATCTTAGCCATATCCTTCAGCTGGATGTACCCTAGTACCTGGTGGACGAGACAACTACACAGCTTGGACATTTCTTATGCCCCTGTTTATGATATTACCAGTAATTCATCTTTCGTTTCGCATGTAAATATTTATGATCAGCAATTAATGTCAAATGCATATATCAAAAATGAACATTGGACGTTCTTTGTAAAACAAAACAGATAAAGGAAAAACATCTTGAAATTTCTGAAAGTGAATTTGAATTGATTTTGACGTTTGGCCTGAAAAATAGGTGTTTTTGTACAAGAGGCTGACGTCCTAGTAAGAGAACGCCGCCGAACAAATAGAATTTATACAATTTGTGAAAAGGAAACAAAACAGCTATGTGAATAATCCCACTGGGTTCCAACTCTGCTATTGCCTTTATATCTTCAAGCATCTCATCACTTTGCTGCTTAGTTGAAGATGAATCTGATTGATTAGTGTCGTCCGAGCTTGATAGTCGATACCGAAGTCTGGATGCGAGGTGATCCAATGAGACATAGTGTTACGCTTTGATCCCTAATTTTTGCCTGGACTGCCCTTTCGGGTTTTCAGTCCATCGGGATACCCATTTTTGCCCAAGCCGCCTTTTCAGGTTTTCGACTTGCCGGGTGTACAGAGTTTTTTATTTTCATCCCTTATTTTTGCCTGAACCCTTTTGGTTTGCCGGGAAGCCCTTATTTTTTCCTAGGCCAGTCAACCTAGCGGGTCTTTGATTATGCGTAGTATCTTTTCACTATGTCTGCATTGACGGGGTGAGGAAGGTCGTCACCATCCATGGTGGTTAGAATCATATCTCCTCCTGAGAATATGTTCTTAACCACAAATGGACCTTCGTAAGTAGGGGTCCATTTGCCCCTGGGATCACCTTGAGGTAGGATAATGCGCTTGATTACCAGATCCCCAACTTGATACTCTTGTCGTCTAACTTTCTTGTTAAATGCCTTGATAATCCGTTTTTGGTACGTCTGACCATGACAAATAGCAGTAAGTCTCTTTTCGTCAGTTAGGTTCAACTGATCAAGCCGGGTCTGAATCCAGTCATCTTCACTCAAACCTGCATCCTTCATGATCCGAAGAGAGGGTATCTGAACTTCAATGGGCAAGACTGCCTCCATGCCATATACCAAGGAATATGGTGTTTCCCCTGTTGACGTCCGTGCTGAGGTACGGTACCCATGAAGAGCAAATGGTAGCATCTCATGCCAATCTTTGTATGTCACTGTCATCTTTTGCACAATATTCTTAATGTTCTTATTTGCTGCTTTGACAGCCCCATTCATCTTCGGCCGGTAAGGATAAGAGTTGTGATGTTGTATCTTGAATTGTTCGCAGAGCTCGGTGATCATCTTGTTGTTGAGATTGGTACCATTGTCCGTAATGATCCTCTCTAGTACACCGTATCGACAGATCAGATTGTGCCGAATGAACCGTGCCACGACGTTCTTGGTTACGGTAGCAAAGGAAGCTGCTTCAACCCACTTCGTAAAGTAATCAATCGTTACCAGGATGAAACGATGCATGTTGGATGCCGTAGGTCTGATCTCGCCGATCATATCAATTCCCCACATTGCAAAAGGCCAAGGCGCTGTCAAGATGTTCAGAGGAACTGGAGGTATGTGCACCTTATAACCATAGACCTGGCACTTGTGACATGTCCGAGAATGCTGATAACAGTCAGCTTCCATTGCAGACCAATAATATCCTGCCCGAAGGATTTTCTTTGCCATGGTATGTCCACTGGAATGGGTTCCGAAAGTACCTTCATGCAGCTCTGCCATGATCCTTTCTGCTTCAGTCTTATCCACACAACGCAGCAAGGTCGAATCATGGTTACGTTTGTAAAGGATGTCATTGCTGATGAAGAACTTCGCCGCGAACCTCCTCAGAAACTTCTTGTCATTAACAAATGCACCCTCGGGGTACTCCTGAATCTCAAGATACCTTTTCACCTCATGATACCAGGGCTTTCCTGTTACTTCTTCAGTCTCAAGATCACAACAATGTGCAGGTTTGTCCAATCTTTCAATAATGATCCGGGGAGCCTCGTTGTCCCAATTGACTTTGAACATAGAAGACATCGTAGCCAACGCGTCCGCCAGCTGATTCTCCTCTCTGGGGAAGTGTTCAAAGGTGATCTCCTAGAAATGGGGAAGCAACGTCAACACATACTCCTTGTAAGGAATAAGATTTGGGTGTTTCATATCCCACACGCCTTTGATCTGACTGATCACGAGAGCGGAATCTCCAAAGACACTCAGAAACTTAATCCTTAGGTCAATTGCTGCTTGAAGACCCATGATGCACGCTTCATACTCCACCATATTGTTGGTGCAGTTGAAACATAGTCGGGCGATAAATGGAGTATGAGAGCCTTTAGGAGATATGATCACGGTGCCAATGCCATTACTCAAAGTGTTCTAAGCTCCATCAAAGTACATAGACCATCGGGATCCCTCCTCAGGTCTTTCATCCGGTCCAGGTGTCTCACAGTCGGTCACCACCATGATATTCTCGTCCGGAAATTCAAAGTTCATAGACTGGTAATCATCCACTGCCTGATGTGCCAAATGGTCTGCCAATACACTTCCCTTGATTGCTTTCTGAGTCGTATACTGGATGTCATACTCAGTCAAGGTCATCTGCCATCTTGCAATTCTTCCGGACAAGGCAGGCTTTTCGAAGATATACTTGATTGGATCCATCTTTGATATCAACAGAGTAGTGTGAGTCAACATATACTGTCTCAGCCGGCGAGTAGCCCATGCCAAAGTGCAGCAAGTTTTCTCAAGCAGTGAGTATCGGGTCTCACAGTCGGTAAACTTTTTGCTAAGGTAATAAATAGCATGCTCTTTTCGGTCAGACTCGTCATGCTGCCCCAGCACACACCCCATTGAGTTATCGAGTACTGTCAAGTATAAGATTAGAGGTCTCCCTTCAACTGGTGGCATTAGGATGGGTGGCTCTTAGAGATACTCTTTGATCTTTTCGAAAGCAGCCTGACATTCATCATTTCGACGTACCACTTGATCTTTCTTCAGTAGCTTGAAGATTGGCTCACAAGTAGCAGTTAGGTGTGAGATGAATCGGGCAATGTAGTTCAGTCGTCCTAGAAAGCCTCTGACCTCTTTCTATGTCCTGGGAGCTGGCATATCTTGTATGGCTTTCACCTTGGCAGGGTCCACTTGAATACCTTTGTCGCTTACAATAAAACCTACCAGCTTACCAGATCTTACCCCGAAGGTGCATTTGTTCGGGTTGAACCTTAACTTGTACAACTTCAACCTGTCAAACAGCTTCTGTAGATGGTCAAGGTGTTCTTCCTCAGTCTGGGACCTTGCAATCATATCGTCGATGTATACTTCAATCTCATGATGGATCATGTCATGAAACAAAGCAACCATGGCACGCTGATACGTTGCCCCAACATTCTTCAACCCAAAAGGCATGACCTTGTAACAAAAGGTGCCCCACTGAGTAACAAAGGTCGTCTTCCCCCTGTCTTCGGGAGCCATTTTAATCTGGTTATAACCGGAGAAACCATCCATAAAGGAGAATACCTTGTGCTGAGCGGTGTTGTCAACCAGAACGTCAATATGAGGTAAAGGGAAATCATCCTTGGGACTCGCCCTGTTCAAATCCCTATAGTCAACACACATTCGGACCTTACCATCCTTCTTCGGTACAGGAACCACATTGGCCACCCACTGAGGGTAAGAAGTAACTGCTAGAAAACCGGCGTCAAACTGTTTCATCACCTCAGCCTTGATTTTCTCAGACATCTCTGGGCGCATACGGCGAACCTTCTGTTTTACTGGAGGACAGTCTTCCTTGGTGGGCAGGCAATGAACCACAATATCAGTATCCAAACCAGGCATATCTTCGTAAGACCAGGAAAAGATCTCAACATAGTCACGCAGCATCTGAATCAACCGTTGTTTCACACTAGCTTTCAGATTTGCACCGATCTTGACCTCTTTCTTATCTGTTTCAGTACCCAGATTCACTGATTCTACCGGCTCTTCATGTGGCTGAATAGCCCTCTCTTCCTGGAGTAGCAGTCTTGCAAGTTCACCAGGCACTTCACAATCATCTTCACCTTCGTCTTCGGCTAAGTTGATCGGATTTTCGAAGTCATAACTGGCAGTAGCAGAGTCGTTACCAGTGAGATCCAGAGTGGATGTGGACCTGTATATGTGAGTATGTGTAAAATAGCTGTTTTGCAATATATAATAAAGAAAAACAAGGAGCACAAAATTTGAAATGCAAAAAACGTCCAATGCTTTTATTAATGATATATGGAAATTACACACAAAAGCCCTCACAAATGAAGCCACAGTGCCCCGGGTAAGACACCGGGCCATAAAGTTTCAAAACATTGTCTATTACAAATTCAAAACAAAAAGTTTCATTACTGGGTGATAACTGAAACGGGAATAGAATCCTTCGCTGTCCAGTTGCTTAATCCACCGTTGGTCGTAGGGTAGGTCCAACTGTCGATATCAAACTCTTCATCATCATCATCCCTGATAGCATTTACCCCTGCCTCTTGTTTAGGCTTCTCTGGTGCTCCGAACTCGATCTCTTGCGCATCAATCAAGTCTTGGACCTTGTTCTTCAAAGCCCAACAATCATCTGTATTATGCCTCGGGCTATCAGAGTGATAAGCGCAGCGGGCGTTAGGGTTATACCTTGGTGACGTTGTATTTGAATTCTTTGGGGCTTCCCTTAGAGTCACCAGATTAGTCTTTACCAACTGTGGCAGAATTTGAGATAAGGTCATGCTGAGACGAGTGAATTGCCTCTTAGGTCTCTCGTCCTTTTGTTGATTGTTGTACTGAGGAGCACCAGCAGGTTTTGAAATAACAACCGCATTGACAGCTTGGCGGTGTTCAGGTCTATTCTGTCTTCTTGCACTGTAGACAGCACTGGACTCTTTCTTAAACGGCTTCTTCTCGGTGCTCGATGAGGCACCCTTATGTATCTTCCCAACCTTAATACCAGCCTCAATCCTCTCACCAGTTAAAATAAGATCTGTAAACCCAGATGAAGAGCTTCCAATCAAATGGTTGAAAAATGGACCAAACAGGGTCCCCAGAAACATATCAACAAGTTCCCGATCAACTAAGGGTGGTTGTACCCTTCCGGCGAGGTCTCTCCACTTTTGAGCATAATCTTTAAATCCTTCACCCGTTCCCATTGACATACCCTGGAGTTGGGTATGCGTAGGAGCGAGGTCGGAGTTGTACTGATACTGCCTGTAGAATGCAGTAGCCAAATCTTCCCAGCTGCGGATACTGGCTCCGTCTAACTGATAGAACCACTCAAGTTGAGTCCCTGAGAGACTATCTAGAAAGAAATGGATCCATAAGTTCTTATCAGCAGTGTAAGGTTGGATCTTCCTCACATATGACCGGAGGTGCAACTTCGGACAAGAAACTTCGCCATACTTGGCAAAGGCTGGTGCCTTGAATTTATGGGGAATCACCACCCCAGATGATAGACCTAGATCTCCGAAGTCCAGACCGGGCACCTTTTGAATTTCCATAGCGCTCAAACGGTCTTCCAGCTGTTTGTACTTATCCTCAGCAGGAGGATATTGTTCTTCATCGTAGTCTGTCTCGTTGTCGGAGACCACAGGGCTAGGAGCCCTCCTTTCTTGTGGACTATCTTTCCCTTCAGATGAGGTGGTCAGATCAACTTCATCTCGTAGCCTGTTGCCAAACCTAGGACCAGTGTTGAACAGGACTGTCCTCTTCTTCTTCTTCTTCTTCTCTTTCAGAATCAAGGTCTTCAGGTCCTGCTGACCCTTAGCTAGATTCATGAACAACTCTTGAAATTGGGCATTTTGGGCCTGGAGGGCCTTGATAGCTTGCTCAATTGAAGGTTCAGTAGACATGATGATCGCTGAAATAAATAGCGAAGAACATAAGAAACCTGTAAAGGGTACCTGTTTATGAAGTGCATGGGATGAAATACGTATGATTTCTGATTTCAAAGACAATCGGATTCAAATTTGTAAACAAGAAAAGAAACACACTTTATTAGATTTAAACTTCAAAATTTAAATTGTTCAACAAATTGCCCTTAAGGCATTACAAGAATGGAAATTCTGAAAAGTAAATAAAAACTGTAAAGGAAATCATCAAAGGTCCATCAATGCTCCCATGGTCTCTTCTTATCAGTGCGGACATAATCGTTGAGAATCTGCTCATTCTCTAACTGTCTAGTCAACCTTTGGATATTCTGCTCTTGTTCATTGAACTTCTCTCGGTAAGAATCTCGTTCATCCCTCAACTGCATCCAAGACCTCTTCAGCGCCCCAATGTCAGTGGGCATATAAGGATGGAGAATGGTTGGAAGAACCCCTTCTTCATTAGCAACTTCAAGAGTGACAGGCCGGACAGCTTCATATGGCATACCTAGCTTCTGGGCACGGATGCGGACCTATCTGAGATATGGCTCCATTGGCAGAGAAGTCTTTGGACCCAACTCATGTGGATCAGATTGGTGAACTCTGTCCCAAGCCCTTATGAATCTACGACGTTGCTCGTCGCTATCCCCTTGAAAATCAAAGATGATATGAGGCATTAGCATCTCATGAGGTCCTTCTCTTCTGGCTCTTCCAAACTGACGGAGAGCTAAGCATAGGTTGTAAGAAATTCCTCCATGGGTTCCTAGCAGGGGAACATTGGGATACTCTCCACAGCGATCAATGATAGTCACCTCATCCATACCTTTGAGAGTCCAGATAATGTCATTATGAGAAAGAGACATCACCCTATAAGCCCAGCCCATTCCTTCTTTGTTCTTCAGCACTGACTTAGGGAGGTGCGAAATAAACCACCTCGACAATAAAGGAGCACAGCACATCAAGGTTCCCCACTTTCGGGCAGTACGAGCATAGAGCTGATGGAGAATGTCACCCAAGAGAGTGGGTACAGGGTTCTGAGAGATGAAGATCTTTATGGCATTAACATCAACAAAAGTATCAGGATTCGAAAACAATACCAAGCCATATATCAGGAGAGCCAGAATATCCTCGAACGCCTTAAAGTCTAGGCTATCCCAGAAGTAGTTAGCCTTGCCAACCAAGAACTTAGTCAGAAAACCCTTAGCTCCACTTCTAGTCTCCTAGTTAGCCATTACCTCCTCTTTGGTCAAGTGAAGAGCTGCAGAAATCTCTTCGGGCCTAAGAGTCTTCTCCCAACCAGTGAACGGGGTCTGCTCCAGAACAGAGATACCGAGCAACTACAAGAATTCTTCTAGGGTGGGAACCAGCTGGAAGTCCTGGGAAGTAAAACAGTGGTACAACAGATCATAGAATTGGACCAGGACACTTATCATCTGCTCGTCCAATTTAGAGGTGACCAAACTGAGAAGAGAACCATGCCTCCTGATGAAGGAAGTAGTGTCAGGCATCTTGGCAACCAACTCTTTAAGCAAGGTAGGTACTTGGACAAAGTTGATCCGGATGGTATTCTTACACATGGGCATCATGATGACCTACAAAACAGAGCAAAGATGAATCCCTCCTGTCTTTGAAATAGGTTAGTCCTTATGCAAGATGTATGCAATGTTATGATGTCATGATGTCATGATAGTAAACATACCATAAGTATCCACAAAAAGCAAACATGGCAAAGGCACACAAGTCACACAAAAGAGCCCTTAGATTTCAGGTTGGCATGGAGCTTAGGTACTACCCTCTTTCAGATCAGTTGGTTTAAACCTGTCCTAAAAATAGTAACCGAGTTCTAGAGGATCTCAATATCACTGACTACCCTCAATCGGTCATAATTCCAGTTTAGCAACCTTTTCTTGCGGCCGGAATCATCGCGAGAGTTTAGTCTCAATGAGTGTAGCATACTGCTACTGTTCTATGGCCAAGTTGGTCAATTTAAGGTTCTAAGGTCAGTTGGCGCTTAATGACCCCTTAGAAGACCCATATTCTCCTCGTTCCAACACAAGGGATATCGGTACAGACTAAAGTGCCACACCAATGTAGCTACTGCTTCATCCATATCGGTCTACGCCGTACAGATCCCTCACAGATTATTTGTACTTACCTAAAGGGTATCCCCAGATCCGAGTTAGGATCTATAGAACTCCGATACAAGCCCACAAAATTAAAGCATACAAAGCATACAATTGAAAACATAATGATCTAATCCTAAGGTACACCTCACTTATAATTTTTCCCCAGCAGAGTCGCCAGTTCTGTGGTCGTTGGGAATGAGAACTGACTGTTTTGGAAGGCTGGTTCGCGTTTGCGTTTGTTTTTGCAAAATGTCGCGGTAAGCAAGAGTCGCCACCGTCTTTTATTTTATCCAACAAGGAAAGGACAAAAGCACAGAAAAATTCCTTTTTGAGATATTTCTCGAGTTCAGGAGGTAGATTATAGAAAGGGAAGGTGTTAGCACCCTTTCTATCTGTGGTTATCCACGGTCTCTTAGGTACTTGCTCATTGTGTTTTCAAAAGTTTTCTTTTCTTTGTGTTTGTGGGTTTGAAAAGAGTTTTTGTTTTGAAGAGAGTGTAAGTGCGAAAAGTTTTGTTTTTTTTTAAAAGGAGCAAGTACTTAAGAACATCTACCTACTCAAAAAGGAATTAAACTGTGCAAATGTCCTTTAGACAGTTCTATCCCACTACTGAGGAGTAGGTAGCACCGTCGTTGGAGTTTTTGGGTCAATTCGATTAAGGGACGTGTGGTCACTAAAGCAACGTTAGGATGCCTTAGCGGTAACCCTAATGTCTTAGATCATTTTTCCGAGGCAACTGTTTCGAGGCAACTATGATCTTTGGACAAGAGGGCGACCTCTAAAACTTCATATACTCAATGACCACGTTCGAGGCAACCAAGTGAGGTGTACCCTAGGAGTAGCATGTGCAAGTGTGTTATTTCGGTTAATTTTTATCTGTACATGTTAATGGTGAGCTATGTTGATTTTAGGTTAAAGATTGATCTTGTCGTGCATTGCCTAGTTATCAAACATCTAACAGTTAATATTATACGGAAATTAAATTGCGGGAAATTAAATCTAAACTATTACAAGGCGTCGGGTATTTACATCGCCAAAAGCAAACCCTTTAATTTAAATTGCGGAAAATAAAAATAAAGCGATAAATTAAAGTCATATTAAAACTATTACATGCCGGGAAACAATTACAATATTGGATCAAATGAATCGCGTGCAAGAAAATTAAATCGGTGTATTTTTTAGGGTTTTGACCCTTTTGTATTAAAGAAAAGATTTTTGCTTATTTTTGAATTAAAAAATTAAATCTAAGTTAATAATTAAATTAATTAATTAATGAAAATATTTTTTGTTTTTTATATTTAAGGAAATAAAATAAAATTGATTAAAATTATTAAAAACCTAATTCTACATTGATTTTAATTTATTGCAAAAATGTTAATGTTAAACCTATTTAAAACTAAATAAATTAATTAATGTTTATTTACAAAAAATAAATAATTGAAATTAATAATAAAATAATATTTTTTTGTTTTCTGATTTTATTATGAAAATTATTAATTAGTTAATTAACAATAAAATAAAAATTAGAGCAAAATAAATAAATAAATAAAAAGAGTAAAAAGAAATAACCCAGGGGGTGTGGGCCTAATTTGAAGGTGGAATCAGCAATTTTCCAGGCCCAAACGTAAACAGCCTTGTTGACTTTTTCAATCCAGTGTGCGCCTTTGACTAGGGAACATGATGGTCCCCTCATTCCTGGCCACTAGATCTGGCCTGAAGGCCATCTGGCGTGTTGATATTTGCAAGCGTATGGTGGATCCCCCTTTGGATGTCACATAGAATCACCTGAAGAAAAATTGAATAAATGTTTTGGGGGACCTGGGATTCGAACCCAGGTCCCAATGGACTATTCATTAACCTTCTTGCCAACTCAACCATCGCGTTCTTTTGTTAATGGGATACAAAACAATTATTATATTCAAAACTCAATTATTATGTTGGAAATAAAAAAAAGTGGCGCGAGTTTTAAATAGACCAATCAGGGGAAGACACCTAATCGTCTTCTCCAACGAAACCCTGGTCTATTTCCTGCGGATTTAGGCCCGTAGTAAAATTCGTAGGTCCATCCTAACATGGGTTGTAGGCCATATAAATGTAAATGGAGAACATCAATGTGTTCGTCTCCCTTCCCTGAAGACAGCCATGTCCATGGTTGGTCTTGATTTTTCCTGTATAAAAAATACCTAAAAAAAGGAACACGAACCCTAGCTTTGGATATATGGTTATAAGCCATGGAAACAAAATTAAATAGTACAAAATGCTTAGAAATTGAATGGTAAGCATGAATATACAAGAAATTTAGCAAAAGGATGCAAGAAAACCGAGTTACGATTCCATGTACAGGGCCATATTCAAGAACACTTACAAAGCTTTTCAGATGGTTTCAGGACTTGATTTTTATCACTTTAGCTCCACTGGATGCCAGGCAAGAGATTAGTGTCAAGTTTTTGCTTTGAATCGAGCCCTAAGATCATTTTCAGATTCCACTTTTTCAAGCTTTTTTTCAAAGTTTGTCTGGCCGTTTTTGCAGTGTTTAGGTCGTGTTCTTGTTATTCCTGGCTTGTGTGTGTATATGGGAGTGAATTAGGTCAAGAGTTGGGCTTTAATCCATGTGTATTCAAGGTTTTGAGATTTGATATGATCACCATTGATAAACTTTCCATAATTGTACCAAATCTGATTTTTTGTGCATAACAAAGCTTGATACGAATTTGATTTGGTTCATGATGATAATTGAAGTCTATACCAATCACAAAGATATCATTCCATCAATTTTTAGATTTTATTTGAATTAATATTGATTTAAAATGAATTAAATCAATAAAAATTAAATAAAATAGAAAAATAAATGATTGGTCATGAAATTGAAGATGGGACACGTGTGTGGTGTGATAAGACCAAATCAAGTGGAAAAAAATGGGCCCTTTTGTCAAAAATTGGAGTTTTGAGGATGGTTGACTTTTGGCACTTTTGGAAAAATGCCCAACTTCAACAATGCATAACTTCTTCAATTTTGAACTTTTGGAAGTGTTCTTGGACTTTTTAGAAACCTTGAGATGTCCTCTAATCAACCATTTTGGTCTCATCGCATTTTGATATTCTATGGTCAAGTTATAAGCTTTGGAAAAAAAGGTGTTTTTGTTGACTTTCAAAAATGACCTATAATGTCCAAATTTGTAAATTTTTGTGAGAGAATTTCTTGATCTTGGGGTGTGAAGATGGATTGCAGGAAATTGCATCCTATTTAAAATGATATTTGGATGGGTCATTTTGCATAAAGTATGAGAAAGTTATGCTTGGTCAAAGTTGAGTTGACTTTTCCTACAAAACCCTAATTTAGCAACTTTTGAATCTTGATGAATCTTGAGCAATCCTTGATGAATCATGATAAAACCTTGATCAAATGATGAATTATCCTTATAAATGAGAATGTTGGTAAAAATATTTAGGTTTGACTGTATTTAGGGCACAGTTGACTTTTGCCCTAGCACAATCGGTTTTTAGACTTCTTGAGCAATTGACTGACCAAACTTTCTCTGCAAGGCTTGAAATTTGACATGGATGAACTTGAGAACATATTAGGACATTGGGGAGCACCTGAGGTCATTTTGATGTAAGGACCTTGATGCAACACAAAACCCTAATTTTGAATTGACTGCCTTAGGAGATGATTTGACTGTCCAACTCTTGAGCCATCTTGAGCAACTTGGAGATGATTCTTGACATGTCTTGAGAAATATGGAAGGGAAAATTTTGGGGTACAACACATACATTGCATTTTGAGATGGAGCTTATGCTCGTTGAGATGGCCTGTATTGGCGAATATTGAGATGAAGGCTTATGCCTTGTTGATGCCTCTATTAATTGGAAATTTTTTGAGATGGGAGTTCTGCTCCAAATGGTACCACATGCATTTTCATAGTATTTAGTCGCATTATATGACTGCATAAAGAAGTGTGTATTGATATGGTGAATGTGTATTATTATTGTTGATTATGAGATGAGAAGTGGGGATGTTATGTGATCTAATTTAATATATTAATTATCACGTGCTTTATTAGATTGTTAGATATATCACCCCTTATGTTTGAATGTTGCACTTATGTTGGTTACGTGCAGGTAATCGAGAGTGAAGGCTGTATACCTTCAGTAGTTCGATTCGGTGTCATTGCTCGGATATGTAACACTCAGGGGGATGAACGCTTGTTACTTTTGATTGTTGATTATTCAGTTGTTGAACTTTAAGTTGATTATTATTAATTATTTGTTGGTTTGAAGTTGCTGTAATGATGATAGAGATGTTATTAAGAATTTCTGCTGCATAGATGTTGAATTACTTAATTAAAGATGTCATGATGATGGTTCATCCGATGTTTTAAAAGTGTTATATATCCACGATAAATGCAATGAATTTTGATAGAAGAATTTGTGGCATCCCGATTCGTTTGCATGAATGATTTTTATAACTCTGATTTATTTATATAATTTGCCGGGGTAGAATTGGGGTGTTACAGTATGAGTCCATGCATACTAGTTTCGTATCGACTCATTTATGTTTCGTGTCGATGCATACGTGTTTCGTGTCGACTCAGAACCTATTTTGAACATAATATGTGTCGACTCATAGCATTTCGTGTCGACTCATACTGCTGTTTTTTGCTTTTATCACTGTTTTGCTACATGTAAAAGTCAATTCTCGACACATGGTCAGTGAAAATGAAAAGCAAGCATATGGTTAGCTTCAAGGTAGTGATATATACATTTTATCTTCACAAATGAACCCCTAATGATGTTTGTATGAAGAGTTCAAAATCAAGAAAACTTACCTTAAAACTGAAATTTGCTTTGAGTTTGAGCTGCTGTATTGGCTGTTTTTTAGCTTGGGCAGTGATGATAGTGATGTTAAAGAAGTTGTTATTGTGTTTGAACAACTTCTATATGAAGCATGTGGAGTGTTTGGATGGTTTTCTTTGAAAAAACTTGCAAGGAGTGAGAGGTTCAAGGATTTGGACTTCAAAGCTCAACAATGGGGGTTTTGTGGACAATTCTGGTTTTTTGAGAGTGCAGATATTTTTGAGGGCTTCTACACAACAAACTTCTAACTTTTCTCTCTCTTTTTTCTCACCTCTTTATCTTGTAAATGGTCTCTCTATTTATATAGAAGGTTTGAGACTTGAAACAACTCAGATTTTGAATCACATGTTATGGCTATCTTGCTTGTTTTTGAAGCAAGCATGGAGAACATGTTTCCAATGTTTGTACCCAGCTATCTAAAGTGGTTGATCACTTTAAACATGTTTTTTCTTACTTGTAGGAGTTAAGTGTGATCAGAACAACAAGTTAGAGGCTCAAGAAATTGACTTTGTGATTAAAGTGAACTTTTCAAGAATGGATATGTTGCTTTCTTCCAAAAATGGAATGATCACTTGGACAAAGGCTGAAACACTTGGGTAATAGTTTAACCAGCTGTGTAATCATTCAATTAAGGAGTGATATACAAGTTTGAGGCCTCTAAAGTGAAGATTATACAGCATAGCTAAGATTTTGGTTTCTTGTTCATCACAAATATGTCTTGTAAATCAAGAATGAATGCCCAAATTCAGGCCCTTGAATCTCTTAGCTCAAGTATGATAAATTCAAGCTCTTGGATGTTTTGGAAAGCTTGAAACATCCTCTAAAACTTTCACCTTTTCCACTTTTATTAAATCAAACTGGAACTTAATGAAAACTGGCCAAGAAGTTGGGATAAAAACCTGACCAAACCTGCTGAAAATTTCTCTAAGTGTTTATTCAAAAATGCCATGACTTCATGAATTTATAACTCAAAATCTAAGCACTTCTAGGACTTGATCAGCAAAGCAAAGTTGTAGATATCATCAATATCTACAACTTTCATGTTGAAAGTTTACTTTGAATCATCTTGCATCTTGGTGAAAGAACAGCATGAAGTAAAGAAATTATCATGTACAAAAACACTTAGAAAAAATTTCTAAGTCTTGAAAAGTTTGACTTTTCACATTAACTTTTGACTTTTTTTATTTCTTGATAATCAAGCTTTGTATTTTTGAATGTCTTGATGAATTGTGATCTTTGAAACTTAATATTGACCAAAAAATCAAAGTTTGACTTTTGGTGCTACAGTTGACTTTTTCATTAATACAACTGATTTTAGGTCATCTGATCAATTGACTGAGCAATTTTCATGATCCAAGGCTTGAAACTTGTCATGAGCATTCTTGGAGGTCCATAATGATCCATGAAAGTCTTTTGAGGCATTAAAAGTCCAATTGTCCTTATGAAAAATTAAACCCTAATTTGATGTATCAGTGTTGCGAGCTTGAGCCATTGAAGATCTTGTGAGAAATGTATTGAGAAAAGAGAGGGAAAATTTTGGGGTACAACACATATTAATAAAATATGTCACAAGCACTCATTCATATCACACAAAATATTGCTCTGTCATTAAATTTCACATTAACCAAAACAAGGATTTTGGCTCATGATGAGTCGAGCAAAGACAATAGATAAAGGTCCTAAGTTAAACACTTATAAACAAAAATAAAGAAATGATAAACCTAAAAGTGATACTTCAACCACTTTCAGCTTTCACCTAGCAAGAGATGTCATGTGTCATGCCTTTCAATGTTATAATTCTTCAAAATTAATGGAGACTGAGATGTGACATAACTTTAGCTCTTCCTTCTTTCTTGTTACTGATTTATCTCTATATTTCAAACCCTTTCTCAAGTTCCAATCTAGGTCCATTTATAGGCATTCTTCATCATGTATGTTGTTCCCTTCATTGGGTCTAGGGCCTTGTAATTAACCATTGGTTTTATCCCAAGGAGTAAAGCGTATTCCTTTGTCTTCTAGTACATGTATTGTGGTAGTAAATAACCCATAAGGGACAACACGATTTGTAGCATACTTGCGTGTGTTAAGGATCAGCCCGTGGCAGCACTTGTAGCAGCTGTGTAGAGTTTTATCTTCTAGCGCTCATTCTTATCCCTTAGATGATTTGATTTTGATTCTTCCATGCTAGCCCTTTGTTATCCACTCATGACTTAATCCAAATTCTTCTAACTTAAAGTCTATAATGCATTGGTCTTATAATATTGTCGTGACAGAATTTGTCAACATGGTTACTACTGCACATCAAGGACAAAGTAAAATTAAAATAAATATTACCTAGTGCGCTCGTTATTGACATGAAAAATGACTAGAAAACATAATATACATGATTAAGTAAAACTTAAACGAATAATCCAACGGGGATGTGCTTGTTTAGTATGTTCGTCAGTGTGGGGGAACTGATCAAACGACCAAGGTGAATATCGGGCGAGGGCTGGAACTCGGGTCTCATTTTGAGGGATCCGGGTTCGGCAGCATGAACTTCCCATCGCGAGTCGGGTGTTCTATCGTCATGGCACAAGGACTATGGATCTTGGTCGAGTTATCCAAGTCGGGCTGAGGGTGTGTTTGTCAATAGAGTGGAGCCTCGCCCCTTCTAAACCTTTTGGGTGTTATGCTTGTGCCTAGACATGCACGCGTGGTCGGGCCTGGGTGAGTTTGTCTTGTCGACCAAACTCGCCGACTGTTCAGTGTTTTGAACTGTAATATTGTTTTAGCTTTTCAGTGTTCCATAATCGAACGAGTTGTTCCCCTTGTAAGTTTTCCAAATAATACGCTCCAGTCCTTGTTTTCACATAGACGCGATAAGGACCTTTCCAGTTCGCTGAGAGCTTTCCCTTGTGAGATTCTTTGTGATTTCTCTTTAAGACAAGGCTTCCGACCTCGAACTCTAGTCGTATGACCTTGGCGTCGTAGCGCATGGCTATTTTTTTGTTTGAGCGAGGTCTCTTTTGGAGCCGCTTCTGTTTTGATTTCTTCCACTAGATTCAACTCTTCACGGAGAACGACGTCGCTCATCTCCTCGTCAGGAGGTGCCTCGATTCTCCTGGAAGGTTCCTCGATCTCCACGGGAATGAAGGCCTTCATCCTGTAAGCTAGTCAGAACGGGGTCTCCCCGATGGACGAATGGGCAGTTGTTCAGTATCCCCAAAGCACACTGTGTAGCTCCTCGACCCATCACTTCTTGGTTTCGTCCAACCTTCGCTTTAGGCCTCTGAGTATTACTCTATTCGCGGATTCGGCTTAGCCGTTCGTCTGGGGATTCTCGACGGAGGAAAAGTGTTGGGTGGTGCCCAGTTTGGCGACAAATTCTTGAAAGGTGTGGTCCGTGAACTGGTTCCCGTTGTCGGTGACTATCGCTTATGGGATGCCAAAGAGAGCGAGGATATTTCTTTTATAGAAGCAAAGGACATTTTGGATGGTGATTTTGGCCAAAGCTTCGGCTTCTATCCATTTAGTGAAGTAGTCGACTGCTATGATTAGGTATTTGTTATGATTGGTTCCGACCATGAATGGGCCAAGGAGATCTAGTCCCTACTAGGCGAAGGTCCAAGGAGAGGAGAGGGACTTAATCTCGTTAGGAGGAGCTAAATTCATGTCTCTGTGTCGCTGGAATTTATCGCATTTCTTCATGTGCTCTTTCGCGTTGTGCTGCATGGTGGGCCAGTAGTATCCCGCTCGCAAGGCTTTTCTCGCGTGGGATCTCCCGCCTGGATGTTGGCCGCTGATGCCCTTATGGATTTCGAGCAAGACACACTTTTCCCCGCTTCGATCGACACACTTGAGAAGTGGAATGGAAAATCCTCTTCTATAAAGTTTGCCTTCGACCAAGATGTGCGAGCAAGCTCTCCGCCTGACAACGACCGCTTCTTTTGGGTCATCCGGGAGTTTGCCCTTAGTGAGGTAGTCGTGTACGGGGGTCATCCAGCAATCGCTGTCCCCGATGGAGAATACTTCTAGGGTAGAAGATGGCTTTTGGGTGCTTGGTCGACAGAGAATCTCTTGTATCACAGATTTGTTTCCTCCTTTTATCTTCGTGCTCGCCAACTTGGATAAGATATATGCGCAAGAGTTGTGCTCGCGGGGAACGTATTGTACATCGATAGATTTAAACTTCTTTTCTGTCTCTTGGACCAGGGCCCAATATTCGGCAAGTTGGTCATTTTTGACCTGATATTCGCCTCGGACTTTAGAGGCAACCAACTGAGAGTCGGTGAAGATTTTTCACTTCCTCGGCTCCTAGATCTTCGGCCAGTCATAAACCTGCAAGGAATGCCTCGTATTCGGACTGATTGTTGGAGGTTGGAAAACATAGGGCGAGGGAGACTTCAATTAGGGCCCCTTCCTCGTTTTCCAGTATGATGCACGCCCCGCTTCTGATCGAACTGGAGGCGCCGTCAATGAAGGTCTTCTGACAATGTGATCTGTCGGGGTCTATGGGAGAGATCATTTCATCTACGAAGTCGGCCAAGGCCTGATCCTTAAGGGCTTTCCTGCTCTCGTATTGGATATCAAATTCAGAGATCTCCAAGGGCCATTTCAATATTCTGCCGGCCATGTCTGGTCTTCTGAGCAGTTATTTTATTGTTTGATCTGTCCGGACCACTATGGTGTGGGCCAGGAAGTAGTGTTTGAGTCTTTTCGCTGCATTAACGAGATCTAGAGCTACCTTTTCAATTTGTTAATATCTTGCTTTCGGTCCCTGTAGGGCCTTGCTCGTGAAGTAAATTGGCCTTTGTCCTTCTGGGGTTTCCCTTATCAGCGTCGCGCTTATTGCCTCATAGGTGACGACCATATAGAGGTAGAGGACCTCGTCTTTCCCGGGCCGAGATAGGACGGGCGGCTGCAACAGCGCTTGTTTCAGATGAACGAGGGATTAATCGCATTTGGGAGTCCACTCGAATGTGGCTTCCTTGCGTAGGAGCTTGAACAAGGGAAGTGCGTGCTGGGTGGACTTTGCCACGAATCGAGAGAGAGAAGTGAGCATGTCGTTTAAGATGTGGATGGACTTCTTCGAGGTGGGTGTCATAAATTTGGTAAATACCCGACATTTTTCGGGATTTGCCTTAATGCCTCGTTCCTTTAGATAGAATCTGAGGAACTTTCCTTCCGTACGCCAAAGGTACATTTTTTCGGGTTGAATCGCATCCGAAATTTTTGAGCTTGCTCGAACACTTTTCTCAAGTGGGCGGCATGGTCGAGCTCTTCGGTGGACTTGACAATCATGTCGTCCATATAGACTTCGAGCATGTCGCCTATCTCGTTGCGAAAAAATTTGTTCATCATGCGCTGGTAAGTAGCGCCCGCGTTTTTTAGGCCGAAGGGCATTACATTGTAGTAATAGTTACCCGACTCGGTCATGAAAGCGATATATTTTTTGTCCTTTTTCACCATGGGGATCTAGTTATAACCAGAGTACGCGTCCATGAATGATAGCAATTTAAAACCGACCGAGTTATCGACCAGTTTGTCAATATTGGGGAGGGGATAAGAATCTTTTAGGCAAGCCCGATTGAGATCAGTATAGTCAATACACATGCGCCATTTTTCATTAGATTTTTTAACAAGAACTACATTTGAGAGCCAGGTTATGTACTGGGCTTCAGAAATAAAATGTGCCTCTAGGAGGTCTTTTACAGCTAGTTTTGCAGCCTTTGCTTTCTCGGACGATTGCTTTCTTCTGCGTTGCGAGACCACCTTGATGGCAGGATCAATGGTCAAGTGATGGCATGCGACCTATGGATCTAAACCGGGCATCTCTTCCACACTCTAGGAGAACAGATCAATATTTTCCCTTAAGCAAGCTTTGAGTTGCCTTTTCGCCAGGTCGAGGAGGTCTGCTCCGATCTTTACTCCTCTTGCGGGGTCTTCTCCAAGGGGAACTAGCTCAAAGACGCAGTCTGGGTTGGACCATGCGTGACTCGAGAGTTTGTTGTAATTAGCAGAGGAGGTTGAACCTTCGTCTTCAACCATAGACTCATTCCCTTTCCTCCTTTGCTCGACACGGTCTTCCATAGAGAAGCGATTGTCGAGGTCAATAGTGTCAGCCCTCGGCAGCGGCTTGACTTCCTCGGAACTGGAGGGTAGTGTGGCTCTAGTGGTCATTCGAGGTTGGGCGCTGATGGAACTGAGGCTTTTGGCATAAGCTTCGAAGCACCTTCTGGTAGCTTGGATGTCCCCGTGGAGGGTGGCAACCAAGCCTTCGGCGGTGTAGTACTTCATCTTGAGATGCACGGTAGAAGGGACCGTGATGAGTTCAGCGAGAGTGGGTCTCATGAAGATGCACTGATAGAGAGACGGGCAATCTACCACCAAGAATTGGATCTTGATGGCTCGGGCCGTTACCTCTCTCCCAAATGTGACGATCAACTCTACATACCCCCAGGGTTTCGTGCTAGCTCCATTGAAGCCCTGGAGATCAGATCCCACATAGAGGGTTAGGTGGCTCTCGTTCATCTGCAAGGTGGTGAACAGCTGGGCGTACATGATGTCCATCGAACTGCCTTAGTCGACCAGAATGCGACGCACGCCAAAATTAGCCATTTGTGCTCTCACGAGTAGTGGGATACTCGAATTCAGGGTCCCGCCTGACAATTCTTCCCTGTAGAACGCGGGGGGATGAAAGCCTCCTCAGAATTTATCGAGCGTGGTTTCCATATCTGAGTTGGCCTCAATGATTTGATCGAATCTCCTCTTCACCGATCCAACCGTGTGACTATTGAACTGACCACCGGAGATGACCGTGGTTGCAGGGAAGGATTCCCAAGGACTGTGGAAGGAGAAGTACAGGGGGACGTTCTCCATGGGGGACGTTCTCCATGTCTGGATAATAGAAGTTTTCCGGCTGTGAGATGCTCATGGCGACCGGAATGGGGTCGAGTTTGGGGGATTTCTTCCCTTCCTCGATGTTTTTGGTTTCTGGTGCTTCATCACAGGCACCCTCCTTCTTTTTATACTGCTTTAGGTGCCCGTCTCTGATCAATATTTCGATTGCATCCTTGAGATGAATGCAATCCTCTGTGTGGTGGTCGTGACTCTTGTGGAACCTACAATACTTGCTCTTGTTGGTTCCTGGCTTGGACGGTGTTTGTCGGGGGAAGCGCGCCCTGGCTTACTTGAATTCATAATTAGCGCATTCAGAAAGAATACGCTCCCTTGAGGTTGTCAGAGGGGTGCAGTCGTGGAAACGATCGGCTGGCCCCTTGTAATCTTTGGAATCACGGGACTTGTCCTCCCGTTTCTTCTCTCCCCGATGGGATGTCAAAGGCTCGTCGTTCTTTGAGGACTTGGCACTCTCTTCGTTCCTAGATTCTCTAGCGTTGTTGGCCGCTTCCTTCTCCTCTTACTGTATGTACGCCTGGGCCTTGAGGACGAGGGAGTCGAGCGTGGCTGGTGTATCTATGCCCATAGCTTTGATAAAGTCGCTGCGGGAACGGAGCCCGCGCTCGAGGAGGTACTTCTTCATGTTTTCCGTTGTTGGGACTTGGACCGCTTCCTTGTTGAAGCGTTCAATATATTCTCGCAGAGACTCATCCCTACCTTGTATAATTGCTTCGAGTGAAGCCTCCGATTTTGAGTTTCGACGGGAGGCGGCTGTGAAAAGCCTCGAAAATATCCTCCCGAGTTGTTTCCATGAGGTGATGGATTCGTCGGGGAGACTCTTGTACCATGCCATCGCCCCTTTTCTGAGAGTGGTTGGAAGAGTATGCATTTGATGGCTCCCTGGCCCCTCGGTAGTCGAGGAGAGCATCAATTTTCTCGATGTGCTCATCAGGGTATGTTGTTCCGTCATAGGTTCCCAATGTAGGCGGTTTCTCTAGGCCGACAGGAAGTGGAGCTTCGGTAATCTCCCTCAATAGCGGGCCACGGGGCTTCGTCATCCTCGCTATCAACGGGAGATGGAGAAGGAGAGTGATAGTTCTTCCCCGTCGATCGTCACGGTCTCTTCGGAGGGAGGGGCTCCTTCATTTCTGCTTTGGCTCGGGAAAAGGCAGTCGAGTGCGGTCGATTTTCCTGTTGTCTTTCCTTTTTTTGAACAAAGGGAAGTCTTGATCTCTGGCAGGAGGTGTGCGGTTGTGTTTCTTGAAGAAAGAAATGTTGCGCCTCTCTTTTCTGGGCGGTGGGCCACGCCGGGGTGGCGATGCACTAGGGGATTTTTGTAGTCGGGCTCTCCGAGGAGGAGATCTTGATCGCATATTCTCCCAGACCCCTGATCCTTTGATTTTGTTGTAGGATGAGGGTGTTGGTCTAATTGATGGCAGCGAGCAGTGCCTGCCATGGCCGGGTCGGTGTTAAAAGGGATGGGAACTGGTTGCATGACTTCTGGAAGTTCCTCGTAATATTCTTGGAGTGTCCCTTGTCCAAGAAATGGTCGTCACCCGCGTCGGGCGTCAGTGGAGTCCGGAGACGCGGTTTGTCCGTCCCCGGAAGCCCAGGTTGACCTCGAGGTGAGGATGTTCCTGACTTCCGTCGTTTTGTGAGAAGGGAAAGATTGGTCTTTCCGGACATGTGAAGATCATCATGGTTGGCCATGATTAGTGAGAGGAATCTTGAAAAATTTACTTTGATCTTATGTTTCGAGGAAAGAAAGACGGGGAGAGCAACTTCCACACAGACGACGCCACTGATCTTACCGGTTGATCAATACCCTGAGAAGTGGCCGAAAGATGATCTGTAGTCGGGTTGTGAAGTAAATGAGAAAAAGAGGGTTGTACCTGCAAGGCACTCCGATGATCAAGTAAGAGTGGGGACAAGAAGATACAAGCAAAGTATTAAGGGATGAATAGTGAATATTCGATACTTTGCCCTCACAGGTGTGAGGGTTTATATAATTCCCCTGGCGCGTGGCCATTGCTTCTTGATTTCACGCTTAGATATGCGGGGTCCATGAAATCAGGTAACTGTCAGAACTTGGTCAAACTGGGCAGATGTGGCCTGTAACTAGCTTTTGGTTCCGAGGAGGGGGTTAGTTACGGGCATCTCTCTGGTCGATTCTTGGTGGCTTGCACGACGTTGATGTCGGGCAGGCTGAGAGGATGATTGTCGATCATCTTAGGCAAGTGCTGAACTGGGAGGGCAACGACTGTCATTGCCTGACAGGTAATGGGTATTCCGGGTTATGGTCGTGCGGGCCGTGCCAAAGGAGATCTCTTAGACTTGGCTCAGTCAAGCTGTCGGGGTAAGTCCAGAACAGCAATCCAAACTATTAAGATAAATAGTAAAACAAAGATAACATCGATATAGATTAACAAATAGATTATATACAACGTCATGATCAATAAAAATACATACTAAAACAGTAAACTTACATCCAATCCCAACAAGAAAGAGATTTAGTTACCATGATAACTAAATACAAATAGAAGAATGAAGAAAAACAAGCATCCACCATGATTTCCCAGCGATTGATGCAAACCCCAGCTCCAATTCATCAAAGATCTCTCTCTCTCTCTCTCTCCTCTCTCCTCTCTCTCTTCTCTCTCATCTCTCTCATCTCTCTCTCTCCTCTCTCATCTCCTCTCTCTCTCTCTCTCTCTCTCTCTCTCTCTCTCTCTCTCCTCTCTCTCTCTCTCTCTCTCTCTCTCTCTCATCCCAAAATGGTGTCTAAGTCAGAGAGACCAAGAATGTCTCAGAGGTCTCCACAATGTGTTTTGCACAACTATACATACAAAATCTGATTTTCTGATTTCGCCCGACGAGCTAAAGCCTCGCCCGACAAAATAACTTTTTTCCTCACTTCAGACTGCATAAAACACCTAAACCACCCTTTGGAAATATCTACATTCGCTCGACGATCAAAGTTTCGCCCCAGCGAAATCCACGCTCCAGCCTCGTTTGGAGAACACAATGCAAAAAGTTACTGACTTTGCCTCGCTCTGTGCTCGCCTCTACCTCGCCTGAAGACCTCGCTTCTGGCTCGCTCCTTGCTCGCCCGGCAAAACAGCTGACAGTCAGCTTCTTTGCTTTGTGTTTTCTTCCTTGATTTATTTCTTCTTTTGTTGGTCTGATGCAACACTTTTTCGCACAAAAACAAAACATATCAAAGAAACGACAACCAAATGCAATTAGAACTACACACAAAAGAAAATTTTGGGAAATTCGATGATCGAAATTGCAAAATAATACTTAGACCAAATTTTCTTGTGGAAATTTAGTTATATTTGACACTTATCATAGATTGAACCAATTATGTCAAAGCCCACTGAAGCCCACTTGCATGCAGCACTAAAGATTCTAATATACCTAAAAAATGCTCTTGATGTTGGACTGCTCTTCAAAACATATTCAAATCTTAACCTGATTGACATCACAAACCTGACTGGAGTGCCTACTCTAAAACAAGGATATCCACCATATGATTTTGTTACTATCTTGACACATCCATCATATGGAAAAGTAAGAAACAACATATTGTTTCAAAGTCATCTTCATAGGCAGAGTACATGGCTTTAGCTAACATGTCTTGTGGAGTCCAATGGCTTCTATACCTCATTAAAGATTTATTAATTCCACATTCACGCCATGTTTCTATTTTTCATGACAGTAAAAGTGTTATTTACATTGCTACAAATCTAGTCTTCTATAAAAGAACTAACCTATCGAAATAGATTGACATTTGATTCATGGCAAAGTTCTAAGAGCTCATTGTCCATCTTCAGCCAATTAACTCACCAAACTATGTTGTTGATGTTTTTTACCAAATCACTTCATTTTAGGTTCATATTTAACTCAAGTTTTCAAACTTAGACTTGTTGATATACACTCGAATTTAAGAAAATTAAATTTTAATTTATTATATAATTAGTTTACTAATCTTTTTTCTATTTTTAGTTTGTTACGAGATCAGGATGGTCTGACAAAACGTTGTTCTTACTTAAAAATCAAACTCGGTATTCCTCGAATGTTGTCCTTAACGAGAACTTTATGAACTCCCCTGGAGGCCAAGTACTTGGTTTATTTTTCTTTTTCTATTCTATCTTTTCCAATAAAAAACATATAGCACTACAAAGTCTTGGTTTTAGCAACAAAAAGACTAGAAAAGATGTGAAATTAAAACACCTAACAAGCTTTTTCCAAAGTTGTACAAAAGAAAATCTCTTAATTAAAGGAATAAATCTAAACTAAGTCAATTCCTAATCAAAACATGATTATATACAAAGAATATTACTCAAATGAATGCATGTCTCAACATATTCACAACAAACTTTACTCAGTTCTACCCATCCTTGAAATATAAAATGAATCAGATTGGTTATACTGTAAATCTGACATTGTTTTAAACATCTGCACAGTAAAACTTGAAATAGAAAATGAATCACATTACTCTACTTTAAAACTATTAGTTTAGAAACTCGAATTTTCACTTACAACAAGATGAAAATACAGTGCTGTCAAAAATTTCACACAGGTGGAAGATTCCAAATGACATCTAGGTTGTTTTTTGCAATCCATTTATGAGGATAGAAGGAATGAGATGACTTGAGATCAATACGCCAAACCAAGACTCTCGAGCAGTCGTTCATTAAGCCCTCCATTTGACTTTCATCTTCAACAACCTGCTCAATCAACATGCTAACCTACATATAGCAAAAACAAAACAAATTTCACAATTGATTTCAAAAACATCATTTCAAGTTGGATTAATCAGTATGCTACATTTTTGTTTCACTCGACCGAGAAAGAACAACATGAGGGAATCTAGAACATCAGGCAATTGCAAATATTACAGAAATAGAAGGCAAACAGACAACATTTCATTGCAGATCAATTTCAACATGTTGGATTGGATAGAGAAAATTATATACTAAGAGCACCAAAAAAAGATTTGCTAAGTTACCAACCCACAAATTCTCCTCGGCTGATTCGAGCTGTCTGATACGTTCAAGAAGTGATCGGTGCCACTTCTTTCGTCCCCATAGTATCGTACTATTGAAGGCAAAACCTGATATTTCAGCATGGAATCTTTTAGATTTCCTATCTGATTCGTTATTTGTGTGCCACCCAATTACTTCACTTCCATTGCAAATTGGCCCTTGCAAGACAGCGCCACTTCTATCCTCTGATAGTTTTGCAACAGTCCATGTTCCAAATCGCCTGCAAAAACATTGTAGGAAAGAATAATATGCTAAAGATTTTCTGCATAACAAAATGTGATTGAAGAGTGAGAGGAGAATAACAGAAATCATCTGGCTGCATAGTATCACGGAAGTAAACATACCTTATTTCTCTCATTTGCTGAAAGAGTTCAACTGAGTAGATGTCATCATCGTCTGCAAAATAGACAATTCCATCGAGACGGTGAGTTTCAATGTGAGCTATGGCGATATTTCTCATAAGAATACTCTTATGGCTTGTGTTGGTGAGATTCATTTTGCAGACAAGATGCCTATACACGATCCCACTACTCCTCAAGATGTCAGAAGTTTCTTCAGATTGAGAATTCATCTCAACAACAATCCACAACAAAGGAGGTTGGACCAATTTCAAAGTTTGTGACAAACGGTGCAAGTAATAAGCTTGAAATAGACGATTATAAGTCGGCGTGATAACAATGAGAAGCTTCTGAGACTCCAAATATGATTCTTCACTGAACTGGCTATCTGAGATGTTATATGCTACACCATTTGTTAGTTCTTGTTCTTGCAAAGGTGAAATCAAAGTAGCATCAAACTTCACATCCTCATCAACTAATGGTGTCATATTTGTCTTCAAATTTTCCACTTCAGATAGTATCTCAAAAGAGAGACCTTGATGGTTTGCCATGATCTTCGAGGACATGTTAGTTGACGCGAGTGGGATGAGTCCAATGGAAACACCAACCATGAAACAAATGAAAGAATGGAAAAGCAGTTTCCTCCAAAGCTGTCCCTTGTGCTTTGAATTCGATCTCTCAATAGCCCTCAAAGATGCCCGGGAGTCTAGTGAGGTGACCGAAGAAGGTAACAGAGAATTCTGAGGACTTGAAGAGGATTTGGACAAAGGGGAAGACACTGAACAGAGTTGTAGATTTGTTAGAGTTCCGGCTTTTCTAATAGTTGCCATTCACATAAATAAATCCAAATCAATGTTGAGTAACTTTAACTCCAAACTTGTGATAAACTAACTAGTTATCTTTCTCAGCCAAAAATAGTAACCAACAACTAACAAGTGCATATTCACACAATGTATTTAGGTTCAAACTCTAGGGAGTTCAAGCAATGTTTGTAAGCAAGTTAAGAATGGAAGTACCTAAATGACAGCGAAGCGGAATGGAGGCGAGTGATTATTCAAACATTGCAACCAAGTGGCACTGAAAACAGAAATGAGGTTGAGGTTCGAGATTCTGTGCTTGCTTTTTAAGAGATCTAATCTAAAAGGATGAAAATTCAAAAATAAAATGCTCCGGGTGGAGAAAAATAATAGGGACACACAAAGATGTCTCTTTTCGTGATTCCTTGTCTCAAACATGTGCATATTATTTTGAGTAATGTTTCTTTTAAGGAAAAGAATAATGTTTCACACCACTAATTTTTAGGGTTAATTATATCATACTTTTGTTAAATTGGTGAGATTTGATTTGTTCCCTCGTAGAGACTAGAATTATGAATTAAATTAATTTAGATTATTAATTTAATAAAAAAATTATTTTAAGTGTTATTGAACTTCTTTTGTATTTGAACTTTTAGATTTATTATCAAATATGACTATTATATATATGTAGTATGAATGAGACATTGATTGAAGGGTATGAATAAAATGAAAAAGTCTTTATTTTATTAGTAACTTTATTGTCTTATTAGCTTTAGAATTTTTCTTAGTTTTGTTATGGTTCTTGTATAGCATCCTAACAACTGGGGTTTTCATTCTTGCACTCAAGCTTCTCTCATGGAGTATTATAACTTTGCACCCTCTCATCAATGGAGCATTCCTCCAACCTATCCCATAAATCCCTCTCTCACATCTCCTATCAATCCCTTATTTCCATCTTTTCCATGAGAAGTTTTTCACCTTATTACATGAATTCATATGTTACAACCACATCACCATGGTTGTATTTTAATCATGGGTATACACCACCTCCACCTAACTCATATTCATCCTATTCTACATCTCATCATTAATACTACTACAACAATTATCAAAGACAACTACAACCAACAAACACCTCATCCACAATTAATCCTAAATATCAGAACTATTTTAGTACTAGAAAATATTTTGAGAAGCATTTGCAAGTGTCTCATTCCTGTTTTAAGAAAACATCAAAAATAAAATCTCAAAAACCTTCAGATTTAATAGTTTTCTCCTGCGAAATTTTCTACAATTTTTCAGGCGAAATTTCCGACATTATTTCCGACTACATCTCTCATGAACCCTACTCTCTCCCACACCGCCACTTTAATTTCGGTTTCATCAACCATTGCAATCTCTTCCCTCGACAACGAAACAACCTAGAAGGTTATACGACAGGTTGAGTTTTACTTCAGCGATAGCAACCTTTCCAGGGACAATTTTCTCAGAAAAAAATATCACTAAAAGTGAAGACGGAATGGTTAGTTTGACTTTGATTTGTTATTTCAATCAGATGTGAAAGCATCTTAATTTGGGTGATGTTAAACCCAATGAAGTAAAGGATGTGACTATTAAAGTTGTTGCTGAGATTTTTGAAATTCTGGTTGTCAGATCCTAGATGTCCTAAGAGATGTCGAGACATCAGATCCGACTTTAACACGCAATAATAAGATATATGAACAAAATAAACAGTGTTGAATATAAAGAACACACATATATGTTTACCCAATTCAAAACAACTTTCCCACTCTAGGGCTACCAAGGCAGAGACGAAATTAACTAGATAATATCAATTTATAGACCTCACAGCAAACATCCCAGTTTACAACCTACGCACTTAATCACTATCATTTGCTTAACTTCTACCTAAGACACACCTAGGCATGAGGCTCTCCTCAAATCCCTCTTCAATTACACTCGGCAATTAGAGCAACTCTAAACATAAGTAGAGAATAAAACTGAAAGTCACTCTTCTAAGACACATAAAACTCAATATTTAAAAGCTTATGAGAATTGACACACAAATACTCAATGATTAACAACTTATGAGCATCTGACACACAAATATTCAATGCTTAAAAGCTTATAAACATCTGACATAAAACTTACAACCCAACAATAAGGATTCTAAAAACCCTAACAAAACACACATGAAAGTTCCACCTAATACTAGGTATACACCAATCTATTTATAACATTATTCTGGACTGCGTTAGGCTTCAAAAACGCAGTAGTGAGGTTGCACAAAGTCTGTAAATTCTTATCCAAAAAAATAGGTCTTCAATCATTAGTTTCCTAAAATTTATGAATATTTAGAAACTTTGTATGTCTTTGAAAACCAACATAGAATCTATTATTTTGTCAATCTTGGACGCCATATAAGCTAACTAAATATTCTCTGAATATTCAGTAACTAATAAATCAGCTGAAACATAATTGTCAGTTGTTGCAGACGCGATGTCCTATCCTCCTGGTTGAGACATCTTATTCGATATGTTGAACATTGCAAGTTGAAACATATTATTCAACATGTTGGTCCAAGTTGGTTTTACCAAAATGTATGTCAATCACAATTTCAGAGAAATAACAGTTTCCCCCCCTTTGACACATTTTGGCTAAAACACCCAAATAACCTTTGTACAAGAAAACATCATAAAGTATGCTTGAAAATAAATCAAACACATACATCAGAGGTACAACAACAGAAAAACAGAAGCAAGGTTAGCAGCACGCAAATCAGCAGCACGCAACCCAGAGACACAATTAGTAGTTAGTTGATCTACTAACACAACTACAACAACAAATAGAGAACCTAAGTTCTCAACACCATGATGTCAAGACATCGTGTATGACATCTCTTTAGAACAGCATGAACTCCCCCTTAACACCTATTATCACAACAGAGAATCACAAAATTTCCCCCTCAACAGTCTCAATAGTAGTATCAGCTCCAGCACCCTCAATATCATACTACTCCCCCTTTTTAGCCATAATATGACAAAGGTAAGTAGAAAATATTAGAAAAAAAACATTTAAGCACCTAAAGGTTAAGTATCAGGGTGCAAAAACTAAAAATATCATGGGCATTTAACCCTTACAAAATCATAAACAAAAATAAACAGAATCATAAGACAAATCCAAACAAACTCCCATGACCAATTGTCATGCATTAGCATCTTATTTTTCTCTAAAAGCACTGGCAGAATATTCATTAGGTGCAGCATCATCCTTAGCGTCCTCATCAACAGATGAAATGCCAACATTAATTTATATAATTCTTCATAGATACAAATCTCAAGTGTCCTCCTTAGGTTCTCAAACTGAATTACGTCAAGAGCTTTTGTAAAGATATCAGCAAGCTGATTCTCAGTACTGATATGCTCAAGCTTTATCACTTGTCCTCCATAAGTTCTCTGATGAAATGATGTCTGATGTCAATGTGTTTGATCCTACCATGCTGAATAAGATTTTTAGAAATATTAATAGCACTTAAATTGTCACAAAATAATATCATAACATCTTGTGTGACATTGTATTCATACAACATTTGCTTCATCCACCCCAGTTGAGAGCAGTTGCTTCCTACGACTATGTACTCAGCTTCAGCAGTAGATAGAGAAACACAATTTTGTTTCTTGCTGAACCAAGAAATTAAGTTGTTTCTCATAAAGAAACATCCTCCAGAGGTACTCTTCCTATAACCAACACTTCCAGCCCAATCAACATCGTAAAATCCCACCAACAAGGAATTTGTATCATGGGAATACAACATACCATAGTCATATGTCCCATTCACATACTTTTGAATCCTTTTCACTTGGTTAATATGACTTACCTTAGGTTCTTCTTGATACCTTACGGATACTCCAACAAGAAAAGTGATGTCTGGTCTGCAAACAGTAAGATATAGAAGGTTGTTAATCATGTTTCTATACAAACTCTGATAAACATTAACTCCTTTTTCATCTTTGGATAACTTCAGATGTGTAGAAGCAAGAGTTCTTTTATGGATGGCATTTTCCAATCCAAATTTCTTCACAATATTCCTTGCATACTTGCTTTGATAGAAAAATGGAGTCTTCCATCTGCTTGACTTGCAATCCAAGGAAGTAAGTCAGTTCACCTACCAAACTCATCTCAAACTCAGATTGCATCTTCCTGCCAAAATGTTGGACCATCTCATCCGACATTCCCCCAAAAACAATGCCATCCACATAGATCTAAGCTATCAACAATTATCCAGCTTCTTCTTTGTCAAAGAGTGTCTTGTCAATTCCATCCTTCTTATATCCATGATTGACTAGAAATCCAGTCAACTTCTCATACCAAGCTCTTGGAGTTTGTTTCAAGCCGTAGATGGCCTTCTTCAATCTAAAAACATGATCTGAAAAGGAAGGATCAATAAACTCTTTTGGTTGTTTAACATAAACTTATTCATTAAGGTACCCATTTAGAAAGGCACTCTTGACATCTATTTAATACAACTTGAACCTTAGATGACAGACTACTCCAAGCAGCAATCTGATAGACTCCAAGAAATCCATAAGAGCAAATGTTTCATTAAAGTCTATTCCATCAATTTGAGTGTACCCCTGAGCAACCAGTCTGGATTTATTTCTGATGACACCTCCTTGTTCATCTGTTTTGTTCTTATACACCCATTTTGTACCAATGATATTCGTCCCTTCAAGTCTTGGTACGAAATCCCAGACTTCATTTATCTTGAACTGAACAAGCTCATCTTGCATAGCATTAATCCAGAATTCATCAGTAAAAGCTTCTTTCACATTCTTAGGCTCAATCTTAGACACAAAACAAGCATTCGATACAACTTCCTTTCATCTGGTGACTACTCCTTGTCTAGAACTTCCTATTATAAGCTCCTTAGGATGATCCTTTTGAATTCTGAGAGAAGGTCCTTTATCAGCTACCTGAGGTTCTTCGACTTCAGAATCGACACTTGAACCTGCAACATTTGTAGTAGATGTTGCAACATTTTCTTCAGGAACTACCTCTTCTGTAGGAATAGTTGTCTCAACTTCTTCTAGGACATCATCTTCTTTAGTTGAGTCATTAACAACCACATTTGAAGACTTCATCGTCTCCTTGGTTCTGGAGTTAAATACTCTATATGTTTTACTATTTGTAGAGTATCCCAGAAAAATTCCTTCATCACTCTTAGCATCCAACTTCCTTCTCGGCTCACGGTCAGCCGAAATATAAAACTTACTTCCAAAGACATAGAAATATTTGACAGTTGGTTTTCTTCCTCTCCATAATTCATACAGATCAACAGAAGTTCCAATTCTGATTGTTACTCTGTTGTGAATATAGCAAGCAGTATTCATGGCTTCATCCCAAAAGTAAAGGAGTAATTTCTTGGCATGAAGCATAACTCTGGCACACTCTTGAATAGTCATGTTCTTGCACTCAACCACACCATTTTATTAAGGAGTGATGGGTGAGGAAAACTCATGACTAATCTCTTCAGATGCATAGAAGTCCTCAAACGTGTTGTTCTCAAATTACTTTTTATGGTCACTTCTGATTCTGACAACACCATAATCCTTTTCTCTTTGAATCTTGTGGCATAAATCTTTGAACACTTAAAACACTTCAGATTTCTCTTTGATGAACTTCACCCAAGTGAATCTTGAGTAGTCATCAATAATAACACAGACATACCTTTTACCTCTAATACTTTCAACCTCCATAGGTCCCATGAAGTCCATATGAAGAAGCTCTAGAACTCTCGAGGTGGCAAAATGTTGGGTCTTATTATGGGACATCTTTGTTTGCTTCCTAATTTGACATTCACCATAAATTATCCCTTCATCAATCTTTAGCTTAGGAATATCTCGAATAGATTCCTTTGACAAGATCTTTTTCATACCCTTTAGATGTAGATGACCAAGCTTTTGATGCCATAAGTGTACTTCATCATCTTTTAACATTAAGCATGTTGAGAGACACTTTGGAGAACTCCATAGGTAGTTGTTGTCTTTTGATTTGGTTCCCTTCATAACCACCTCATTCTTATCATTTGTAATCAGGAATTCAGATTGAGTAAAGTTAACTTTGAGACCTTGATCACAGAGTTGGCTGATACTTATCAGATTTGTTGTTATCCCTTTTATAAATAACACATTATCGAGACTAGGTTGTCCAGCATAATCCATCATTCCAACACCTTTGATTTCACTCTTTGACCCATCTCCAAAAGTGGCATAGCTGGTAGCATGTGGTTTAATGTCCACTAGGAATTTCTGAATACCAGTTATGTGTCTGGAACGACCATTATCAAAATACCAATCCTCTCTAGTTGAGGCTTTGAGAGAAGTGTAAGCTATGAGTCCATACGAGTCATGGTAAGGATCTCCTCTTGACTTTGCCTCAATATTTACATATTTCCTTCTGTAAGGAGTCCTATGGTTGGGATGACCATACAATTTGTAGCAAGAGGAAATTAAATGACCAAACAACCCACAATAGTGACATCTCCATGACTGATACATGGGATTATAATATCTTTTTTGATGTCTCGGATGATGTTGGGACATGTGTCTTGACATCTTCTATTCTTGTTTCATCTTTTGGGGAACAAACTCCGCTACTTGCTTGTTATTCTTCACAACTTGGTTATTGTAACCAAGACCCTTCACATTCCCATCATTCTTCCCAGTTTGAAGAATCTCATTCAGCACAATAGTGCCATTGTTTAGAATTCTTACAGATTTGGTCATAATGCCAAACTTTGATTTTTTTTTCCAATATTACCTCCTCTTTAGGATTTGCAGTGATAAATATATGCTCTTCTTTCTCAGCTTCCAATTGAGCAATAAATAACTTTTACTCTAATATTCTCTTACACATTTTTCTCATCCTTAAGGAACATCTCTGTGAACCCAGTAGCCAGTTCACTAACAATGAGTTCTCCAACATATGATTCTTTATCAGACTCACAAGATTCTTTATCAGACCCATAGATTACAGTTAAGGCAGTCACTTGCTTGACTGTTTCTTCTTCATGATCACTTTCAGATTCTCCATCTGACCATGATACAAATAAGTTCTTCCCTTGATTTTTGAGATAGGTGGCACATTCAATCCTTATGTGTCCATATCCTTTATATTCATGGCACTAGAAACCTTTCCCTTGGTTTGGCTTCTCTTCAAATCTTGACTTCCTTACCAGATCCTGATTTTTATTGATGTCGAATAACATGTTCTTAGCATTTAGTCTGGACTTCCTCAATACCCTGTTAAATTATCTTCTTAGTAGCACGAGATCCGCAGATACTCCTTCAGAGTTCATATTTCCTCTATCCTCTTATCGCGTCTAGGATTTTCATCGAAGCACAAAGGAGGAGGAAAGAAGAGTCGCCATCAATATTATTTATCTCAAGATATGGAAAGGAAACACGGATTAAACCTAAAGGAAGGAAAATAACATGGTTATTGCAATCAAGAGAAAAGGGTAAAGAAGTCGATTATGCAAGGGGAAGTTATTAACACCCCTATGTATATGGTACTCCGCAGAATCCACTTAAGGTTGTTCTAATCTAAAAGTGTATAAAAATCTAAGTCTAAAGCTTAATTCTAAAAGATAATGCATACAAAGTATATACAAAAATAAAGTTTTTATTAGTTGTTCTCGCCGCGGTTGCGAACATTTGTGTCCACGTACCACCTTTCGTGCAATAGGGGATCGGGGCACTTGTAGTTCACCTAAAAAGGTGTTTTGGTTTGTTGTGTGTTTTTTATGAACAATGCTAGAGAAGCACGTCCTTTTTGAAAAGGTTTTAAAAGAAAATCCAAATGGCAAAAGAAGTTTGAGTTGGTTGGTATTTTTATAGGTAAGATAATAAATGGCTCCCACTACTAGGACACTTATCATCCTTTTACTTTGTGAAAATAGAGTTTGAGATTTGAATCACACCAGAGACTTATGAATTAAAGAAGGATCAGTAAGGGTATGTACCTTATCATCCTTCCCATTACTAAATATTCTTAGAGGTGTGGCTCTCACAATTATTTATTAAGTGTTTTGAAGATTTTAAAGAAAAAGAAGTTTTAGTTTAAAGATGCAAAAAGGGAATGAAAAAAATCTAAGGGCGACTAGAGATCTTAATATTGTCATGCAATGGTGGCCCTAGAGTTAGGATGAAAGGGAAACATCTATCTAAGTTAACATGAAAAGATGGACTTAATGTTGAAGTTAAATGGAGCTACCTAATGTTGTCATACTTGGGTAAGAGCGTAAGATCTAATCGATTCACCTTAAATAAGATGAGATCAAAGTTCAAAGGGAGCATATTATCATACAAGCAGGTAAAGACAAGAAGATAACAAACAAATAAGTATTAAGACTTAGTGTGTAAAAGCACATTGAGGCATACAAGATGGAAAGCTAATGGAGCAGCAACAACATCAAATAGCACTCAAGAAAGTAAACCATGAAGATGAAGGAAGAATTTTGTCAAGTATGGACCAAAGATAGGTTAAAAAAAACAAATAACAAGCAAGAAAGTTCAAGAAGACTTAAGTAAGTGATGAAACAATGTTAGTATGCTTGAATAGTTCACCAAAGTGAACTCAAGACTCTTAACATGCTATGAGAATAAGGGAAAGAAGAAGGAAATTGATTCCTTAGGGTTGCACAAAGTACATTCCTTGTATCTCAAGCAAACTAAAAAATTAGGTAAAATAATATGTTCAAAGGGAAAATAAATAGAAAGATTGATCTAATGAGGTCAAGTGATTCTTAAATACTCAAGGGATTATCATTGAATTTATCATCCCTCAATCATTGATCAATATCCAATGAAGCCCAAGAATTGACTCAAAACAATAATTAAAATATCAATTGACACATTTTCAAATTAAATCAAACTAAAATAACAAAGTGAAATAAAAAATTAATCAAAAATCATGAACATGACCTCTTAACCCCCTCAAGTCAGAAACAAATCTCTACATAATTTTATCTTTGAAGGAAAATGGAAAATAAAATTAAAAGAACAAGACTAGGTCCAAAAATTAGCTAACAAGACACCTTAAGCAAATAAATTTGTGAAAAATATAAAATCATAAGTTAAAATTAAAAAAATATTTAAGTGACCTCAAGATATCAAGAAACCTCAAACATATTTTTGGTATTTTTTAGGTTAATGAAAGATAGAGAGGAAAAAAATCAGAAGTTGCAAACTAACACAAAAATGTCACACAAACACCTATTTAATGCTAAAATCAAAATAAAATACTAAAATAATTTAGAAATTAAAATTAAAATCAGCAAACTAAAGTTAAGACTTCAGAAGGTTTAATAAATATTTTTGTGGATTTTTAATATTAGGAGAAGTATTAAAATAAAATTGATATTCAAAACTAGCATAAAAATAACAATTAAAAATATATAAAATCAAATAATTAAAATAAAATAGAAAAAAATGTAGAAAAATAAAATAAAAACTGGAATAAATAGTAGACATATTAATGTAATTGACATACTTTTTCATGATTTTTGGATAATTAAAATTATTTTAAAATAATTGTTGGAAGAAAATAGAATAAAAAAAGAAAAAAAGAAGAAAAAAATATGAATAATTTAGTGACAAGAATGGTGTATCGTTCCTACATGTGGGTGTTACCTTTTTTAATCACGTAGGGTGGTTTGTTTCAAGTTTAGAAATTACATTCCTGGAAATATATAGGTAAAAAGTGAGGATATTCATGTCTGTTACAAGGTTGAAAAAAATTATTTTTGGATATAAAGATTCCAAGGAACAAAATAACTTCTTATAAATTCCTTTATTCTCATGGAATTATTCTCATATTAAAGGTTGAGAAACTGGATTTCCATGAAATTTTATATACTTTTTTTAAATAAATTAATAAAAATTACAATATTTCTGGAAATAGTAAAAATTTTGCCAAACAATTTTTCAGAAGAATATCTTGGAATAAATTTCCTACATTTATTTTCCGGAGATGGTAATTCCAAGGAATAAATTTTTACACCTTGAAACAAACGCCCCCGTATAGTTCATTTAAGGGAATAAGACAAAATGAAGAAACATAGATCGATCACAGCATGGTACCAATGATTAGAATAAGGACAAAAAATGAAATTGGCCAATCACATTGTAACACACCATCGTCGTCAACCTTTTGAAACCAACTAAACACCATTTATATGTCCTAAACCGTATTTTTTTTATCCACCTTCAATCAACCATAACTTCTTTATTTATTGATGAAATTAAAAGATTTTTGAATCAAAATTATAGTACTCAGAATGTAGAACAAATATAGCATCAAGAAAACTCAGAAATGATAAAAAATTAACATAGAAAATCAAACTACAAAGTCAAGGATTTTATGTTTTCATGCAATTTTCAAGCATCAAAGTCAAGCAAAAATGCCAAGTAAAACCACCTCATACATGTTGTATGGTCCAGCTAAAGATGCATGAACATGTTTCTAAGCATTAAAACCCTAGAATGAGATAGATGAAGTGAGAAGAAGTTTACCAAGTGGAATATATCCACTGCACCTTGAGCTCTTTTTAGCTTAAGAAGCCCACTAATCTTCACTTGATGCTCCTCAATGAACTCCATGGAAGGTTAAGAATGAAGGAGATCTCAAGAAAACTCAAGAAATTCAAAGAGAAAAGCTTAAGGACCAATTTATTTTAGATCTATTAAAGCTCTCCAACTTTGAGTGTGTGAATGAAATAAGAGTGTGGAGGTTTTATATAGAGTGTGTAGAAGAGGGTAGAGTGGTTCTTTTGCAAAGAAATTCGTTGGAGGGTGAAATTGGAAGTTTTGGCCAAAATATGGAGTGATGCCTAAGTTTGTGTTTTATGTTGTTTTGGGTGAAAAGTTTGTGCGTTTTGGGGGCCTTGTGGGGTCAAATTTACATCCCTAAAAGATGGTACAAAGTAGTGGAGAGTGGACATAGATATTTACAAATTGCCATTTTTGGTAATTTCGAGGTTTTTGAATGGAAACCAAATATACAAAGTGCATGTGTGAAAATAGAAGGTATCATGGGCTTAATCACCTCCTAAATATGTTATGGACTCAATTTGAATCAAAATAAATGGCTAGAAATTAAATTTGAGAGAATTTGCAACTTGGGTGACTTGAAAATTTCACAAAAATGACCTAAACTTCTAAATACATAACTTCCTCAATTATTTGAATTAGATCATGAACTATGACTTTTGTAAATGGAATTTGATTTCCTACAACTTTCATGTTGGAATAAATTTTATTTGAATCCATTAAGATCCCCAAAAATGCCTACAAAAATTGGCTGAGTTGAAAAATGACTTATAATTTCCATGATGACCAAAAGTCTAAAGTTGAATATCTTTCAAAATAATGACTTTTTAGGCACGAGCTCACAAGGAAAAACTTGTAGATATTAATTTTATATTTCCAAGGATGTAAGGCTTGCAAATTTCTGATAAAGAAGGAAGAAGTTATGATTTTTCAAAGCTTAGCTTGAAAATGGTTAAATTCCATAACTTAGAAAAAATCCTCTAAGTTATAAAAGATAACTTATTTCTCAAGTTAACCTCAAATTCAATAAAACTCTTGATTTTATTAATCCAATGGCTATATAACATCGAAATATGATCTTTGACCTTCTTATTGACCAAAAGTTCACTTGGTCAAACTTTGACTTTTGTCGACTTCTCCTCGATACAAGCAATAATCAACCTTTTGATCAATTGAACTTCATCAGATGAAAACCAATGATCCATGAAACTTGTAAAGATACCTTAGAACACATATCAACCCATGGAAACCAAATGGTTCAAGAAATCATTCAGGAATTGACTTTGACCAAAAAGTTGACTTTTTCCTCAATACCACTAGTTCAACAATCATCTGAACAATTGAACTTCTTTTGATGAAATTGGTGATAAATATTCCAACCATAGACACTTAAGGACACATAGAAGACCATGAAACCAAATTTTGATCAAAAAGTCCAAAATAAATTGATTTTATTGCAAACCCTAATTGAGGACCAAATAGTTAGGAGATGTTGACTAATGATCAAAACCCCCATTTTTTAGCTATTCATGGAGAATCTCTTGAACAAAGATGCCTTGTATGATAATAAGATGAATATGATGATGGTATCTCAACCTTTGAGCCCTCACACCATGGTATTCTTTATTTGAGAATCACAATGCTTAAAAACCCTAATTTGACCAGATGAAAATTGTTTGTGCTTTATGAGTGATCTTTGTGGATGAGAATCCCCCTTATACTTGATATACTCAGTGAATGCCTATAAAACTTGCTTGCTTGATGTCTTGGGTTAAAAGAACACCATATGAGCCTTGATCCCATGAGTGTAACAATGATTATGACCTAATGGTAAGTATGCAAATGCAACGCAATAAGCCAGATGAAAAGTTACAAGGGTAGGAAAAATTTGGGGTATAACACCTCTGAGCCTTCAGCACTAGAAGCAAAATCTATACTCTTGTTATTTTTATACCTTTCGTTGATAGTATACTCAAAAGTCTTAAGAGAACTCAACTCACAAGTTCATCCACTATCATAGTGCTTAAATCTTGGGATTCTTCAATAGCAATTAACTTCATGTCAAATCTCTTTGGGAGAGATTTGAGCATCTTCCTGATCAACTTATCTTCTAATACATTTTCTCCTAGATCTTCTCAGTCATTTGTAATATCTAGAACAATCATGTGAAAGTCCTGAATACTTTCATCCTCCTTCATCTTCAAGTTCTCAAATTTGGTGGAAAGAAGTTGAAGTTTTGCCAATTTTACCTTAGGATTTCCTTCATGAACCTTCCTTACGGTCTCTCAAGCAACCTTAGCACTTTTACAATTCTTTATCAGCTTGAGCACATTATTATCAACTCCATTGAATATGGAATTCAATGCTTTAGAGTTTTCTTAAGATGATGCCTCATGATTATCATCTCAATCTTCTTCAAGCTTCAGCACATCAGTAACCTTTCCATCTGCATCTACAACCTCCGGTGGATCCCATTCTTTGACAACATTTTTCCAGGCCTTGTTGTCAAGGGATTTTATGCATATCTCCATATGAGGTTTCCAAATATCATAGTTGGTACCATCCAGAATAGGTACTTTAACCACTATTCCACTATCCTTGTCCATTGCATCAGAAAGTAACTTCCCTGAATATCACCCAGAGTCAGAGTAAGATGTCTAATCTGATACCAATTGAATTTCTGGTTGTCATATCCTAGACGTCCTAAGAGGTGTCGAGACACTGGATCTTACTTTAACATACAACATTGTGATGCAGTGGGAGAACTGACTTGAGGTTTTGTGTTTGTATTCGCAAATGTTTTGGTTTAGCAAGAGTCGCCACCGACTTTTTATTTTATCCAAAGGAAAGGTCAAAAAGCACAGGAAAGACCTTTGAGATGTTTTCTTAGGTTCGGGGGGTAGATTATGAAAAGGGAAGGTGCTAGCACCCTTTTCATCCATAGTTTTCCATGGGCTCTTAGTTACTTGTTTAGATCACTTGCTTTTGCTTTTCAATTGTTTGAAATGGTGCTTTGTGTATGGTTTTGAAAGTATTTTGAAAAGAGGCCTTTGTTTAGGCAACCTTTGTAATGATTCTTGTTTTAATGTATACAAAGGTGTTTGTCTTTTGAAAAATGTTTCAATGTTTGAAAGTTTGTTTTGGGAAAATGTTTTGAAATTGTGTTGTGTGTTTTTGAAAATAGCAAGGATGGTTTGCAAGTTTGATCAAGTAACTAGGAGTTGTCTACCCTACTCAAAGATCTTTCCTACATATTTTTAACCCTTTGACATTGTTGTTTTACCATTGTATTTGGTAAACAACCTTGTGTTTGGATGTTAAACGGGACGGGCGTGGGTCATCGTATGACCATGATAGCAATTGTGCCAAGTATCTTAGCAAGTTTTTGAGGGACTAGATCATTTTTGTATAGGCAACCAAGATAGTGTCATCGAGGGACTATGATCTTTTTGTTTTGATTTTGTTTTGCCAAGATACCTAGCATGCATACCATGGCCATTTTTAAGGCAACAAGTGGATGAAACCCTAGGGGTGCTTGTGTGTATTGTGTTGTCATTTTTCATGCAGTTTTGTCTTGTGTTTAGTCAAGTTATTTGTTTGATTTTGGTTCTTTGCATACAAACCCTAATTTTACTATCATGCATATCAAAGCGATAAAATGCATAAAAGTAAATCTAAGACTATTACAACATTGATATGGGGAGGGGGATACAAGTTTGAATAGGGGGATATTGCTCAAAATAAAAACCCTAAAACTATTACAACCATATTGAATTTATTGTACAAAATAAATAAATGAAGCAAATATTAAATATGCAAATAAATGCAAATATGCAAAAAAAAATGTTCTTGTATTATTTTTATGTATGTAAAAATAAGTTTATTTTTGTCCTAAAAAATATTAAAAATATTAATGATTAATTTTTGGAAAGGGTGAAGAAACCCTAATTTTTGTTTTAAGAAAATATGCTTTATATTAATTATTTATTCATTTATGTACAAGAAAATAAATAAAAAATATATACAAAAATGTTAAAAAATAATATTTGTGAGAAAATAATATTTTAAGTATAAAAATAAAATGTACAATTTTTTTATATTATTTATAAGTTTATTCAAGAAAATAAATTATATTTAACCTAATAAACTATTTTTTGTCATAAAAAAATAATAAAAATAATAAAAATAATAAAATAAAAATGTAAAAATTAAGAAAATATTTTTGATGATTTTTAATATTCAAGAAAAATAAATAAAGTCAGAAAATGAAAATAGAAATGGAAAATATGAAAAAATAAAAACAACGGGCCAAGGGAGTGTAGGAAGTAAACAGGGGGTGTCAATAGGAGAAACAAGCCAAGCCCATCCCATTTCCACTTCGTCCTTGTCCTTGGAATAGAAACACGCGCGCGCCATGTTCAAATTGGTAACTCCTGCATACGTGCTCAAAAACAAAAACTTGCTACATGAAAGTTATAGCTCATGATCACACGATTCTAACCATGTAAAAAACTTGATCTAACTCTTAAAGACTAGAGAGAATTTCATTGGCCCTAAATCTTGACCTAGTTTTTTCAGTAACTTCAACTATCAAATACTCCTAGCTCAGTTAACATAAATGAATTATATGCATATGTACAGTTCAAGGACATTAAGGGCTACATTTTTGCTTCACAAACCTAAGCCTAATGATTCCTAAATAAGGAGATAGAAGTTTGAGAAATACCTGTTTCAGTCAAGTTCGAATATGGCAATGCAGCAACTTTCAGTGAGGACTGAGGTTCTTTTGAGCTTGCTTGATGTTCCCTTGACCTTTCCTAATGCTTAGATTACTTTGAAATGGCTTGAATCTCCTTGTAGAAGTCAACCTGCAAAATCAGAATTTAAAAATGGTGAAGCTTGAAAATGAAGTTACAGTTAATGAACAATGGCTTGGATAGTCCAGGTGGGTTGTTTAGAAAGTGTTTGAAGTGGTTTGGGACAAAACGCACGAGGCAATGTGAAGATGGCTTGAGTTTTGCAGGGCTTGCCCTGTTTTGGGCAGAAGTTAGTGTTTTAGTGTTTTAGGGTGTTTGAGAGGCTTGTAGCTCGTGTTTCTGGCTTGAGATGATGTGTTAAAGTCGTTTGAAATGTGCACAAAGTTATGTTTTATCAGATTGAAGAGTTGTGGAGTTTTTGCATACTTTCTTGCTTTTGAAGCAAAAGTGAAATGACAATGCTCAAGGGCCTGTACATGCTAGCTTAGGGACTGCACATAGTTGGTACCAATTGCCTGATATTAGTGAACTTTTTTTGCAGCAAAAGGCTTGTTCCATGGCTCAAGATAAATAATTTGACATAAAGCATGCTTTATCAAAGTGGCAATGTTGCCTTTTTGCCATTTTTAGATTAATTCCTTGTAGAATGCTCTAAAGCTTAGAATAAAGCCTTAATCCAATGTGTTTACATTTAATTTATGAGTGTGGAAAGGTTTAAGACCTGTAAAACAAGTATAAGCAAGGTTTGGACAGGTTTGCAAGTTGTAGCAATGTGCAAAATGCCTTGGCCAAAACTGATGACTTGCCATTTTCAATCCTTCGATTCTCCCTAACCACAAATGATCTTGGAGAGTTCTTGGACATTTTGGAAATCTTGTAACATGCCCTACAACCCATATTTGAAATTAATTTTTATATTCCACTTGGAACTATGTGAAAAGTTGCCATGAAGATAGGTCAAAATCCTGCCTAAACTAGGGCAAAATTTCACTAAGTTAGAAAGTTTTTGGACCCCTATTCACAAAATCATAACTTGAGATCCAAGCATCGTTTGGGAAAACTTTGTGAATCAAAGTTGTAGATTTTGTGGAGGACCACAACTTTCATGTTGGAAGTTTTATTTGAATCCAATTGCATCATGGTGAAAAAGTTGGGAAAAGTTGGGAAAAAATAAGAAATTTTCATAACTTGGAAAATTTCTAAGTTATGAAAATTTTCCATTTTAAACCCTAATTTTCAAAATTAGGTTTCTTGATGAACAAGTTTCATGTTTTAACATATCTTGATGAAAAATGATCCTTGACACTTGATTTTGACCAAAAAGTCAAAGTTTGACTTTTCAGTGTACAGTTGATTTTTGATCAGTTGACTGGAAAATTCATCTGTCAATCCAATGCATTTGAGATCTTTTGAACCTTGTGATTAGGTTAAGATGATGCCTTTGATTACTTGAAACCATGCTTGAACCCAATTTGCCATTGGCTAGGTGAAAAATTAGAAATTGCCCTTCTGCAGTCAAAACCCTAAAAATGACCATTTTGCCCTTTTGGTGATCTGATCAAATTTCTTGAGGAGTTGTGGTCCAAACTTGATCAAATGGTTCATATGAGTCTATAATGTTGATGTGGATCAAAAATTATGAGGTTTGACTGTAAATTGGCCACAATTGACCCTTTCCCCAATACAGCTGATTTTTAGGTCAATTGTCCAATTAACTGGGCAAAAATTTGATTCAAGGCTTGAAACTTGGTATGGGCAATCTTATAAGTCCAACATGAAGTATGAAAGTAATATGAGGCATTGAAAGTCCAAAAATCCTTGTGCAAACTCAAACTCTAATTTCAGGTCAATAGTGCAAGGAGATGTCTTGAGCAGAGCAAACCCTAACTTGGTCTTGAGTCCAAAGAGTCTTGTGAGGGGAAATCTTGATAAAATGAGAGGGAAAATTTTGGGGTACAACAGCTTCCCCTGTTCAATCTTCTTGAACCTGAAGAGTTAGATTGGCGATTTTGTCGTTCGTGACTCGAAGGTAAAAGATGATTGGACACTAGAGTGCCCGTAAATTTTTCACTCGTCAAAGTGTAGTTGAGGAAATGGGCTTAAAGATGCCATTTGAAGAGGTGACAGAATTTTGTCGGATATGGGCTTAAAGATGCCATCCAAGAATGTTTGTTGAAAATCAGGAGAATGAACATCAGAATGGTATCCGTATCTGGAACGTATCTGAGTTATATCTGGAGATTGAATCTGTATGAGCAAGGGAATGGCGTCCGTGTTTGGAGCGTATTCGAGCTGTAACTGTATTTGATTCTTGAATAAATAACAGAATGACTACCGTGTTTAGAGTGTATTTGTATTGTATCTGAATCTGGAATCTGAATAAGCGACAGAAAGGCATTCGTGTCTGGTGCATCTCTGGGCTGGGGAAAAAGTCAGAATGAGTGACAGAATGGCAACCGTGTCTGGAGCGTATCTAACCTGTATATGATCGTTGAAGTCTGAATGAGTGACAGAATGGTATCCGTGTTTGGAGCGTATCTGAATTGTATCTTGACTTTAAATTCTGAATGAGTAATAGAATGACCTCCGTGTCTGGGGTGTATCTATAGTGTATCTAATTGTTGAAGTCTGAATGAGTGACAAAATGGCATCCGTGTCTGGAGCATATCTGAACTGTATCTTGACTTTGAATTTCGAATGAGTAATAGAATGACCTCTGTGTCTGGGGTGTATTCATATTGTATCTGAATAAGAGATTTGAATGAGTAGCAGAATGACTTCCGTGTCATGAGTGTATCCGTACTGTATCTGAAATCTTTGAATATTTATTAAAGATAGCTTTTAATATTATCCTGAAAAAGGGTAAAATGTTAGCTAAAACACAAGGTTATGTTGCATGAAATGTATGATGCAATAAATGTGTTTTATCAATGTTTATGATATATGAATGTAATGTATGCGCATGTCAGCTGATTAGTTGTCTTGCTGAGGAAAATAAATCCTTGGTGGCTGGAGATAATAAAATCCTTGACTGTTGTCGGGGAAAAAAATCCCTGACCGCTGTTGGAGACTCAAAATCTTTGATTGTTTGAGGATGAGAAATCCTTGGACCACTGTTGGGGATAGAAAATCCTTGGCAACTCACGGGAATTATCAAAACTTTTACAACTTCTGTGGGGATGTGAGAATCCTTTATGACTTTCCTGGGGATATAGGGATCCTTCAAGTCTTTAGAGGATGATAAACATTCTGCTGTGAGAGTAAAGTCAAACTGCTTGAGAAACCTGCTTGGGGAATCCTGAGAACTTTGAAGACTACGGCTGGGAATTACACAATGGGAATCCTTACTCAGCTGAGGAATAAAGAAACTCTGGTGATCTCTACCGGGGATTGAACAAAGGAAAACCTTGATCTGCTGGAGAATAAGGAAGACTTTGATGGCTTCTGCGGGGAACTGAGAATGAGAATCTTCAATCTTCTAGGGGAATTTGAGTCCTTGGGGATTTCAAACTGAGGAGTCAAGAATGAGAATCTTCGATCTGTAGGGGATTAAAATTCTGACAAATTCAAACTGGGAAGTAATGAAGACTCTGGCAACTTCACTGGGGAATAAGGAACGAGAATCTTCATTTTGTTGGGGAGTGAAAACTCTGTGGGGAATAGCTATACTGCTGGGGAGTAGCTATCCTGCTGGAAAGTAAGTTCATGACTCTGGGGGAAAAGCTTAATCATGTTTGGAAAAAGTTCAAGAGTTTGGGTTGTATGCCACTCTACTGGGGAATCATCCTAGTTTGGGGATAAAGGCTAACTGTTATCTGGTTGATTCTCAGACTTTAAGACAACTTGCTGGGGAATCTGGGGAAAACTGAATGGTTTCCACTGTAGATTGATAGTTGAAACTTTGACTTCGTTGGGGAAGAAGGTTTCATCTTTGCTGAGGGTCTGTAGTTCAAAGTTTTACTCCGCTGAGGATTGGGAGTTTGGAGGTTTAACTCGGATGGTGGATTAAGGATTTGAAAATATAACTCCGTTGGGGATATGTATTTCAAGGTTTTAGCTCTGTTGGGGACCTAGATGATGTACTGCAGGGGATTTTTCTTGGAATAGCCTAAAGACGTTTTCCTATACCTTCAACCTGTCAGTAATTATTCTTTCTCATTTCGGTTATTTGTAAACAGTGATTATATTCAAATGCATATGCTCATTTAATAAATCATTGGACGTTTTCAAATAAAACACAAGTGTAAAAAGAAGAAAAGGCAAATAGTTTTCTGCACTTTGAAGTATCTTTGTATTAACTTTGTGTAAGTATTTGTACAAAGGAGACAAACATCCTAGTAAGAGAATGTTGTCGTAAAAAATGAGGAAAATTTATACAAAGAAAGATGGCTATGTGTAAAAATTCCATGGGGTTCCCATTCTGCTATAGCCTTTGTAACTCTGGATATCTTGTCCATTTGTTGCTTCGTCCGAAGATGATTGGGTTGATCAGAAGCCAGGAGCTTGTTCGGGTTTTCAGTCCACCGGGAAACCCTTTTTTGCCCAAGTCGCCCTTTCGGGTTTTCAACTTGTCGGGTGTACAGATTTTTTTTATTTATCCCTAATTTTTTCCTGAACCGCCCTTTCGGGTTTTCGATTCACCGGGATGCCCATTTTTTCTCAAGTCGCCCTTTCGGGTTTTCAACTTGCCGGGTCATTTATTTGTAGTATCTTTTGACTATATCTGCGTTCGCAGGGTGCGGCAGGTCATCACCGTCCATGGTGGTCAGGATCATTGCCCCACCAGAAAAGATGTTTTTGATCACAAATGGTCCTTCGTAAGTAGGAGTCCATTTGCCCCTAGGATCACTTTGCGGCAAGATGATCCACTTGATTACAAGATCTCTAACTTGATATACCTGGCACCTGACTTTCTTGTTGAAAGCCTTGATCATCCGTTTTTGATACGTCTGACCATGACAAACAGCAGTAAGTCGCTTTTCGTCAATCAAGTTAAGTTGACCAAGCCGGGTCTGAATCCAATCGTCTTCACTTAATCTATCATATTTCATGATTCTCAAGGAGGGAATCTGAACCTCGATAGGTAAAACAACTTCCATGCCGTATACCAAAGAATAAGGTGTTGCCCCAGTTGATGTTCGTGTCGTGGTAAGGTACCCGTGAAGAGAAAACGGTAGCATTTCATGCCAGTCCTCGTAGGTGACTGTCATCTTTTGTATGATCTTCTTGATATTTTTGTTCGCAGCTTCGACGGCACCGTTCATCTTTGGCCGATAGGGAGATGAATTATGATGTTGAATTTGGAACTGTTCGCACAAAGTGGTGATCATAGTATTGTTAAGGTTTGTACCATTGTCAGTGATGATCCTATCGGGGATGCCGTACCGGCAAATGAGGTTCTGCTTGAGGAAGCGGGCAACAACATTCTTTGTGACGTATGCGAAGGAAGCTGCTTCGACCCACTTGGTAAAGTAATCAATGGCCACCAGGATGAAGCGGTGTCCATTGGATGTTGTAGGCTTGTTCTCTCCAATCATGTTGATTCCCCACATAGCGAATGGCCAAAGAGCTGTTAAGACATTGAGAGGAATTTGAGGTATATATACCTTGTCAGTGTAGATTTAACATTTGTGATAAGTGCGGGAATGTTGATGACAGTCAGCTTCCATGGTAGACCAGTAGTAGCCTGCCCTTAGAATCTTCTTAGCCATCGTATGTCCGCTAGAGTGAGGGCCAAAGGTACCATTATGCAGTTCAGCCATGATCTGCTCAGCTTCAACCTTGTCCACACAACAGAGTAGAATGCAATCATGATTGCGCTTGTATAGGATACCATTGCTCAAGAAGAACTTAGATGAGAATCTCCTTAAGAACCTTTTGTCGTTGACTGAAGCTCCTTCAGGATATTCTTGAGCCTCGAGATACCTTTTCACTTCGTGAAACCAAGGTCGGTCCACTACTTCTTCGGTATTAATCTCGTGACAATGTGTAGGTTCGTCCATCCGTTCAATGGTGATTTGGGGAGCTTTATTATCCCAGTTAAGTTTAAACATGGATGACATTGTAGCTAGAGCATCTGCTAGCTGATTTTCTTCTCGCGAGAAGTGCTCGAAGGTAATCTGCTCGAAATGTGGTAACAATGTTAGGACATGTTCTTTGTAAGGGATGAGTTTTGGATGTTTAGTATCCCACTCTCCTTTGATTTGACTGATAACCAAAGCTGAGTCCCCAAACACAATCAAGGATTTGATTCCCAAGTTAATAGCAGCCTTGAGACCAAAGATACAGGCTTCATACTCGGCCATGTTGTTGGTGCAGCTGAAGCAGAGTCTGGCAGTGAAAGGTGTATGCCAACCTTCTGGAGAGATGAGTACCGCGCTGATACCGTTTCCAAGTGCATTAGAAGCACCATCAAAGTACAGGGTCCATCGGGATCCTTGTTCAAGTCCGTCATACGGTCTGTTCTATTTAATGTTGTCCAATGTCATGATATCCTCGTCGGGGAAGTCTAACCTCATGGATTGGTAATCTTCGACAACTTTATGGGCCAGATGATCGGCTAGTACACTCCCCTTTATAGCTTTTTGGGTCGTGTACTGTATATCGTACTCGGTCAAGATCATCTGCCATCTAGCGATTCTTCCAGATAGAGCAGGCTTTTCAAAGATGTACTTGATCAGATCCATCTTAGATATCAGCAAAGTGGTATGAGTTAACATATACTGCCTTAGCCAGCGAGCAGCCCATACCAAAGCTCAGCAAGTTTTCTTAAGCAGTGAGTATCGGGTCTCACAGTCGGTAAATTTTTTGCTAAGGTAATAAATGGAATGCTCTTTTCGGCCAGACTCGTCATGTTGGCCCAGTACGCACCCCATTGAATTCTCTAGGACAATCAGATACATGATTAGTGGTCTTCCTTCGATGGGAGGCATCAAGATAGGAGGTTCTAGCAAATACTCCTTGATTTTATCGAAAGCAACTTGACAGTCATCATTCTATTTAACCACCTGATCTTTCTTCAACAGCTTGAAGATTGGTTCACAAGTAGATGTTAGGTGAGAAATGAACCTTGCAATGTAGTTTAGGCGTCCCCAGAAACCTCTGATCTCCTTCTCAGTGTGAGGAGCGGGCATTTCTTGTATAGCTTTGACTTTGGCAGGATCAACCTCAATGCCTTTGTTACTGACAATGAAACCCAAGAGTTTACCGGACCTGACTCCGAAAGTGCACTTGTTAGGGTTTAGTCTGAGCTTGTACTCTTTCAACCTGACAAACAGCTTTTGCAGATAGTCGAGGTATTCTTCTTCAGTTTGTGAATGGGCTATCATGTCGTCTACGTAGACCTCTATCTCATGATGTATCATATCATGAAACAAAGATACCATGGTGCGCTGATAGGTTGCCCCGACATTTTTCAGTCTGAATGGCATCACTTTGTAGCAGAACGTACCCCACTGTGTAACAAAAGTAGTTTTCTCCATGTCCTCAGGGGCCATTTTGATCTGGTTGTACCCTGAAAATCCGTCCATGAAAGAAAATATCTTGTGCTGAGTTGTATTGTCAACCAAGATGTCAATGTGCGGTAGTGGAAAGTCATCTTTAGGGCTAGCCCTGTTTAAGTCTCTGTAATCCATGCACATTCTCACTTTGCCGTCCTTCTTAGGCACGGGCATAATGTTAGCAACCCATTGTGGATAGGAGGTAACAGTAAGAAATCCAGCATTTAATTGCTTCATAACTTCTGCTTTGATCTTTTCAGACATGTCGGGCCTCATGCAGCGAACTTTCTGCTTAATTGGTGGACAGTCTTCTCTTGTAGGGAGACGGTGAACCACAATATCTGTATCAAGTCCCAGCATGTCTTCGTAAGACCAGGCGAAGATCTCAAAATATTAATTCAACAACTAAACTAAGCGCTCCTTGACACTTGGCTCTAGGTTGGCACCCACTCTAACTTCTTTTCTATCTTCCTCTGTACCCAAGTTGATTGTCTCTAACAACTCCTCGTGAGGTAGAATAGCCCTTTCTTCCTGTTGTAGCAGTCTAGCCAATTCTGCAGGCACTTCACAGTCTTCATCACCTTCGTATTCGGCATGGTAGACCAGATCTTCAGAGTCACTAAAGGTCATAGCAGAATTGTTACCCATGGAATCCGGAATGTATGGGTACCTGCATTGGTGAGTGTGGGTGTGTGTAAGGGATAGCCACCTTTAAACAAATAAAATGTAAAAATAAAGAAAATGAACACAAAAGTTTATATGTGAAAACGTCCATGATTCATTAAAATGGCATATGAAGATGAAAAATCAAACTCTTACAAATGGACCTATGTACCTCGGGTAAGGCACAAGGTTAAAAGTGTACGAATTTTTCAGGAATTATTACAAACCAACAGAAATGTTTGAAAGATAAATTACTGATTGATGAGAGTAATGGGAATAAAGTCCTTTGCCTCCCAATTGCTCAGTCCTCCTTTAACAGTAGGGAAAATCCAGTCTTCCAAGTTTCTCTCCTCTTCACTATCCCCCAAAGCATTGACTCCATGATGGGTGATCTTCACTGGTGGCCCTCCAGCATGGGAGCAGCGTACAGCCTTTTGAGCAGAAGCAGTGAAACCCAAGCCGAATTTATCAGATTTGAATGGAAAATCGGGAAGCTACCCCCAGATTGTGCTTCCTCCTTCTTCAATCACAGCCCTTGCATCTTTGAGAGACAACATCCGAGGCGGAGGTCTGGTAACCATGGGTACAGAAGACACTGTCTTGGTTGCTGCAATCTCTTCAGAAACTTCCTCAAAGTGTTGGAAGGGGGTTTCGATGAATTCACCATCCAATTCCACATAGCGGAAAGAATTAAGATGACTTATCATGTATTCCTCTTTGCCGAGAACAGTCACAATTTTCCCCTGAACAGGGTACTTGAGTTTTTGATGCAGAGTTGAAGTGACGGCTCCAGCATGGTGAATCCAGGGTCTTCCCAATAAGCAAGAATAGGAAGGACGGATGTCCATCACGTAAAATATGGAGTTGAAGGTTTCAGTTCCCACTTTAATCGGGATGTCCACCTCCCTGTGGACCATCCTTTTAGAACCATCAAAGGCTCTGACAATGATGTTGTTGGGCTTCAAAGTTAGGCCTTCACAATCCAACCTATCCAATGCCATCTTTGGCAAGACATTCAAGGAAGAACCAGTGTCTACCAGAACGTGTGCTAGAGTAGTCCCTCTGCATTCTACCGAGACATGCAAAGCGTCATTATGTTTTCTCCCTTTAGATGTTAAATCGGCATCAGAGAATCCTAGACCATTGTCAGCTATTAGGCTAGCTACACATTCCTGGAACTGATCCGCGGAGGTTTCCTGGGGCACATGAGCCGTCTTCAAAAATCTGATCAGAGCTTTAGCATGAGCTTCTGAACAAAGCAGCAGGGCCAACATAGAGATCTTTGAGGGGGTTTGCCCCAGTTGTTCAACAACATTATAATCACTTTTCTTAATTATTTTCAAAATCTCTTCCATTTCTTTTTGAGAGGTCTCAGGGATAATCAACGGCTGAGCCCTCGTCCTGACGGGCTCTTCTTGAATTTCTTTCCCTCTATCATCAGCAACAGCAGAGGGGACAACCACGGGACTTACTACTTCTTCAATAACTAGAGTTCTTGCAGATATGTTGACCGGTACAGGGGTAACCTTAGGAGCGACTGAGGGTCCGAAGATTGCCTTTGGAGGCACAATCTCTGGAGAGAAAATTCTTCCACTGCGGGTGATTTTACTCGTTCCGGCAATGTTTCCAATGTCGGAAGTCTCTTCATCAGAACTCTCTTCAGTTGATTCAATTTGTTTAATACCGTGGTAGAAAATCTCTCCCCCATAGTTCCACGATATTGATTTGTTGGACTTGTACGGGATAGGCCCCGACATGGTTATCTTTAAAGGTACAATCTTTGGATCGGATGTAATCTTAACAGGTCTTTTGGAGACCTTGAAAAGATTGGCGGATATGGTAATTATCGAAATATCATTGACATGAGTCGGTGTAATAGGAGTCTTTTCAAAAAGGATTTCTTGGTTATCCATTAGGCGTTGGATGCCTAACTTCAACAACGGACAGTCGGTTGGTAAGGATGAACAAAGGCAGCAATCTTCTTCACATCCTGGGAAAATCCCAGCCTTCAGCAAATTCAACTTGATTAAAGATAGCGGAGTCATCAAATCATCAACAGTAGCAACAAAAAGATCTTCTTCAACATCATGGGCATTGTGGATATGCTTTGTCATTGGAGCAGAGATCACGTTAGGCTTTTCAGGGGCGTCAAATTCAACTTCTTTAGCATCTATCAAATCCTGAATCTTATTTTTGAGGGCCCAACAATTGTTGGTGTCGTGCCCCAGGTTGTCTGAATGATAAGCACACTTGGCATTTGAATGGTAGTAAGGAAAAGATGTATTCGGATTCTTCGGTGCTTCTTTCAAACTTGCAAGGTTTAACTTCAAGAGATGGGGTAAAACCTGAGCAGACGTCATATTGATCTGGGTGAATTTCTGTGCAGGCCTTTCCACCCTTGCTTGGTTGGTTCTGGGTTAATTGTTTCTAGGCTGATCAGCTGCAGACTTCTGAATCATTACAGCCCCCACCGCTGGCCGGCGCTCAACTTTTCCTTGACTTCTTTGGGAGTAGACATCTGAGACTTCTTTCTTGGATGGAAAAGTCTTTTTGATGGCAGCAGAAGCAGATGCATCCTTTTGAATTTTTCCGCTCTTGATTCCGGCTTCAACTCTCTCACCAGTCAGAATCAACTCGGTGAACCCCACAGACGAACTTCCAATCAGGTGATTAAAAAAGGGGCCTGACAGTGTACCCAAGAACATATCTACCAGCTCCCTCTCAGATAGAGGTGGTTGTACTCGCCCCGCCAAGTCTCTCCATTTCTGGGCATACTCTTTGAAACCTTCATTTGAGACCATGCCCATACTTTGTAATTGAGTACAGGTTGGTGCTAAGTCCGTATTATATTGATATTGTCTGTAGAAGGCAGCTGCCAAATCCTCCCAATTATGCACATCAGACCTCTCTAGCTGGTAGAACCAATCTAACTGCGTCCCTGAAAGACTATCCCGGAAGAAATGGACCTACAGATCCTTGTCAGAAGAATGAGGTTGAATTTTTCTGACGTAAGATCGCAGGTGCATCTTTGGACAAGACAAATCGTCGTATTTAGCAAAAAGAGGTACTTTGAACTTAGGGGGAATGACAATCCCAGCAACCAACCCTAACTTTTCAAAGTCCATCCCAGGCACCCTTTGCAGCTCCATAGCTGCTAGACGCTCTTCCAAATTCTTGTATTTGTCGTCTGTAGGAGGGTACTGCTGTTCAGAATAGTCTTCATCCTCTTCTTCTTCTTCCTAAGACTCAGATGGCACTACAACCCTCTTTCCTTTTCCTACCCCTTCATTAGATGTTGAGGGGAAATCCAGGACCCTTCTAGCTTGACCTTCAAATCTTCTACCCATGGTAGCCACACCAACCCTCTTCTTTTTATTTTTCTCTTTTTCCTTTTCCAGCAAGGTTTTGAGCTCCTCCTGACCCTTAGCCAAGGTCATGAGTAGCTGTTGGAACTGTGAATTATGCGCTTGTAAGTCTTTGACTGTCTGCTCTATATCCATCTTGCTGAAATAAACAGCAGAGAGATAAGGAAACCTGGTGTGAAGACCTACTTATGCATATGATGAATGATATGTATTCATGTAATGCATTCAAGGATTCAGAAATTCAAATTTGTTGTAAACAAAAAGGAACACGCGTCATATTAATAAGATAGAATTTGTTAGTACATAAATGCCCCATGGGCAAAATAATACAAAATTCTAATATAAAAAGACGTTGCGCATCCTCTTTGGCGCGATGTAGGTGTTGAGAGTCTGCTCCTCATGAAGTTGACGAGTAAGTTCCAAAACCTTTTTCTCACTGGCGTAGAATTGGGCTTCAAAAGTATCGCGCTCTCCCTTGAGCTGTATCCAACTCCTTTGCAAATCTTCTAGTGATGTTGGCATGTCAGGATGTAGGAGGGTGTATGGAACCTCTCCTTCCATAACAGGCTCTTTGATCACATGAAGAATGTAGGGGTAAGGCATCATAAGACTTTGGGCGCGGGTTCGTAACCACTTGAGGTAAGGCTCAAGGGGGATGGAATTCTTGTGTCCCAAGGTCTTACTGTCCACCTTGTTGGGCATCCTCCAAGCTCGGATAAACCTTTGTCGAAGTCCTTGATCATCGTTGTCGAAGTCAAAAACCAAGTCTGGAATCAGCATGTCATGAGGGCCATTCCTTCGGGAATACCCAAACTGTCTCAGAGCTAAGCAGGGGTTGTAGGTAATTCCTCCCCTAATGCCAAGTAAAGGGACATTAGGGAATTCCCCACAATGTCAATGATGATAACATTTTCTCTAGATCGAGAACACCAATGAACATCTGAATATGTAAGAGTCGTCAATCGTTGTGACCACCTTAAACCCTGCTCATTCTTTAAAACTGATTGGGGAAGGTGAGAAATAAACCACCTTGCCAGTAGAGGAGTACAGCACATGAGAACACCTCTTTTCCTCATTGTTCGAGTTTGAAATGAGTGGAGGATATCCCCAAGCAATGTAGGCACCAGGTTGCGAGCCATGAAAATTTTGACAGCACTCACATCTATAAGCTAGTCAGGGTTTGGGAACAAGACCATCCCATAGATGAGAAGAGCTACAATCTCCTCAAAAGCTTGTAAGTCCAATGAATTCCAGCAGCTTTGGGCCTTCTCAAACAGAAACTTTGCCAAGAAACCCTTGACACCACTTCTGGTTTCCCAATAACCTATGATATCAGATGGTTTCAAGTGTAAGGCTTGAGCAACATCTTCAGGCTTTGGATCTATTTCCATACCGTTGTAGGGTAGTTGATGGAGAATAGGAATCCTCAGGATTTGAGAAAATTCCTCCAAAGTAGGCACAAGTTGGTAATCAGGAAATGTGAAGCAGTGGTGTAGGGGGTCAAAGAACTGGAAGAGAACTTTCACCATGTCTTCCTCAGTGTTGGTGTTGACTAAGTTGAGAAGACGACCATGTCTCTCGGTGAATGGATAATTCTCAGGAATCCTTGAAGCTAGCTCCTTGAGTTAAGGAGGAATTCTCACAAGGTTGACCTGAATAGTTTTCCTGCGAAGTGAATCCATTACCTACAAAACAGGAACAAAGATGAAGATCCAAACCCTTAAAATGGTTAGTGGATGCATATGATGCTTCATGATGTCCATGATGTTATGCACAAGTATATATGTACAAACAAATCACACAAGTTCCTAGTTTCAGACTTGCATGGGGTTTCATAGGTAAGTACCCTCTTGAAGTTTAGTTGGCTCAACCTGTCCTATAAATAGTAATCGGGTTCTAAGGAGCTCAATATCACTGGATTATTTTCTGTGTTCATTGTTTCAGTTTAGCCACTTTACTAGCGACCTAAATATTCCAAGAAAACAACCCTCAATGAGTGTAGTATCAAGTATCTACCAACTTCGGACTGCACCAAAGCCGGTTATCTCGTTATCCCTAAAAAGGCCAAGATGGTCAAGTAAAGGTTCTAAAAGTCCATTAGTGCTTTATGACATCACTCAACGGCCCCGTATTCTCTTTGATTAACTCAAAGGCTACCGGTACCCACAAATATGTCGCACTAATATAGCTATTGCTTAAACCATGTCGGTATACCCCGCACAGTTTCCACAAGCTATTGTTATTTACCTATGAATGTTTCCCAAATCCGGGTAGAGGATTCAAACCCAAACAATAGAACCAAATGTAAAGCAATCAAGTCAAACAAGATAAGCATGTAAAGGTGATCTAAAACCCTAAGGTAACCCCGCTTTTAGATTTTCCCTAGCAGAGTCACCAGTTTTGTGATGCGGTGGGAGAACTGACTTGAGGTTTTGCGTTTGTGTTCGCAAATGTTTCGGTTTAGCAAGAGTCGCCACTGACTTTTTATTTTATCCAAAGGAAAGGTCAAAAAGCACAGGAAAGACCTTTGAGATGTTTTCTTGGGTTCGGGGGGTAGATTATGAAAAGGGAAGGTGCTAGCACCCTTTTCATCCATGGTTTTCCATGGGCTCTTAGTTACTTGTTTAGATCACTTGCTTTTGCTTTTCAATTGTTTGAAATGGTGCTTTGTGTGTGGTTTTGAAAGTATTTTGAAAAGATGCCTTTGTTTAGGCAACCTTTGTAATGATTCTTGTTTGAATGTATACAAAGGTGTTTGTCTTTTGAAAAATGTTTCAATGTTTGAAAGTTTGTTATGGGAAAATGTTTTGAAATTGTGTTGTGTGTTTTTGAAAATAGCAAGGATGGTTTGCAAGTTTGATCAAGTAACTAGGAGTTGTCTACCCTACTCAAAGATCTTTCCTACACATTTTTAACCCTTTGACATTGTTGTTTTACCATTGTATTTGGTAAACAACCTTGTGTTTGGATTTTAAACGGGATGAGTGTGGGTCATCGTATGACCATGATAGCAATTGTGCCAAGTATCTTAGCAAGTTTTTGAAGGACTAGATCATTTTTGTATATGCAACCAAGATAGCATCATCGAGGGACTATGATCTTTTTGTTTTGATTTTGTTTTGCCAAGATACCTAGCATGCATACCATCGAGGGACTATGATCTTTTTGTTTTGGTTTGGGACAAAACGCATGAGGCAATGTGAAGGTGGCTTGAGTTCTGTAGGGCTTGCCCTGTTTTGGGAAAAAGTTAGTGTTTTAGTGTTTTAGGGTGTTTGGGAGACTTGTAGCTCGTGTTTCTGGCTTGAGATAATGTGTTGAAGTCGTTTGAAATGTGCACAGAGTTTGGTTTTATCAGATTGAAGAGTTGTGGAGTTTTTGCACACTTTCTTGCTTTTGAAGCAAAAGTGAAATGACAATGCTCAAGGGCCTATACAGGCTAGCTTAGGGACTGCACATAGTTGGTACCAATTTCCTGATATTAGTGAACTTTGTTTGCAGCAAAAGGCTTGGTCCATGGCTCAAGATAAACAACTTGACATAAAGCATGCTTTATCAAAGTGGCAATGTTGCCTTTTTTCCATTTTTAGATTAATTCCATGTACAATGCTCTAAAGCTCAAAATAAAGCCTTAATCCAATGTGTTTGCATTTAATTTATGAGTTTGGAAAGGTTTAAGACCTGTAAAACAAGTACAGACATGGTTTGGACAGGTTTGCAAGTTGTAGCAATGTGCAAAATGCCTTGGCCAAAAGTGATGATTTGCCATTTTCAATCCTTCGATTCTCCCTAACCACAAATGATCTTGGAGAGTTCTTAGACATTTTGGAAATCTTGTAACATGCCCTACAATCCATATTTGAAATGCATTTTGAGATTACACTTGGAACTATGTGAAAAGTTGCCATGAAGATAGGTCAAAATCCTGCCTAAACTAGGGCAAAATTTCACTAAGTTAGAAAGTTTTTGGACCCCTATTCACAAAACCATAACTTGAGATCCAAGAATCTTTTGGGAAAACTTTGTTAATAAAAGTTGTAGATTTTGTGGAGGACTACAACTTTCATGTTGGAAGTTTTCTTTGAATCCAATTGCATCATGGTGAAAAAGTTGGGAAAAGTTGGAAAAAAATAAGAAATTTTCATAACTTAGAAAATTTCTAAGTTATGAAAATTTTCCATTTTAAACCCTAATTTTCAAAATTAGGTTTCTTGGTGAACAAGTTTCATGTTTTGACATATCTTGATGAAAAATGACCCTTGGCACTTGATTTTGACCAAAAAGTCAAAGTTTGACTTTTCAGTGTACAGTTGATTTTTGATCAGTTGACTGGAAAATTCATCTGTCAATCCAATGCATTTGAGATCTTTTGAACCATGTGATTAGGTCAAGATGATGCCTTTGAGTCCTTGAAACCATTCTTGAACCCAATTTGCCATTGGCTAGGTAAAAAATCAGAAATTGCCCTTCTGCAGTCAAAACCCTAAAAATGACCATTTTGCCCTTTTGGTGATCTGATCAAATTTCTTGAGGAGTTGTGGTCCAAACTTGATCAAATGGTTCATATGAGTCTATAATGTTGATGTGGATAAAAAATTATGAGTTTTGACTGTAAATTGGCCACAGTTGACCTTTTCCCTAATACAGCTGATTTTTAGGTCAACTGTCCAATTGACTGGGCAAAAATTTGATTCAAGGCTTGAAACTTGGTATGGGCAATCTTATAAGTCCAACATGAAGTATGAAAGTCACATGAAGCATTGAAAGTCCAAAAATCCTTCTGCAAACTCAAACCCTAATTTCAGGTCAACAGTGCAAGGAGATGTCTTAAGCAGAGCGAACCCTAGCTTGGTCTTGAGTCCAAAGAGTCTTGTGAGGGGAAATCTTGATAAAATGAGAGGGCAAATTGGTGGGTACAACAAACATTGAGATATATGAACAAACTAAGCAGTGTTGAATATAAAGAACACACATATATGTTTACCCAGTTCGGAACAACTTTCCTACTCTGGGGGTTACCAAGCCAGGGACGAAATTAACTAGATAGTATCAATTCGTAGACCTCATAACAAACATCCCAGTTTACAGCCTACACACTTAATCACTACCCTTTGCTTAACTTCTACCAGAGACACACCTAGGTATGAGGCCCTCATCAAATCCCTCTTCAATTACACTCAGTAATTGGAGCAACTCTAAACACAAGTAGTGAATAAAACTAGAAGTCACTCTTCCAAGACACACAAAACTCAATGCTTAAAAGCTTATGAGAATTGGCACACAAATACTTAATTATTAACAACTTATGAGAATCTGACATACAAATGTTCAATGCTTAAAATCTTATGAACATATGACACAGAACTTACAACTCAAAAATAAGGATTCTAAAAACCCTAACAAAACACACATGTAAGTTACACCTAATACTAGGTATACACTAGTCTGTTTATAACATTATTATGGACTGGGTTGGGCTTCAAAACATAGTAGTGAGGCTGCACAAAGTCTACAAATTCTTCTCCAAGAAAATAGGTCTTCAATCATTAGTTTCCTAAAATGTCTTCATATTTAGAAACTTTGTATATCTTCGAAAAATAACATAGAATCTCTGATTTTGCCAATCTTAGACGCCATATAAGTTAAGTAAATATTCTCTGAATATTCAGTAACTAACAAATTAGCTGAAACATAATTGTCAAATGTTGCAGACCCAATGTCTTATCCTCCTGGTTGGGACATCTTATTCGACATGTTGAACACTGCAAGTTGGAACATCTTATTCAACATGTTGCTTCCAAGTTTATTTTACTAAAATGTATGCCAGTCACAATTTAAGAGAAATAACAATTTTGAAAAATGTTACTTCACTCAAGCTCTTAGAAGATGGGAGAAAAGTTGGTAGGATTACTGAAATTTCCAAGCTAAAAGAGGTAGTTGAGCAGGTTGAGATAAGAATAATTTTCACATCATCATTTGAATATAATGTGAAGCTTGAAGATCTGGAATCAATGAAATTCATCAAGAAAACTTCCTTTCATGAAGATTTTGTTGCAGAATCTCGAGTTGTTAGTGAAAGGGTTTAGAATCCCCTACCAAATTTGAAGCAACAACAATTTTGTTTCCCTTATTGTGTGAATGAGTTTCATTTTAAACACATAGGTTTAAACGATGATGTCAAGTTCATCATTACCCCAAAGCCACTTGATTCAATCACGGCCCCAGTCTCACTACTGCCACTTGAACCAACTCACTATCAGTTTGATGAAATGCCAGATTGAGATGTTGCCAAATTCTTTATCGTAGAGGTGTTGAAACAGAGAGGCCCTGATTGGAGCGATTTGCATTATTATCAAGATTGTTACCTTGCACAAAGTGTTTCTATAGGTGAAGTCTATGCTGGATTGGATGATGGGATTGACACCATGAAGAAAGGAGAGGTGGCATTGTTTACATTACCTGCTGCTGAGTCTGGAAGCATTCCATGAGACACCAACTCGGTTGTGCAGTTTGAAGTGGAACTGATTTCTTGGATAACAGTAGTGGATGTTTGCAAAGATGGTGGAATTATCAAGAAAATTATCGAGAAGGGGAAAGGGAATGATCAACCCAGTGATCTTGATGAAGTTCTTGTGAAGTATCAGATAACACCAGTAGATGGAACTGTTGTTGTAGAAACACTGGAAGTGGGACTTGAATTCTATGTAAATGATGGTCATCTTCTTCCTAGATTTCCGAAAGTGATCATGACTATGACCAAGAGAGAGAAGGATGCATTATTTTTCAACTTTAATATGCCTTTGGGGAGACAGGGAGAGAAGCTGGAAGTGGTTTCCATTCAATTCCCCCAGACTCAATGTTGCATATTAATATTGAATCGGTGTCCTTAAAGCCTGTATTAAATGTTACTGGTGACTCTATGGTGATTAAGAAAATTTTGAAAGAAAGAGAGGGTGCTTTCACAGCCAACGAGGGTGCAAATGTTACTGTCAGTTACACAGCTATGCTAGAAGATGGAATTATATTTGAGAAAAGAGGAATTGGTGAAACACACTGTGATGCGGTGGGAGAACTGACTTGAGGTTTTGCGTTTTGTGTTCACAAATGTTGCGGTTAGCAAGAGTCGCCACCGACTTTTATTTTATCCAAAAGGAAAGGTAAAAAGCACAGGAAAGACCTTTGAGATGTTTTCTTGAGTTCGGGGGGTATATTATGAAAAGGGAAGGTGCTAGCACCCTTTTCATTAATGGTTTTCCATGGGCTCTTAGTTACTTGTTTAGATCACTTGCTTTGCTTTTGAAATTGTTTGAAATGGTGCTTTGTGTGGTTTTAAAAGTATTTTGAAAAGAGGCCATCGTTTAGGCAATCTTTGTAATGATTCTTGTTTGTAAGAATGTATATAAAGATGTTTGTCTTTCGAAAAATGTTTCAATGTTTTGAAAGTTGTTTGGAAATGTTTTAAAAATGTGTGTGTGTTTGTTTGAATATAGCAAGGATTGTTTTGAAATGATCAAGTAACTAGAAGCTATCTACCTACTCAAAAAGTCTTTCTTGTACATTTTTATTCCTATGATATTGTTGATTTACCATTGCTTTGGTAGACAACCCTATCTTTGGATGTTAAACGGGACGGGAGTGGGTCATCGTATGACCATGATAACAATGGTGCCAAGTATCTTTAGCATTTTGAGGGACTAAGATCATTTTTTTAGGCAACCTTGTCTAGCGTCATCGAGGGACTATGTTCTTTTGCTTTGTTTTGTTTTGTTTTGTTTTGTTTTGCCAAGATACTTTGCATGCATACCATGGCCATTTAAATTAGGCAACCAAGTGGGTGAAACCCTAGGGGTGCTTGTGTGAAATGTGTTGTCATTTTTCATGCATTTTGTCTTGTGTTAGGTCTTGTCTATTTGTTTGATTTTTTGTCTTATCATACAAAACCCTAGTTTACTAACATGTATATAATGCGATAAATTGCGTAAAGTAAATCTAAGCTATTACAACAATTATTATGGAAGGGGGGTGCAAGTTTTGAATGGGGGATATTGCTCAAAATAAAACCCTAAAAATTATTACAACCCAATTGAATTAATATGCAATAAATAAATAAACATACAATTATTTAAATATGCAAATAAAAATATATTTATGCAAAATGTTTTGTATTTATTTTATGTATGAGAAAAATAAATTATTTAAGTCCTAAAAATAATATTATTATTTTTGAAAGGGGAAACCCTAATTTTTTTGATTTAAAAGAAAATATATTCTATATCATTTATTTTATTCATTTATGTACAAGAAAAAATAAATAAAAATATTTACAAATATTAAAAATTAAAGTATATGTGGAAATAATATTTTATGTGTATGAATAATAAAAATAAAAATGTATGATATTTTTAAATTGTATTTGCAAATTGTTTAAGAAAATAAAGTTCTATATATTAAAATAAAACTATTTTATATGTGAAAAAAATAAAAATAAAATAAAATTGCAAAAAATTAAGAAAATTATTTTTGTCATTTTTAATGTTTAGAAAAATAAATGCAAGTCAAAAATATAAAATATGCAAGAAAATATGCAAAAATATAAAAAATGAAGCAGGGGGGTGAAAAAGCAAAACAGGGGGTGTGGAAATCAAATCCAAAAAGGCCAGAAGCGCCAAAAAAGCCCAAGACAGCTCAGATCGTCCCTGTCCTTCAGCTTGCGTGCGTCCCATGTACAAACCTGCAACTCTCACATACGTGCACAAAAGCAAAAACTCATAACACAAAACATGTAGCTTATGATCTCACGATTCCAGTGATATAAAGTTTGTGACCTAACTCTAAATAAACCAGGGAGAATTTCAGTGGCCCTAATTTCTGACCTAATTTTTCCATGAACTTCAAGCTTCAAATTCTCACTACTCAGTTAATATAAATGACAACTATGCATATGTACAGCTTCAGCAAGTTAAGGACTACATTTTTGCTTCACAAATCGCGACTTAAGGATGCCTAAATAAGGAGATAGAGATTTGAAAAATACCTTGTTCAGCTGAGTTTGGATATGGCAATGTGGGGACTTTGAGTGAGGCCTAAAGATCATGTGAGCTTCCTTGAAGTTCCCTCAAGCTTTTCCAATGCTTAGCTGGCCTTGTAGATGCTTGAAACTCCCTGTAGAAGTCAACCTTCAACCTTCCAAAATGAAAATGGTGATGTCTGAAATAGGGCTTATAGAACCAGGACAGGGGCTTGGATAGTTTAGGTAGGATGTATGGAAGATATTTGATGTGTTACAAAGCAAAACGCACGAGCAAATATTGAGATGGCTAGTGTTTTGCAGAAGCTACCTTGTTTGGGCAAAAAAATGTGTTTTTTGAGTTTGAGAGTGTTTGGGATGTTGTGTATTCGTGTATTGGCTTGTGACAAGTTTCTGAAGTTGTTTAGAATGAAGCCAAGTTCACCCTTTATCAGATGTACAAGTTCTCTACCTTTTGACCACTTTTCTTGTTTTTGAAGAAAAGTTGAAGTGACTATGCCCAAGGCTTGTACAGGCTAGCTTGAGGGATGATAATAGTTGGTATGCTTTGCTTAATTCCTGTGGAAATTGTCTGCACCACAAGAACAAGTCCAATGCTCAAGGCTGATAAAGTTGAAAAGGCTTGCTTTATCAAAATGGTATTGTGAATTTTATGCCATTTATGGATTAATCTTTTGTACAATACTCCAAAGATCAAAATAAAGCCATTATACATTGAGTTAGAATTCAATTATGGAGTATAGAATGGATTATGACCTGTAATACAAGGTACAAGCATGCTAGGATCTGATTTTCAACTTGAACCATTGTAAACATGGCTTGAACAAAAGTGACAAATTTCCATTTTCTCTTCTTCGATTCTCTCTAACCATAAATGATCTTGGAGAGTTCTTGGACATTTTGGAAAGCTTGTAACATGCTCTACAATCCATCTTTGAAATTCATTTTGAGATACCTCTTGGAACTAGGTGAAAAATTCCCATGAAGTTAGGTAAAAAACCTGCCTCAATTAGGGCAAATTTTCACTAAGTCTTTTAGTTCATGGACCCTTATTCACAAATTCATAACTTGAGATCCAAGCATATTTTGAGAAAACTTTGTGAATCAAAGTTGTATATTTCATGGAGGACTACAACTTTCATGTTGTAAGTTTTCTTTGAATCCAATTTCATCATATCGAAAAAGTTATGGAAAGTTGGGGGAAAAAAGAAAATTTCCATACTTAGAAATTTTCTAAGTTATGAAAAAATTTCAAATTAAAACCCTAATTTGGAAAATTGATTTCTTGGTAAACAAGTTTCACATTTTGACATATCTTGATGAATTATGACCCTTGGCACTTAATTTTGACCAAAAAGTCAAAGTTTGACTTTTCAGTGTACATTTGACTTTTGATCAGTTGACTGCAAAATTCATTTGTCAATCCTATGTGTGATACGGTGGGAGAACTGACTTGAGGTTTGCGTTTGTATTCGCAAATGTTGCGGTTAGCAAGAGTCGCCACCGACTTTTTATTTTATCCTAAGGAAAGGTTAAAAAGCACAGCAAAAACCTTTTGAGATGTTTTCTTGGGTTCGGGGAGTAGATTATAGAAAGGGAAGGTATTAGCACCCTTTCTATCCATGGTTATCCATGGGCTCTTAGTTACTTGCTTAGATCACTTGCCTTTTGTTTTCAATTGTTTTAAATGGTGCTTGAGTGTGTGGGTTTTGAAAATGTTTTGAAAAGAGGCCAATGTGGTGGCAACCTTTGCAATGATCCATGTGGGGATGTATACAAAGATGTATGTCTTTTGAAAAGGTTTTCATTTGTTTTTGAAAGTTGTTTTGAAAGTGTAGTGTTGTGTGGTTTTGAAATTAGGCAAATGTTTTGTTTTGCAAGTTGATTCAAGTAACTAAGAGGTTATCTACTCCTAAATTTCTCAAAAGATTATTGCTATACTTTAACCCTTTTAACAAGTTTGCACCACCATTATATTTGGTGGGCAACCTTGTGTTAGGATGTGAAAGGGACAGGCGCGGGTCATCGTTTAGACCATAATTGTAACGACGTTAAATGTCTTTGGGCAATTCCTCTAAGGGACTTGATCATTTGTTTTGTTTGTTTTGAAAAGTTTTATCGAGGGACTATGATCATTCAAACTGGTTGCTTTGCCCAAAGATGTTCAACATACAATATGGCCCATTTATTTGAAGGCAACAAGTGGAATACCCTAGGGGGTGCAAGTGTGATTTGTGTGTCCATTTTCATGCTTGTTTATCTTATATTAGGTCAAACTATTTTTTTATCGTTTTCGCATACAAACCCTAATTCTAACATGTTATCATTAGAAAGCGATAAAGTGCATAATTAAAATTACTAAGCTATTACAAGACCAAATATGGGAAGGGGGGTACAAATGTTCAAATGGGGATATTGACAAGAATTTAAATCTAAATTATTACAACAATTGGATATTTTGCAATGCATAATTAAATGTAAATTAAATAAATATGTGAAATGTAAAAAGAAAGTTTCTATGTGTATGAGAAAATATTATTTATGTAAAAGGAAAAAGAAAATAAAAATGTATTTATTTTTTAGTATTTTGAACTTAGGGTGAAAAACCCTAATTTTTAAATAAAAGGTATTATTATCTAATTTAATTCTACTATTTATTTATTATTTATAAAAAATAAAATAAAATGAAGTGTATTGTGAAAAAGGTATTTTTTGTATCAAATATTAAATAAAATGAAAAAAAACAAATATTTTTATATTTTTGTCTTAAATATATTAATAATCATATATATATATTTTATTAAACCCTAGATATGTATTATACAAAAATAAATATTTATTTAATATTTTAATAAAATAAATAAAAGAATATTTTTTGTGTGAAATATTTTCAGAAAGTAAATAAAAATAAAAAGTGTATTTACATTATTTTTACATTTATTCTAATAATCAAATATATATATATTTATGTACAAACTAAACAAATAAACAAATAAATATGCAATAAATGCAAAAAATAATGAAAAAAATATTTTTAATTTTCTAATGGCATGAGAAAAAATAAATGAAGTCAGCAAAAAAGGAAAAAGTCAAAAATGTCAAAAAATGAGTAAATGGGCTCAGGGGGGTGTAAGCCAAAAAGGATGGTGTGAAAAGAAAGAACAACAACAGCCCAGCCCAATGACACACTGTCTTCAACCTCCAGCTTCAAACTTTGAAAAAACGCGCGCCTCTTGCTTCAATGTCTAACTCCTGATTCCTTGATTTTTTGAACAAACTTCCAACACAAAAGATGTTAAGCATGAAGAGACGGTTCTAACCATATAAAGAACTTGACCTATCTCTCTAAGATGAGGGAGAATTTCTCTCCCCCTCTTTTCTGACCTAATTTTTCTACCATTTTCAGAGCTCAAATTCTCTCTACTCAGATAAAAGAAATGAAAAGTAAAGCTATGTACATGTTCAGGGCTATGAGTAGGACCTTGTTTCTTCACAAACTTAAGACTAAAGATGCCTAATAAGAGAGATACGAATTCAAACTTTTACCTGTGCAGTTGAACTTCTATGTGGAGAATGAGAGACTTTCAGTGCAATGTAATGATTGGAAAAGCTTCCTTGAGGTCCAGGGATGCTTTTTCAATGCTTACTTTGTCTTGAACCTTCTTGTATCAAGCTATAGAACTTCACCTGCAAGTCAAAGATGTGAAAATGGTGGAAGTGGTTAGAGCAACTACAGATCGTGCCTTAGCTTCTGGATAGCTTGCATATGTTGTAAGGAAGGTAGAGGAACAGGTTTGGACAGAAATGCTTGAAGGGATTGAGAGATTGCACTCAAACTGCAGGGGCACCCCTGTTTGTGCAGTTTGAGGATGATTCTGAGATGGAGGGTGTTTTGGAGGTCAAGAGCTCGTGTGTTAGCTTGGATATGTTATGTGTAATGTGTTTGACAACTTTGTTCTTGTGTTTGTATGCTGGTATGAGAGATGGCATAAGTTATGGATGTTACTTCTAAGTGAAGCAAGCAAATGTCAACTTGGTTTCTAGGCCAGTACAATGCCTCAATCTATGCTGCACATTTGAGTCTTGATCAGTGGGAAATGTCCATGCCTTTTTGCCTCAAAGATCTGCATTGTACCTCATAGATTTGCAAAGTTGCCATAAAGTAGCACTTTACAAGAATGGATAATATGCTTTTTCTAGTTTAGGCTTGATTTTGTGTGTATTGTCCAAATGAGCAAGATAATGCTAGAGCACAAAGGATATGCATTGAATTATTGAGTGAAAATGGGATTAGAGGCCTGCAATGTAGCTTAAGCATGCTGAATTCAAATTTGCCAAGTTTATGAACATGCTTTGATGAAGAACAAAAAGTGAATTTTTGCCAACTTGTGAAATTCGAATCTCTCAAGTTATGAGGTTGTTTGATGAGTTCTTGGACATTTTGGAAAGCTTGGAATGTGTACTACAATCCATCTTTGAAATGAAAATCAAAATTCCAATTGGAAGGGTATGAAAAGTGGCCTTGAAGTAGGGTAGAAAACCTTGTCAAAATAGGTCAAATTTCACTAAGTTAAAAGATGGTTTAGTGCCCTTATTCAAAAAATCATAACTTGAGATACAAGCTTCAAATGAGAAAACTTTGTGAATCAAAGTTGTAGATTATGCAACAAGCTACAACTTTCATGTTTTGACTTTTGTTTGAATCCAAATGGATCATGGTGAAAAGATGGGGCAAAGTTGGGAAAAAATTAGGGTTTTTCATAACTTAGAAAAATTCTAAGTTATGAAAAATTCCATTTTCAAACCCTAATTTGCATTTTGTGATTTCTTGGTGAACAAGTTTCATGATTTGGCATGTTTTGATGAAAAATGAATCTTGACTCTTGATTTTGACCAAAAAGTCAAAATTTGACTTTTCAGTATACAGTCAAAATTGATCAATTGACTGGGAAATTCAACTGTCAATCTTGTGTACTTGGGATCTTTTGAGCTTGATGAACATGTCAAGATAATTCCATGGGGTCCTTGAGTCCATATGTGAGCTTGGTTTGCCATTGGCTAGGTCAAACAGTCAAAAATTGCCTTTGTGCAGTCAAAACCCTAAAAATGACCATTTTGCCCTTTTGGTGATCTGATCAAATTTCTTGGGGAATTGTGATTCAAACTTGATCAAATGGTCCATGTGAGTTCATAATGTTGATGTGGATCAAATTTCATGAGATTTGACTGTCAATTGGCCACAGTTGACTTTTTCCCCAATACAGCTGATTTCTAGGTCAACTGTCCAATTGACTGGGTAAAACTTGGAATCAAGACTTAAAACTTGGTATAGGTAAACTGGGGAGTCCAACATGAAGCATGAAAGTCATCTTAGGCATTTTAGGTCAAAGCATCCTTAGGCAAATACAAACCCTAATTTGGGTCAGCAGTGCAAGGAGAAGTCTTGAGCAGAGGAAACCCTAACTGGGTCTTGATCCTCAAAGGTCTTGTGATGAGAAACAGTTGAGGAAATGGGAGGGCAAATTTTGGGGTACAACAGTTGCCCCTGTTCAATCTTCTTGGACCTGAAGAGTTAGATTGGTAAGTTTGCCTTTCGTGACTCGAGGGTAAAAGGAGATTGGACACTAGAGTGCCCGGAAATTTGCACTCGCATGCTGGAGTCTCAACAACGTGGTGTCGGGAATGGGCTTATAGATGCCATTTGGAGAGATGGTGGATAGGGAGATGGGCTTTGTAGATGCCATCTGGAGAAGTGACAGAACTTTGTCGGGAATGGGCTTATAGATGCCATTTGGAAGTGTTGATCGCATAAGAGGTTCCTTAGCGAGAACTTGTGTATTTAAGAAAGACAGATGTTTTCCTGGCTTGTTACAGGTGTTTGATCTTCAGTCTCCTTATGCAGATATGCCCTGGCTAGATACAGGTATCGAATCTACAATCGGTTACTCACAGATGTGCCCTGGCTAGATACAGGAGTCGAATCTGGAAATAGTCGTCAATAGATATGCCCTGGCTGGATACAGGAGTCGAATCTTTGAACTCTTCAGACGTGCCCTGGCTAGATACAGGAATCGAGTCTGGAAATGTGGTCAACAGATATGCCCTGGCCGGATACAGGAATCGAATCTGGAACTGTTGTAGTTGATAGATGTGCCCTGGCTGGATACAGGAGTCGAATCTTCGAACTCTTTAGACGTGCCCTGGCTAGATACAGGAATCGAGTCTGGAAACTGATCACTCTCAGATGTGCCCTGGCTAGATACAGGTATTGAATCTGGAATTGTGACAGTTGAAGGTAGTCGTTTTTGAGATTGTCTTTTTCCTGAAAAGGCAAAGACGTAAGCTGTATGCAATGTCATGATGTATGATATGCATGATGTCATGATGTTCAACATTTGATGTTGTATGTGTTTCATCATGTATGTAAGCAAGATGTATGAAAATGTGAAATGTTTATGAGTGTAATTTCATCTTAGGAAAATAAATCCTTGACGAATGGCCGGGAAGCTGTTTTGCGGAAGGGATACTTGGCCGAAGCTCTGATGAGAGGCCTGCTGAGGATTTTAACGATGGATTCCGCTGAGGATAATGATGATAAACTCCGCTGGGGAACCCCAAAGATAAACTCTGCTTGGGAATACCAAAGATAGACTTCGCTGGGGATTGAAGGAACTTTTGCCGAGAACGGTCTTCCGTGGCTTTTAGCTGAGGATAACCCAGTTATAAGTCCTTGTGAGGAAATAACTCTTAAATAAAACTTGGGCGAGACGTTCGTACTTCGCCGGGGATAAGCTCGCAGAATCTACTGGGGATGAGCTTTTAAGACCTGCCGGGGAATGTTGTGCCTTTTTCAGGATCGACGGGGAATCGACTCCTGCTTGGGGAAAGTGCTGCTGAACCTTGTTTTATTCTGCGGGGAGTTAAGATGATTTGGCCACATTTTTAGTTGAACCTACCTTGGTGCTTTGGTGGACAAAAAAACTAGACCGCATTAGACAACTCCACATTGCCCCTGTCTTTGATGTCACTTGTAATTAATCTCTTTTTTCATATGCAAACATTTATGAATCAGCAATTTAATGTCAAATGCATATATCAAAAATGAACATTGGACGTTCTTCGCAAGACAAAACAGAAAAAGAAAAACAATGGCAATTTGTATGGACAAGTGAATTTGTATTGATTTAAACTTTGCCTGTGAATAGGCGTTTTTTGTACAAGAGGCTGACATCCTAGTAAGAGGACATCGCCAAAAGTATAGAATTTACAATTTGAAAAAGAAAACAAAACAGTTATGTGAACAATCCCACTGGGTTCCAACTCTGCTATTGCCTTTATGTCTTCGAATGTCTCATCGCTTTGCTGCTTAGTTGAAGATGAAGCTGATTGGTCAACGCCGAAATCTGGAGCCAGATAGTTGGTACCGAATTCCGGACGCGAAGTGATCCAATGAGACATAGTGTTACGCTTTTATCCCTAACTTTTGCCTGGACCGCCCTTTCGGGTTTTCGGTCCACCGGGATACCCATTTTTGCCCAAGCCGCCCTTTCGGGTTTTCGACTTGCCGGGTGTACAGATTTTTCATTTCATCCCTTATTTTTGCCCGAACCCTTTTGGTTCGCCGGGAAGCCCTTATTTTTGCCTAGGTATGTCAACCTAGCGGGTCTTTTATTTATGCGTAGTATTTTTTCACTATGTCTGCATTGGCGGGGTGAGGAAGGTCGTCACCGTCCATGGTGGTTAGGATCATGGCTCCTCCTGAGAACACACGCTTAACCACAAATGGCCCTTCGTAAGTAGGGGTCCATTTGCCCCGGGGATCACTTTGAGGAAGGATGATGCGTTTGATTACCAGGTCCCCAACTTGATACTCTTGCGGTCTGACTTTCTTGTTAAATGCCCTGATCATCCGTTTCTGATACGTTTGACCGTGACAGATAGCAGTGAGCCTCTTTTCGTCAATCAGATTTAGTTGATCAAGTCGAGTCTGGATCCAATCATCTTCATTCAAGTCTGCATCCTTCATTATCCGAAGAGAGGGTATCTGGATTTCAATCGGCAAGACCGCCTCCATGCCGTAGACCAAAGAGAAAGGAGTTGCCCCGGTTGATGTCCTTGCTGAGGTGCGGTACCCATGAAGAGCGAACGGTAACATCTCGTGCCAATCTTTATAGGTCACTGTCATCTTCTGCACAATTTTCTTGATATTTTTATTGGCTGCCTCTACAGCCCCATTCATCTTCGGCCGATAGGGGGAAGAATTGTGGTGCTGTATTTTGAATTGTTCACAGAGTTCAGTGATCATTTTGTTATTGAGATTGGTACCATTGTCCGTAATGATTCTTTCTGGGACTCCGTACCGACAAATCAGATTATGCCGGATGAAACGCGCCACGACGCTCTTGGTTACCGTGGCATATGAAGCTGCCTCAACCCATTTCGTGAAGTAATCGATTGCCACCAAGATGAAGCGGTGCCCATTGGATGCCGTCGGTCGGATCTCACCGATCATATCGATGCCCCACATTGCGAAAGGCCAAGGTGCCGTTAGGACATTCAAAGGAACTGGAGGGATATGCACCTTGTCAGCATAGATCTGGCACTTATGACAAGTTCGGGAGTGTTGGTAACAATCGGCTTCCATCGTGGACCAGAAATATCCTGCCCGAAGGATTTTCTTGGCCATGGTGTGTCCACTGGAATGGGTCCCAAATGTACCTTCGTGCAGTTCCATCATAATTTTCTCTGCTTCAGCCTTATCCACACAACGTAACAGAGTTGAATCATGATTCCGTTTGTAGAGAATGCCGTTGCTGAGGAAGAATTTTGCAGCAAATCTCCTCATGAACTTCTTATCATTGACAGATGCACCTTCAGGGTACTCCTGGGCTTCCAAGTACCTCTTCACCTCGTGATACCAGGGTTTTTCAGTCACCTTCTCGGCCTCGAGCTCGCAGCAGTATGCCGGTTCATCCAACTTCCAGATTATGATTTGGGGAGCCTCATTGTCCCATTTAACTTTGAACATCGAAGACATCGTGGCTAGTGCGTCCGCTAGCTGATTCTCTTCTCTGGGGAAATGCTCAAAAGTTATCTCTTCAAAGTGAGGGAGCAAGGTCGACACATACTCCTTGTAAGGAATAAGATTCGGGTGTTTCGTATCCCACTCGCCTTTGATCTGATTGATCACGAGAGCAGAATCTCCGAAGACACTTAGAAACTTGATCCTCAAATCGATCGCAGCTTGTAAACCCATGATACATGCCTCATATTCTGCCATGTTGTTGGTGCAGCTGAAACATAATCGGGCGGTGAGTGGAGTATGAGTCCCCTTGGGAGATATGATTACAGCGCCGACGCCGTTACCCAAAGCATTGGAGGCTCCGTCAAAATGCATAGACCATCGGGATCCTTCCTCAGGTCCTTCATCCGGTCCAGGTACTTCACAGTCAGTTACTACCATGATGTCTTCGTCCGGAAAATCAAAGTTCAATGATTGGTAATCGTCCACAGGTTGGTGTGCCAAATGATCAGCCAGTACACTTCCCTTTATTGCTTTCTGAGTTGTATACTGGATGTCATATTCTGTTAAGATCATTTGCCATCTCGCTATTCTCCCAGACAGAGCGGGCTTTTCAAATATGTACTTAATGGGATCCATCTTTGAAATCAATAAGGTAGTGTGAGTCAGCATATACTGTCTCAGCCGGCGAGCAGCCCATACAAGAGCGCAGCAAGTTTTCTCAAGCAGTGAGTAACGAGACTCACAGTCGGTAAACTTTTTGCTCAAGTAATAAATAGCGTGCTCTTTTCGGCCAGACTCGTCATGCTGCCCCAGCACACACCCCATTGAGTTATCCAGCACTGTCAAGTATAGTATCAGAGGTCTTCCTTCCACCGGTGGCATAAGAATGGGTGGCTCTTGGAGATATTCCTTTATCCTTTCAAAGGCGGCCTGACATTCATCATTCCAGCGTACCACTTGATCTTTCTTCAGTAATTTGAAGATTGGCTCATAAGTAGCAGTTAGATGTGAGATGAATCGGGCAATGTAATTCAGTCGTCCTAGGAAACCTCTGACTTCTTTCTCTGTTTTTGGAGTCGGCATCTCTTGTATGGCTTTTACCTTGGCAGGGTCCACCTGAATACCTTTATCACTTACAATGAAACCTAGCAATTTTCCGGACCTCACCCCGAAGGTGCATTTGTTGGGATTCAATCTCAGCTTGTACAACTTGAGTCGGTCAAACAACTTCCTCAGATGATCAAGGTGTTCCTCCTCAGTTTGAGACCTCGCAATCATGTCATCAACGTATACTTCAATCTCATGATGGATCATATCATGAAATAAAGCAACCATGGCACGCTGATAGGTTGCCCCAGCATTTTTCAATCCGAATGGCATGACCTTATAACAGAAGGTCCCCCACTGAGTTACAAATGTAGTCTTCTCCATATCTTCAGGAGCCATCTTGATCTGATTATACCCTGAGAAACCATCCATGAAGGAGAACACCTTGTGTTGAGCTGTATTATCAACAAGGACATCGATGTGAGGTAGGGGGAAATCATCCTTGGGGCTGGCCCTGTTCAGATCCCTGTAGTCGACACACATTCTGACTTTACCGTCCTTCTTCGGCACTGGCACAACATTGGCAACCCACTGAGGGTAAGAAGTTACTGCAAGGAAACCTGCATCAAACTGTTTCATCACCTCAGCTTTAATCTTCTCAGACATCTCTGGACGCATTCGTCGAACTTTTTGCTTTATTGGAGGGCAATCTTCCTTGGTTGGCAGATGGTGAACTACAATGTCGGCATCCAAACCAGGCATATCTTCATAAGACCAGGCAAAGATCTCCATGTAGTCCTGTAGCATCTGGATCAATCGTTGCTTCACGCTGAGCTCTAGATTGGCACCAATCTTGACCTCTTTCCTATCTGTCTCAGTACCCAGGTTAATTGTCTCCACAGGCTCTTCATGTGGTTGAATAGCCCTCTCTTCCTGTAGTAGCAGTCTTGCGAGTTCACCAGGCACTTCGCAATCATCTTCACCTTCGTCTTCGGCCAAGTTGATCGGATTTTCGAAGTCATAACTGGCGGTAGCAGAGCTGTTGCCAGTGAGATCCAGAGTGGATTGAAACCTGTATAAGTGAGTGTGTGTAAATATAGCTGTTTTGCAATATGTATAACACAGAAAGAAAAGGAGCACAAGATTTGAAATGCAACAAACGTCCAATGTTTTGATTGATGATATATGAAAATGTCATACAAAAAGCCCTCACAAATGGAGCTACGATGCCCCGGGCAGGACACCGAGCCAACAGAGTTTTAACATATTGTTTGTTACAAATTTGGAAATCAAAAGAAATCAATTACTGCGTGACAAATGTGATAGGGGTAAAATCCTTTGCTGTCCAGTTGCTTGGTCCGTCGCTGGCAGTCGGGTAGATCCAATTATCAAACTCAGCTTCCCCCACATCCTCCTCGATAGCATTCACCCTTGAGCTAGAAATAAACACCGGAGCCTTTCCGATCTTCTCTTTGCGCACCGCCTTCTGAGCCTCTGTAGTAAAGCCTAGCCCGAACTTGTCGTTCTTCTGAGTGAAATCAGGAAGCTGACCCCAGTGTGCACCATTGCCTTTCTGAACCACAGCCCGGGCATCCCTTAGGGAAACCATCTTCAAGGAATCATTCTCTTCGGCCATTGTCTCTGCAGCTGCTGAAATTGGATGTACCTCCTCGAAATGTTGGAAGGGAGTTTCAATAAATTCTCCGTCCATCTCGATGTACCTGAAGGAATTCAAATGGCTCACCATATACTCCTCTTCTCCTTGCACAGTGACGATCTTCCCTCTGACGGGATACTTCAGCTTCTGGTGCAAGGTGGAGGTCACTGCCCCAGCTTTATGGATCCAAGGTCGACCCAGTAGACAAGAGTACGATGGACGTATATCCATCACGTAAAAGGTAGAGTCAAACACTTGAGAGCCCACACGGATAGGGATGTTAACCTCTCCATGAACCATCCTCTTGGAACCGTCAAAGGCCCTGACGATGATATTGCTGGGTTTCAACTCCAGGCCTTCATAATCCAGACGATCTAAAGCCTTTTTCGGAAGAACATTCAAGGAAGAACCAGTGTCCACCAATACATGTGCCAGAGTAGTGCCCCTGCATTCAATAGAGACATGCAGGGCATCATTGTGGTTTCTCCCTTTTGCGGTTAGGTCAGCATCTGAAAAGCCCAAGCCGTTGTCCGCCGTCAGATTTGCTATGCAGTCAGTGAACTGAACTGCAGACGTCTCCTGCGGCACATGGGCCGTCTTGAGAAATGAGATTAATGCCTTAGCGTGGGCCTCGGAACATAGCAATAGGGAGAGCAGGGAGATCTTGGAGGGTGTATGCCCTAACTGCTCAACAACATTAAAATCACTTTTCTTTATTATTTTCAGAATCTCCTCCATTTCTTGTCGGGAGGCCTCAGCATTTACGGGTATTGGTGCCTCCATCCGGGCAGGCTCTTCTTCAATCTCTTTGCCCCGAGCATTTGATGACTCGGCAGCAGGGGACACAATTTGATCAGCAATAGGACTTGGTAAACTTGCAGGTTTTATGAGGAGGGGTTTTCGAATAGCGGGCGGCGCAATGTCAGGCGAGAAGAGCCTGCCACTGCGGGTGACTTTAGCTGGACCGGTGATATCGCAGATACTGGCACTAGCATCAAATTCTTGCTTGATTCCATTTACATATATGTCTGCCCCATAATGCCAGGGGACAGCTTTATCAGACACGTAGGAGAGGGGTCCTGGAACAGTAATGATCACAGGCGCAATTGTCAAGATTTGAATAGGCTTCTTTGGGGGAGCCTTGATTGGATTTTTGAAGATGGTAATCACGGAAACTTCTTTCATTGGAACCAAATGAACAGCAGTCTTTTTGAATAGAATCTCCTTGCTATCCATTAGGCCTTGGATGCCTAACCTTAGCAAGGGACAATCAGATGGGGAAATAGCACAGAATGGGCAACCTTCGCCGCAACCCGGAAATAAACCGGCCCGCAGTAGGTTCTTCTTAACAGTCTTCAAAGGGGTAACAACTTCATCTATCGAAACAGCATACACTTCTTCCTCAATGGCATTTACCCTATGCTGGGGCATAGGAGCCGTTACAACATTCGGTCTTTCCGGCGCTTCAAACTGAATTTCTTTTGCGTCAATTAGATCTTGCACTTTGTTTCTCAAGGCCCAACAATCATCAGTAGTGTGCCCGGGACTATCAGAATGATAAGCACACCGGGCATTCGGGTTGTATTTAGGGGACGCAGTGTTGACGACTTTAGGAGCTTCTTTGAGGGTCACCAGGTTGGTGGATAACAGTTGGGGTAAAATTTGAGATAATGTCATACTCAATCGGGTATACTGCCTCTTGGGCCTTTCACTTCTCTGTTGATTGTACTGCTGAGGAGCAGCAACAGGTTTAGAGATGACCAAAGCATTGACGGCTTGGCGACTTTCGGGCTTGACTTGTCTTCTAGGGCCATAGACGGCGCTTGCTTCTTTCTTAAATGGCCTCTTCTCAGCACTTGTAGAGGCAGCCTTTTGTATTTTGCCTGACCTGATGCCAGCTTCAATTCTCTCTCCCGTTAATATCAAATCTGTGAACCCAGCGGAGGAGTTACCAACCAAATGATTGAAAAACGGACCAGATAACGTTCCTAGAAACATATCAACCAGCTCTCGATCAGTTAATGGAGGCTGCACCCTGCCAGCCAAATCTCTCCATTTTTGAGCGTACTCTTTGAACCCTTCACCCGTTCCCAGAGACATACCCTGAAGTTGGGTACGCGTAGGAGCGAGATCAGAATTGTATTGGTATTGTCTGTAAAATGCAGTTGCCAAATCTTCCCAGTGTCGGATGCTAGCTCCGTCCAATTGGTAGAACCATTCAAGTTGTGACCCCGAGAGGCTATCTTGGAAGAAGTGAATCCAGAGGTTCTTATCCGCCGTGTAAGGTTGGATTTTCCTTACATACGACCTCAGATGCAGCTTTGGGCAGGAGACCCCATCATACTTGGCGAAGGCAGGCGCCTTAAACTTATGTGGAATTACTACTCCAGAAGATAATCCCAAATCTCCGAAATCCAATCCCGGCACGTTCTGAATTTCCATAGCGCTTAAGCGGTCCTCCAATTGTTTGTATCTGTCAGCAGCAGGTGGGTATTGTTCATCGTTATAGTCCGTCTCGTTGTCGGAGACTGCGGGACTAGGAGCTCCTCCCCCTTGGGGACTGTTTTTCTCAGCAGAAGAAGTGGTTGGATCAGCTTCATTGTGGAGTGTGTTCCCAAATCTGCATCCGGTGTTGAACATCGCCGTCCTCTTTTTCTTCTTCTTCTTCAGGAGTAGAGTCTTCAACTCTTGCTGACCCTGGGCTAGGCTTAGGACCATCTCTTGAAACTGTGCACTTTGGGCCTGAAGGGCCTTGATTGCTTGCTCACTGGATGATTCCGGATTCATGATGACTGTGCAAACAAACAGCGAAGAAGATTAAGCAACCTGTGAAATAGGGTACCTGCTATGCATATGGTGTAATGGAATGCGTATGTTTTATGTTTTCAAAGACAAATAAGATTCAACTTTGTAGACAAAAAAGGAAACACACTTCATTAGATTAAAATTTTTCAATTGTTCAACAATTTGCCCTTAGGCATTACAGGAATGAAAAATACGGAAAAGGAAATAAAACTACAAAAGGAAATAATCAAAGCTCATCAATGCTCCCATGGCCTCCTCCTCTCAGTGCTGATGTAGTTGTTCAGGACCCGTTCTTCCTCCAATTGCTTAGTCAGCCTTTGGACCTTCCTTTCCTGCTCGTTGAACTTCTCCCGATAGAAATCCCGTTCTTCCTTTAGCTGTGCCCAAGATCTCTTCATGGTGTCAAAATCAGTAGGTATCTGAGGAGGGAGGACAGTTGGAGGAACCCCATCTTCCTCGGGAGATTCAAGGATGATTGGTCTGACAGCTTCGTACGGCATACCTAACTTCTGAGCACGGATGCGGACCCATTTGCGATAGGGCTCCAATGGTAAAGAAGTCTTTGGTCCTAACTCATGTGGGTCAGTTTTGTGGATTCTGTCCCAAGCTCTAATGAATCCCTGGCGTAGTTTGTCACTGCCTGCCTGAAACTCAAAATGGAAGTGAGGAACCAGCATTTCATGGGGCCCATCTCCTCTGGCTCTTCCAAACTGACGGAGAGCTAAACATGGATTGTAAGAGATTCCTCCTTGGATACCAATCAACGGGACATTAGGGTATTCTCCGCAACGGTCGATAACAGCTACCTCATCCAAGCCTCTGAGAGTCCAAGTGATATCCTTATCTGTGAGAGACATTAACCTCCGAGCCCAACCTTTTCCTTCTTCATTCTTCAGCACGAACTTAGGAAGGTGCGAAATAAACCACCTTACTAGCAAAGGAGCACAACACCACGGAGTCCCCCGTTTTCGAGCAGTACGAGCATAGAGTTGTTGTAGAATATCACCCAAAAGAGTGGGTACCGGATTCCGAGACATGAAGATCCTTATGACATGGATACTGATGAATGTGTCAGGGTTGGGAAACAATACCAGACCATAGATCAAAAGAGCCAGAATATCCTCATATGCTTTGAAGTCCAAGTCATTCCAGAAATCATTAGCCTTGCCAACCAGAAATTTGACCAAAAAGCCCTTGACCCCATTTCTAGTTTCCCAGTTGGACAATATCTCTTCTTTGGTCAAGGGGAGAATTGCAGCAATCTCTTCAGGCCTAGGAGTCTTTTCCAAACCAGTGAAAGGAGTTTGTTCCAAGACAGGAATCCCAAGCAAGTAAGATAATTCTTCCAGGGTAGGAACCAGCTGGAAGTCTTGAAAGGTGAAACAGTGATGCAGAGGGTCATAAAACTGGGTCAGAACACTTATCAATTGTTGGTCCCATTTTGCAGTGATCAAGCCAAGGAGAGAACCATGTCTGTTGATGAAGGAGGTAGTGTTTGGAATTCTTTCAACCAGATCTTTGAGTAAAACTGGTGGTTGAACAAAGTTGAGCCGGACAGTATTTCTACGCACGGGCATCATGATGTCCTACAAAACAGAGCAAAGATGAAACCTTTTTGTCTTTGAAATGGGTTAGCCTTTTATGCATGCAATGGTATGATGGCATGATGTTATGATGAAGCACATCACAAGTATTCACATAGGCAAATAAAGCACACAAGTCACACAAGACACCCTTAGGTTTCAGGCCAGCATGAGTTTCAGGTATTACCCTCTTTTGGTTTTGTTGGTTAAAACCTGTCCTATCAAAAGTAACCGGGTTCTAGAGGATCTCAAATCATTGGCTACCCTCAATCGGTCATAACTCCAGCATCGCAATCTTTTCTCGCGGCCAGAACCATCTCGAGAGTTTAGCCTCAATGAGTGTAGCATACTGCTACTGTCCTAATAGCCAAGTTGGTCAATTTAGGGTTCTAAGGTTGGTTGGTGTTTAATGACTCCTTAGAAGACCTATATTCTCCCCGTTACAACACAAGGGATATAGGTACAGACTGAGATGCCACACCAACGTAGCCACTGCTTCACCCATGTCGGTCTACGCCGGACAGGTCCCTCACAGATTATGCTACCTAAAAAGGGTATTTCCCAGATCCGGGTTAGGATCTATGAACTCCGATGCAAAGCCCACAAATATAAAAGCAAACAAAGCAAGCAATTGAAAACAAAAGTGATCTAAGCCCTAAGGTTACTCCACTTTAAAATTTTCCCCAGCAGAGTCGCCAGTTCTGGTATACGGTGGGAGAACTGACTTGAGGTTTGCGTTTGTATTCGCAAATGTTGCGGTTAGCAAGAGTCGCCACCGACTTTTTATTTTATCCTAAGGAAAGGTTAAAAAGCACAGCAAAAACCTTTTGAGATGTTTTCTTGGGTTCGGGGAGTAGATTATAGAAAGGGAAGGTATTAGCACCCTTTCTATTCATGGTTATCCATGGGCTCTTAGTTACTTGCTTAGATCACTTGCCTTTTGTTTTCAATTGTTTTAAATGGTGCTTGAGTGTGTGGGTTTTGAAAATGTTTTGAAAAGAGGCCAATGTGGTGGCAACCTTTGCAATGATCCATGTGGGGATGTATACAAAGATGTATGTCTTTTGAAAAGGTTTTCATTTGTTTTTGAAAGTTGTTTTGAAAGTGTAGTGTTGTGTGGTTTTGAAATTAGGCAAATGTTTTGTTTTGCAAGTTGATTCAAGTAACTAAGAGGTTATCTACTCCTAAATTTCTCAAAAGATTATTGCTATACTTTAACCCTTTTAACAAGTTTGCACCACCATTATATTTGGTGGGCAACCTTGTGTTAGGATGTGAAAGGGACAGGCGCGGGTCATCGTTTAGACCATAATTGTAACGACGTTAAATGTCTTTGGGCAATTCCTCTAAGGGACTTGATCATTTGTTTTGTTTGTTTTGAAAAGTTTTATCGAGGGACTATGATCATTCAAACTGGTTGCTTTGCCCAAAGATGTTCAACATACAATATGGCCCATTTATTTGAAGGCAACAAGTGGAATACCCTAGGGGGTGCAAGTGTGATTTGTGTGTCCATTTTCATGCTTGTTTATCTTATATTAGGTCAAACTATTTTTTTATCGTTTTCGCATACAAACCCTAATTCTAACATGTTATCATTAGAAAGCGATAAAGTGCATAATTAAAATTACTAAGCTATTACAAGACCAAATATGGGAAGGGGGGTACAAATGTTCAAATGGGGATATTGACAAGAATTTAAATCTAAATTATTACAACAATTGGATATTTTGCAATGCATAATTAAATGTAAATTAAATAAATATGTGAAATGTAAAAAGAAAGTTTCTATGTGTATGAGAAAATATTATTTATGTAAAAGGAAAAAGAAAATAAAAATGTATTTATTTTTTAGTATTTTGAACTTAGGGTGAAAAACCCTAATTTTTAAATAAAAGGTATTATTATCTAATTTAATTCTACTATTTATTTATTATTTATAAAAAATAAAATAAAATGAAGTGTATTGTGAAAAAGGTATTTTTTGTATCAAATATTAAATAAAATGAAAAAAAACAAATATTTTTATATTTTTGTCTTAAATATATTAATAATCATATATATATATTTTATTAAACCCTAGATATGTATTATACAAAAATAAATATTTATTTAATATTTTAATAAAATAAATAAAAGAATATTTTTTGTGTGAAATATTTTCAGAAAGTAAATAAAAATAAAAAGTGTATTTACATTATTTTTACATTTATTCTAATAATCAAATATATATATATTTATGTACAAACTAAACAAATAAACAAATAAATATGCAATAAATGCAAAAAATAATGAAAAAAATATTTTTAATTTTCTAATGGCATGAGAAAAAATAAATGAAGTCAGCAAAAAAGGAAAAAGTCAAAAATGTCAAAAAATGAGTAAATGGGCTCAGGGGGGTGTAAGCCAAAAAGGATGGTGTGAAAAGAAAGAACAACAACAGCCCAGCCCAATGACACACTGTCTTCAACCTCCAGCTTCAAACTTTGAAAAAACGCGCGCCTCTTGCTTCAATGTCTAACTCCTGATTCCTTGATTTTTTGAACAAACTTCCAACACAAAAGATGTTAAGCATGAAGAGACGGTTCTAACCATATAAAGAACTTGACCTATCTCTCTAAGATGAGGGAGAATTTCTCTCCCCCTCTTTTCTGACCTAATTTTTCTACCATTTTCAGAGCTCAAATTCTCTCTACTCAGATAAAAGAAATGAAAAGTAAAGCTATGTACATGTTCAGGGCTATGAGTAGGACCTTGTTTCTTCACAAACTTAAGACTAAAGATGCCTAATAAGAGAGATACGAATTCAAACTTTTACCTGTGCAGTTGAACTTCTATGTGGAGAATGAGAGACTTTCAGTGCAATGTAATGATTGGAAAAGCTTCCTTGAGGTCCAGGGATGCTTTTTCAATGCTTACTTTGTCTTGAACCTTCTTGTATCAAGCTATAGAACTTCACCTGCAAGTCAAAGATGTGAAAATGGTGGAAGTGGTTAGAGCAACTACAGATCGTGCCTTAGCTTCTGGATAGCTTGCATATGTTGTAAGGAAGGTAGAGGAACAGGTTTGGACAGAAATGCTTGAAGGGATTGAGAGATTGCACTCAAACTGCAGGGGCACCCCTGTTTGTGCAGTTTGAGGATGATTCTGAGATGGAGGGTGTTTTGGAGGTCAAGAGCTCGTGTGTTAGCTTGGATATGTTATGTGTAATGTGTTTGACAACTTTGTTCTTGTGTTTGTATGCTGGTATGAGAGATGGCATAAGTTATGGATGTTACTTCTAAGTGAAGCAAGCAAATGTCAACTTGGTTTCTAGGCCAGTACAATGCCTCAATCTATGCTGCACATTTGAGTCTTGATCAGTGGGAAATGTCCATGCCTTTTTGCCTCAAAGATCTGCATTGTACCTCATAGATTTGCAAAGTTGCCATAAAGTAGCACTTTACAAGAATGGATAATATGCTTTTTCTAGTTTAGGCTTGATTTTGTGTGTATTGTCCAAATGAGCAAGATAATGCTAGAGCACAAAGGATATGCATTGAATTATTGAGTGAAAATGGGATTAGAGGCCTGCAATGTAGCTTAAGCATGCTGAATTCAAATTTGCCAAGTTTATGAACATGCTTTGATGAAGAACAAAAAGTGAATTTTTGCCAACTTGTGAAATTCGAATCTCTCAAGTTATGAGGTTGTTTGATGAGTTCTTGGACATTTTGGAAAGCTTGGAATGTGTACTACAATCCATCTTTGAAATGAAAATCAAAATTCCAATTGGAAGGGTATGAAAAGTGGCCTTGAAGTAGGGTAGAAAACCTTGTCAAAATAGGTCAAATTTCACTAAGTTAAAAGATGGTTTAGTGCCCTTATTCAAAAAATCATAACTTGAGATACAAGCTTCAAATGAGAAAACTTTGTGAATCAAAGTTGTAGATTATGCAACAAGCTACAACTTTCATGTTTTGACTTTTGTTTGAATCCAAATGGATCATGGTGAAAAGATGGGGCAAAGTTGGGAAAAAATTAGGGTTTTTCATAACTTAGAAAAATTCTAAGTTATGAAAAATTCCATTTTCAAACCCTAATTTGCATTTTGTGATTTCTTGGTGAACAAGTTTCATGATTTGGCATGTTTTGATGAAAAATGAATCTTGACTCTTGATTTTGACCAAAAAGTCAAAATTTGACTTTTCAGTATACAGTCAAAATTGATCAATTGACTGGGAAATTCAACTGTCAATCTTGTGTACTTGGGATCTTTTGAGCTTGATGAACATGTCAAGATAATTCCATGGGGTCCTTGAGTCCATATGTGAGCTTGGTTTGCCATTGGCTAGGTCAAACAGTCAAAAATTGCCTTTGTGCAGTCAAAACCCTAAAAATGACCATTTTGCCCTTTTGGTGATCTGATCAAATTTCTTGGGGAATTGTGATTCAAACTTGATCAAATGGTCCATGTGAGTTCATAATGTTGATGTGGATCAAATTTCATGAGATTTGACTGTCAATTGGCCACAGTTGACTTTTTCCCCAATACAGCTGATTTCTAGGTCAACTGTCCAATTGACTGGGTAAAACTTGGAATCAAGACTTGAAACTTGGTATAGGTAAACTGGGGAGTCCAACATGAAGCATGAAAGTCATCTTAGGCATTTTAGGTCAAAGCATCCTTAGGCAAATACAAACCCTAATTTGGGTCAGCAGTGCAAGGAGAAGTCTTGAGCAGAGGAAACCCTAACTGGGTCTTGATCCTCAAAGGTCTTGTGATGAGAAACAGTTGAGGAAATGGGAGGGCAAATTTTGGGGTACAACACTATGCATTTGAGATCTTTTGAACTATGTGATTAGGTCAATATGATGCTATTGAGTCTTTGAAATCATGCTTGAACCCAATTGGTCATTGGCTAGGTTAAAAATCAGAAATTTCCCTTTCTCAATCAAAACCCCAATTTTGACCATTTTGACCTTTTGATGATTTGATCAAATTTCTTGAGGAGTTGTGATCCAATCTTGATCAAATGGTACATAGGAGCCTAGAATGTTATTTTGGATCAAAATTTATGAATTTTAACTGTAAATTGGCCATGGTTGACTTTTTCCCCAATATAGTTGATTTTTAGGTCAACTGTCCAATTGACTGGGCAAAAATGTGATTCAAGGCTTAAAACTTGATATGAGAAATATTAGGGGTCCAAGATGGTGTAATAAAGTCACATGAAGCATTGATGGTCCAAAAATCCTTGTGCAAACTCAAACCCTAATTTTAGGTCATCAGTGCAAGATGAGGTCTTGAGCTGAGCAAACCCTAATCTTGTCTTGAGTCCAAGAGGTCTTGTGAGAAAAATCTTGATAAATGAGAGGGAAAATTTTGGGGTACAACAGCTGCCCTTGTTCAATGTTCTTGAACCTGAAGAGTTAGATTTGCGAGCTTTGTCGTTCGTGATTCGAAGGTAAAAGATGATTGGACACCAGAGTGCCCGTAAATTTGCACTCGTCAAAGTGTAGTTGAGGAAATGGGCTTAAAGATGCCATTTGGAGAGGTGATAGAATCTTGTTGGAGATGGGCTTAAAGATGCCATCCAAGAATGTTTGTTGAGTTGTAAGTTGTAAGTCAAAAGAATGAGTATCAGAATGGTGTCCGTGTCTGGAACGTATATGAACTGTATCTGGAGACTTGTAATGAGAAATAGAATAGCATCCGTGTCTGGAGCGTCTCTGAGTTGTATCTGGTTGTTGGAATCTGAATGAGTAATAGAATAGCATCCGTGTCTGGAGCGTCTCTGAGCTGGGGAAAATCAGAATAAGTGATAAAATGGCTACCGTGTCTGGAGCGTATCTGGACTGTATCTGAAGTTGAGATCTGAATGAGTAACAGAATGACTTCTGTGTCTGGAGTGTATTCGTACTGTATCTGAATCGGAAAATAGAATGGCTTCCGTGTCTGGAGCGTATCTGAACTAGAATCTAACTGAGTAACAAAATGACTTCCGTGTCTGAAGTGTATCTGTACTGTATCTAAATGAGAAATAGAATGGCTTCCATGTCTGGAGCGTATCTAATCTGTATTTGATGGTTGAAATCTGAATAAGTATCAGGATGGAATCCGTGTCTGGAGTGTATCTGAACTGTATCTGTAATCTTTGAACATTGTTAATGATAATTGTTAATCTTATCCTGAAAAGGGTAAAATGTTAGCTGAAACAAAAAGTTATGTTGCATGAAATGTATGATGCAATAAATGTGCTTTATCAATGTTTATGATATATGGATGTAATGTATGTGCATGTAAGCTGATTTGCTGTATTGCTGAGGAAAATAAATCCTTGACAGCTGGGGATAAAAAACCCTTGGCTGCTGATGGGGAAAATAAATCCTTGACTGTTGAGGATAAGAAGTCCTGGGTGACTGTTGGGGATTAAAATCCTTGACAACTTCTGTGGGGATATAAGGATCCTTCATGTCTTAAAGTTAGAGTATTGACAAAATCTGTTGTGAGACTAATGCCAAAACTGCTTGAGAAATTTTCTTGGGAAATCCAGAGAACTTTGATGACTTCTACTGGGGGTAACACAATGAGAATCCTTATTCTGATGGGGAATAGGGGAAACTCTGATGACTTCTGCGGGGAATAAGAATCTTCATTATGTTGAGGAGTAATGAAAACTTTGGAGACTTCACTGGGGAATTAAGAATGAGAATCTTCATTCTGTTGAGGAAGAAGGCTTACTGCTGGAGAGTAAGTTCAGGAGTTTTCGGTTGTCTGCCACTCTAGTGGGAAATTATCCTAGGTTGGGGAGAGACACAAGTTAACTGTTATCTGGTTGATTTCCAGGCTTCAGGATAACTTGCTGGGGAAATTGGATTGACTGAAAGGTTTCCGCTGGGGATTGATAGTTAGAAGTCTTGACTCGACTGGGGAAGAAGGTTTTAGCTCCGTTGGGGATCTGTAACTCAAAGTTTTGGCTCTGCTGGGGATTGGGAGTCTGAAGTTTTAACTCTAATGGGGATAAAGGGTTTGAAATTTTAGCTCCGTTGGGGGATCTAGATGATGTACTGTAGGGATTGCTCATGGAATAGCCTAAAGACGTTTTTCTATCCTTTCAGTCTATCAGTAATTGTTCTTTTCCACTTTTGTTTATTTGTAAACAGTAATTATGTTCAAATGCATATGTTCATCAATGAATCATCAGACGTTTTTGCAAATATAAACACAAGTGTAAAGGAAAAGGCAAATATTTTTTGTACTTTGAAAGAGATATCTTTGTATTTACTTTGAATAAGTGTTTTGTACAAAGGAGACACTCATCCTAGTAAGAGGATGGTGTCATAAAAGTAAGAAAAATTTATACAAAGAAAGATAGCTATGTGTGAAAAATAAAATCCCATGGGGTTCCCATTCTGCTATAGCCTTCGTATCTCTGAATATCTTGTCCATCAGTTGCTTCATCCGAAGATGATTGGATTGATCAGAAGCTCAGAGTTTGTCTATAAAGAGATTTTCCTTAAAGTGATCCGACAAGACATAGTCATACGCTTTAATTCCCTAACTTTTTCCTGGACCGCCCTTTCGGGTTTTCAGTCCACCGGGAAACCCTTTTTTGCCCAAGTCGCCCTTTCGGGTTTTCAACTTGCCGGGTGTACAGATTTTTTTATTTATCCCTAATTTTTGCCTGAACCGCCCTTTCGGGTTTTCAGTTCACCGGGATGCCCTTTTTTTGCCTAATTGTGTCAACCTAGCGGGTCATTCATGCGTAGTATCTTTTGACTATGTTTGCGTTTGCAGGGTGCGGTAGATCGTTACCGTCCATGGTGGTTAAAATCATTGCCCCACCAGAAAAGATGTTCTTGATTACAAATGGTCCTTCGTAGGTAGGAGTCCATTTGCCCCTGGGATCACTTTGTGGCAAGATAATACGCTTGATCACTAGATCTCCAACTTGATATGTTTGACGTCTGACTTTCTTGTTGAAAGCCTTGATCATCCGTTTTTGATACTTCTGACCGTGGCAAATAGCAGTAAGTCTCTTTTCGTTAATTAAGTTCAAATGATCAAGCCGGGTTTGGATCCAATCGTCTTCACTCAAACCAGCATCTTTCATGATTCTCAAGGAGGGAATCTGAACCTCGATAGGTAAAACAGCCTATATGCCATATACCAAGGAATAGGGTGTTGCCCCAGTTGATGTGCATGACGTGGTACGGTACCCGTGAAGAGCAAATGGTAACATCTCATGCCAGTCCTTGTAGGTGACTGTCATCTTGTGTATGATCTTCTTGATTTTTTGTTAGCAGCTTCGACTGCACCATTCATCTTCGGTCGGTAGGGAGATGAATTGTGATGTTGAATTTTGAACTGCTTGCACAAAGCGGTGATCATAGTATTGTTAAGGTTTGTACCGTTATCAGTGATGATCCTTTCGGGGATACCGTACCGGCAAATAAGGTTCTGCTTGATGAAGCTGGTAACCACATTCTTAGTAACGGATGCAAAGGAAGCTGCTTCGACCCACTTGGTGAAGTAGTCAATGGCCACCAGAATGAAGCGATGTCCATTGGATGTTGTAGGCTTGATCTCTCCAATTATGTCGATTCCCCACATAGCGAAGGGCCAAGGAGCTGTTAAGACATTTAGAGGAACCGAAGGAACGTGCATCTTGTCTGTATAGATTTGACATTTGTGACATGTGCGGGAGTGTTGATAACAGTCAGCTTCCATGGTAGACCAGTAATATCCTGCCCTTAGAATCTTCCTTGCCATCGTATGCCCGCTAAAGTGAGTGCCAAAGGTACCTTCATGCAATTCGGCCATGATCTTTTCAGCTTCAGCTTTGTCCATACAATGGAGCAAAATAGAATCATGATTGCGCTTGTACAGGATGCCATTGCTTAAGAAGAACTTTACCGAGAATCTCCTTAAGAACTTTTGTCATTGACTGAAGCTCCTTCAGGGTATTCCTGAGCCTCGAGATACCTTTTGACTTCATGAAACTATGGTTGGTCCACTACTTCTTCGGTATTAATCTCGTGACAATGTGCAGGTTCACCCATTCATTCAATGGTGATTTGGGGAGCCTCATTATCCCAGTTAAGTTTAAACATGGATGACATTGTAGCTAGAGCATCTGCTAGCTGATTTTCTTCTCGCGGGAAGTGCTCGAAGGTAATCTGCTCGAAATGTGGTAATAATGTCAAGACATGTTCTTTGTAAGGGATGAGGTTTGGATGCTTAGTATCCCACTCTCCTTTGATCTGACTGATGACCAAAGCTGAGTCCCCAAACACAATCAAAGATTTGATTCCCAAATCTATGGCGGCCTTGAGTCCAAAGATGCATGCTTCATACTCTGCCATGTTGTTCGTACAATTAAAGCAAAGTCTGGCGGTGAAAGGAGTATGGCAACCTTCTAGGGAGATGAGTATCGCGCTGATACCGTTGCCAAGTGCATTGGAGGCCCCATCAAAGTACAGGGTCCATCGGGATCCTTGTTCAGGTCTGTCATATGGTCTAAATTTTTCAATGTTGTCCAATGTCATGATGTCTTCGTCATGGAAGTCAAACTTCATGGATTGGTAATCTTCAACAGCTTGATGAGCCAGATGGTCAGCTAGCAAACTCCCTTTTATAGCTTTTTGGGTCGTGTACTGTATGTCGTATTCCGTTAGGATCATCTGCCATCTAGTTATTCTTCCAGACAAAGTAGGCTTCTCAAAGATGTACTTGATTGGTTCCATCTTGGATATCAGCAAAGTGGTATGAGTCAACATATACTGCCTTAGCCGGCGAGCAGCCCATACCAAAGCGCAACAAGTTTTCTTGAGCAGTGAGTATCGGGCCTCACAGTCGGTAAACTTTTTGCTAAGGTAATAAATGGCATGCTCTTTTCGGCCAGACTCGTCATGCTGCCCCAGTACGCACCCCATTGAATTGTCTAAGACGGTCAGATACATGATTAGCGGTCTTCCTTCGACGGGTGGCATCAAGATAGGAGGTTCTAGCAAATACTCCTTGATTTTATCGAAAGCAACTTGACAGTCATCATTCCATCGAACTACCTGATCTTTCTTCAACAGCTTGAAGATTGGTTCACAAGTAGATGTTAGGTGAGAAATGAACCTATCAATGTAGTTTAGGCGTCCCAAGAAACCTCTGACCTCCTTCTCAATGCGAGGAGCAGGCATTTCTTGTATAGCTTTGACTTTGGCAGGATCAACCTCGGTGCCTTTGTTGCTGACAATTAAACCTAAAAGTTTACCGGACCGGACTCCGAATGTACACTTGTTTGGGTTCAGTCTGAGCTTGTACTCCTTCAACCTGACAAACAGCTTTTGCAAGTGATCAAGGTGTTCTTCTTTGGTTTGTGATCGGGCTATCATGTCATCTACGTAGACCTCTATCTCATGATGTATCATATCATGAAACAAAGCTACCATGGCGCGTTGATAGGTTGCCCCGACATTCTTCAGTCCAAATGGCATCACTTTGTAGCAGAACATACCCCCACAGTGTGACAAAAGTAGTTTTCTCCATGTCCTCAGGTGCCATTTTGATCTGGTCATAGCCTGAGAATTCGTCCATGAAAGAAAATACTTTGTGTTGAGCTGTGTTGTCAACCAGGATGTCAATGTGTGGAAGCAGAAAATCATCTTTAGGGTTGGCCCTGTTTAAATCTCTATAATCCACGCACATTCTCACTTTTCTGTCCTTTTTAGGCACATGCACAATGTTAGCAACCCACTGTGGATAGGAAGTAACAGCCAGAAATCCAGCATTGAATTGTTTCATAACTTCTGCTTTGATCTTCTCTAAAATGTCAGGTCTCATGCGGCAGACCTTTTGCTTCATTGGTGGACAGTCTTCTCTTGTGGGTAGATGGTGTACCACAATGTCTGTATCAAGTCCCGGCATGTCTTCGTATGACCAGGCAAAGATCTCAACATAATCATGCAATAGATGAATTAGGCGCTCCTTGACACTTGGCTCTAGATTGGCACCTATCTTGATTTCCTTTTTATCATCCTCAGTACCCAAGTTGATTATATCCAATTGTTCCTCACGAGGCTGAATTTCTCTTTCCTCTTGTTGTAGAAGTCTGGCCAATTCCCCTGGCACCTCACAATCTTCCTCACCTTCGTATTCGTCTTGGTAGATCAGATCTTCAGAGTCACTAAAGGCTATAGCAGTATCGTTACCCATGGGATCCGGAATGGAAGGGTACCTGTATTTGTGATTGTGGGTGTGTGTAAGGGATAGCCATCTTAAAACAACAAAATGTAAAAGAAAGACAATGAGCACAAAAGGTTTAAATATGAAAAGCGTCCATGAGTCATTAAATGACATATGAAAATGAAATAAGAACCCTTACAAATGGACCTATGTGCCTCGGGTAATACACAAGGTTGAAAAAGTATGAATTGTTTAGGAATTATTATAGTCCAACAGAAATGGAAAAGATAAATTACTGCGGTATGAAAGTAATCAAGACAAAGTCTTTTGCTTCCCAATTGCACAGTCCTTCGCCAACAGTAGGAAAAATCCAGTCTTCCAAGCTGCCCTCTTCTTCATTGTCCTCTAGTGCATTAACCCCTTGGTGGATGATCTTCACGGGTGGCCCTCTGGCACGGGAGCGGCGCACAGCCTTCTGAGCAGTTGAGGTGAACCCCAAGCCGAATTTGTCTGATTTGAAAGGAAAGTCTAGAAGCTGCCCCCAGATAGTGGATTTGCCTTCTTCCACTACTTCCCTAGCATCCTTTAGAGAAGACATCCGAGGCGGAGGTCTTGTGATCACAGAAGTTGAAGACACCGCCTTGGTCGCCGCTATTTCTTCAGAGACTTCTTCAAAATGTTGGAAAGGGGTCTCTATGAATTCGCCATCTAATTCCATATAACGGAAGGAATTTAGATGACTAATCATATATTCCTCTTCCCCATGGACAGTTATGATTTTCCCTTGGACGGGATACTTGAGCATCTGGTGTAAGGTGGAAGTGACAACTCCGGCATTGTGAATCCAGGGGCGTCCCAACAGGCAAGAATAAGAAGGAAGGATGTCCATCACATAGAATGTCGAGTTGAATGTCTGGGTACCCACCTTGATCGGGATGTCCACCTCCCCATGGACCATCCTTTTAGAACCATCAAAGGCTCTGACAATTATATTGCTGGGTTTCAGGGTTAAGCCTTCACAATCCAGTCTATCCAAGGCTTTCTTCCGCAAGACGTTTAAAGACGACCCAGTATCTACCAGTATGTGTGCTAGGGTTGTCCCTTTTCATTCCACCGAGACATGCAAAGCATCATTATGTTTTCTCCCTTTCGAAGTTAAATCTGCATCGGAGAATCCTAGACCATTGTCAGCTGTTAAACTAGCCACACATTCCTGGAACTAATCAGCGGAGGTTTCTTGCGGCACGTGGGCCGTCTTCAAAAACTTGACCAAAGCTTTAGCATGTGCCTCAGAGCACAGCAACAGGGCTAACATAGAGATTTTGGAGGGGGTCTGCCCTAGTTGTTCTACCACATCATAATCACTTTTCTTAATGATCCTCAAAATTTCTTCCATCTCTTTCTGGGATTTTTCAGGAATGACTAGTGACTGAGCCTTTGTCAAGACATGCTCCTCTTGAACATTCTTTCCTTTTTTCTCAGCAGCGGAAGTAGGGATGGGAATTGCATTGTCATTGTTGGCGGGTACACTTACAGGTACAGTTACTGGTATAGGTGTAATCCTCGGAATGGCCGCGGGTCCAAAGACTGTTGTTGGAGGAGCAATCTATGGAGAAAATATTCTCCCACTACGAGTAATTTTCCTTGTTCCGACAATGTTACTGATGTCGGGATTATCCTCCTCAGAGCTTTCTTCTTCAATGGTTTGTTCAATCTGTTTGACACCATGGTAGTAGATTTCTCCACCATAGTTCCATGGTACCATTTTATCGGATTTGTATGGGGCTGGCCCGGGCATTGTTATCTTCAACGGAGTAGTCACTGGAGCGGATGTAATCCTAACGGGTTTTTTAGGAACCCTAGAAGGATTGGCGTATATGGTTATTATTGAAACTTTTGGAAATGGAATGGGTGAAATGGGAGCTTTCTCAAACAAAATTTCCTTGTTATCAATCAATTGTTGGATTTCTTTCTTCAATAGAGGACAGTCAAATGGGGAGGACAGGCAAGCATGGCAATCTTGGTCACAACCTGGGAACACCCCAGCTTTCAACAAATTCAGCTTGATGGTTAGGAGAGGAGTTAACAATTCACCCACAGTAGAAACAAACAGATCTTCTTCCACAACATTGGCATTGTGCCCATGCCTAGGAATCAGTGCAGAGATAACATTTGGCTTTTCAGGAGCTTCAAATTCAACTTCCTTTGCGTCAATCAGATCTTGAATCTTGTTCTTCAGGGCCCAACAGTTATTGGTGCCGTGCCCTGGACTTTCTGAATGGTAAGCACACCTGGAATTCGGATGGTAGTGTGGAGAAGCAGTGTTAGGATTTTTAGGGGCCTCTTTTAGCATGGCCAGGTTCAACTTCAAGAGATGTGGTAGCACTTGAGTAGGAGTCATGTTTATCTTGGTGAATTGCCTTACAGGCCTTTCCACCCTTTGTTGGTTATTTCTCGGCTGATCATTTCTCGGCTGGTCTGAGGCAGACTTTTGAATCATCACGGCCCCCACAGTTGGTCATCTTTCAATTCTTCCCTGATTCCTCTGGGCATAGACGGCAGACACTTCCTTTCTTCCCGTGAAGGGCTTTTTTGCAGCAGTTGAGGCAAACGCATCTTTTTGAATTTTCCCACTTCTAATACCGGCTTCCACTCTTTCGCCAGTTAAAATCAATTCAGTGAAACCTGCAGAGGAGCTTCCAATCAGGTGATTAAAGAAAGGACCTGGAGGAGTCCCCAAGAACATGTCCACTAGCTCCCTTTTAGATAATGGTGGTTGCACCCTTCCAGCTAAATCCCTCCATTTTTGGGCGTAGTCTTTAAAACCCTCATTGGTAGCCATAACCATACTCTGTAGCTGAGTATGGGTTGGTGCCAAGTTGGCATTGTATTGATAATGTTTATAGAAGGCGGCTGCCAAATCCTCCCAATTCTGGACATCTGCTCTCTCCAACTGGTAGAACCAATCAAGCTGCGTTCTGGATAGACTGTCCTGGAAAAAGTGGACCCACAGGTCTTTGTCAGAAGAATGTGGTTGAATTTTCCTGACATAAGATCGTGGGTGCATCTTGGGACAAGACACCCCATAGTACTTAGCAAACAGTGGCACTTTAAATTTAGGAGGGATTACAATTCCAGAAACCAACCCTAACTCCTCAAAATCCAGCCCCGGTACTCTTTGTATCTCCATAGCAGCTAGACGTTCTTCCAAGTTTTTGTATTTGTCATCGGCCAGAGGGTACTGTTGTTCAGAGTAGTCCTTATCCTCTTCTACTTCTGCTTCAGAATCAGATGGCACTGCAGTTCCTTTACCTTTTCCTTTCCCATCTTCAGATGTTGATGGGAATTCCAAGGTCCGTTTGGCTTGTCCTTCAAACCTTCTTCCCATGATAACCACACCGGCTCGCTTCTTCTTCTTTTTCTCTTTCTCTTTCTCTAGTAGAGTCTTGAGCTCCTCCTGCCCTTTGGCCAAGGTCAAGAGTAGTTGTTGAAATTGTGAATTCTGAGCTTGCAAATCTTTGACTGTTTGTTCAATATCCATCTTGTTGAAATAAATAGCAGAGAGATGAGGAAACTTGGTGTGAAGACCTGTTTATGCATATGATAAATGATATGTATTCATGTAATGCTTTCAAGGATTCAAAAATTCAAATTTGTTTTAAACAAAAAAAAACACACGTCATATTAATAAGATAGAATTTGTTAGTACATCAATTCCCCTTGGGCAAAATAATACAAAATTCTAAGGTAAAAAGATGTTGCGCATCCTCTTTGGTGCAATATAGGGGTTGAGAGTCTGCTCTTCATGAAGTAGACGAGTGAGTTCCAAAACCTTCTTCTCGCTTGCATAGAATTGGGCTTCGAAAGTATCGCACTCTCCCTTGAGCTGTATCCAACCCCTTTGTAAGTCTTCGAGTGATGTTGCCATGTCAGGATGTAGGAGGGTGTATGGAACCTCTCCTTCCATAACAGGCTCTATAATCACTGGGAGAAGGGAGGGGTAAGGCATCATAAGACTTTGGGTGCGGGTTCATACCCACTTGAGGTAAGGCTCAAGAGGGATGGAATTCTTGTGTCCCAGGGTCTTACTGTCTACCTTGTTGGCCATTCTCCAAGCTCGGATGAACCTTTGTCGAAGTCCTTGGTCGTCGTTGTCGAAGTCGAAAACCAATCCTTGAATCAGCATGTCATGTGGGCCATCCCTTTGGGCATAACCAAATTGTCTCAGAGCCAAGCAAGGGTTGTAGGTGATGCCTCCCCTAATGCCTAGTAGAGGGACATTGGGAAATTCCCCACAACGGTCAATGATAATAACATTCTCTTTTGATCGAGAACACCAATGAATATCTGAATGGTTAAGTGTCATTAACCGTTAGGACCACCTCAAGCCTTGCTCATTCTTCAAGACTGATTGGGGAAGATGAGAAATAAACCATCTTTCCAGGAGAGGAGTACAACACATGAGAACACCTCTTTTCCTCATTGTACGAGTGTGAAAAGAGTGGAGGATATCCCCAAGCAAAGTAGGCACCAGGTTGCGAGTCATGAAGATTTTGACAGCACTTACATCTATGAGTTGGTCAGGATTGGGGAACAAGACCATCCCATAGATTAGAAGAGCTACAATCTCCTCAAAAGCTTGTAAGTCCAAGGAATTCCAGCAGCTTTGGGCCTTCTCAAACAAGAACTTTGCCAAGAAGCCTTTGACACCACTTCTAGTTTCCCAATGTGTTGTAACATCAGATGAGTGCAAGTGTAAGGCTTGAGCAATCTCTTCTGGCTTTGGATCTCTTTCCATACCGTTGAAGGGTAGTTGATTGAGAATAGGAATCCTCAAGAGTTGACAAAATTCCTCCAAAGTAGGCACAAGTTGGTAGTCAGGAAATGTGAAGCAATGATGCAAAGGGTCAAAGAACTGGAAGAGAACTTTCAGCATGTCCTCCTCTGTATTGGTGGTGATGAAGTTGAGTAGACGACCATGTCTCTTGGTGAATGGAGAATTCTTAGGAATCCTTGAAGCTAGCTCCTTGAGTTGTGGAGGAATTCTTACAAGGTTGACTTGGATAGTTTTCCTGCGAAGTGAATCCATAATCTACAAAACAAGAACAAAGAAGAATCTCCAAAATCCTTGAAATGGTTAGTGGATGTGTTGTACCCAAAAATTTTCCCTCCCTTTTTCACAAGAAATCACAACTTCAGGGTTTTCCCTGATCTTTCAAAATTGGCTCAAGAATCAGTCAAACAGACTTTTCTTTATCAGTCAATCCAGAATTAGGGTTTCCATTGATTTTGTTGAGATTGGCTCAGGAAGGAATTGATCAAACAGACTTTTCTTTGACAACAAGTCCAGAATTAGGGTTTCCACTGATTGGGTTGAGATTGGCTCAGGAATTGATCAAGCAGAATTTTCTTTGACGACAAATCTGGAATCAGGGTTCTCGCTCGTATTTCTCAGAAGAAATTGAATCAACAATAATTCAATTGATTGTTACATTATTTTTACGCTTGTTCCAGATTACCGGTTGTTTCTTAAAACCTAAATATCTGGGATAGGAGTTGAGGCTTTGTTTGAAACTTTGAGGCATTGGTTTGATCAGTGGAGTGAAAAGTGTTGGAATGCTTGTTTGTTTAACTGTACAAAGCATATGATTAATTGGAATGCCGGGTATATTGTGATTAATGCGAGATTGCGAAATGACAAAGTTTGTTGATTATTTATTTCATCTGGATTAAAGTTATTGGGATGCATTTCCAGTTGTTTTAATTTAAGAGACTTAAATAATTAAATAGGCAATACAAGGAAAGAATGGAATATTTGACAGTAGAAAATTCTTATTTGACAAAGACTATTTATTTATTTATTTCAAATATTGTTACAAATGTTATTTGAATATTGTAAATTTATAATTTACATTGTTTACAATAATATTTATTACAATAAATGAAAAGAAAATAAATCTAAAGCCTAAATCTCTTGAAATCTTTGATCTTTACTACGTCCTCCATTATTCAACTGATACTTACCTGCAAAGGACATAAGAAAAAGGAAATCAGTGCAATTAACTAAAAAAAAGGCATTTTTAAGCAGATAAAAAAAAGTCATCATTAAAGCTTGTTGGCCGGAATCAGATTGTTTTTGGTTTCATCATGTTTTACTTGTCCTCTTTGCAAATCACAAGAAGATTTCTCTTCTAGGTTCACAAAGAGGAAAGTAAAAATAATTTGCAAACATACAATTAATTCAAAATGCAAAGATATAAGGCAGCAAGGCAAAGCAAACTAAGTTGCAAAACTGTCACAAAGCAAACTAAGTTGCAAAACTGTCACAAAGCAAACTGGGTTGCAAAACTGTCAAACCAAGTTGCAAAGCTGTCAAAATTGCAAAGCTGTCAAAAAGAACAATGCAGAAAATATGGAAAGAAAGTACAACAATCAGAGATAAACCAAGTTATAAGCAAGAAGGCTTGTCAATTTTTCATCATCATGTTCTGCCCAACAAGCTTTTCAGAACAATATAATAAGCAATTTAAAATGCTTTTATGGAGAGAGAAAGAGAGAACCAGAAAAAGTTTTGCAGTTTTGGCAGGCTGTACAAAGCAGTGAGAAAGCAAATAAATATAACAGTCTAACAGTTCAGGAGGGGGAGATAGAGCAAGAACTGCAAAACCTGTTTGTAAACTAAAAAACCTACAAACTGCCTCCAACTGAACCTGCATACCAGAAGCAAACATACAGCCAGCTTCCAACTAAACCTGCATGACAGGTTTACAAAACTGCAAGCTTAAGAAACCCCAGAAGCAAAAAACTGCCTCTAAACACAACTTGCCTGCATAACCTGCAAAACTGCTTGTAAACACAAGCATAACAAATCACACAAGCCTGCATAACCTGCATAACCCACAAACCTGCTTCCAAATCAGAAAAACACAAACAAATTGCATGACCTGCAAAAACTCACAAGCCAAAGCCAGCTTCCAACTAAAACCTGCATTACAGGTTTACAAAACTGCAAGCTTGTAAACACAAACAAAACTCAAATACTCATCAGCCTGCCTTACAAATGCCAAAAAACTGCCTAAAGCTTGCCAAAAACTTGCAAGTTTAAGAAACACAAAAGCTTGTTTTCCAAAACCTGTTTAACCTGCAAAACTGCCTTCAAAAGCAAAAACTGCAAGTCTAAAACCTTCACCAAATACTCATCAGCCTGCCTCACAAATCACACAAACCAGTTCAACCTGTAAAACTGCCTTCCAAACACTCAAGCCAACAAACCAGTGAGCAAAACTGCTAAACCTTCACCAAAATCCAAAAAAAGCCACAAATTGTAATAACCCTGTTTGCCCAACAAAAAAGCAAGACCATAACAGTGGTTTTCAGTTTTCACCATCATCAAGTCAAAACATCAAAACATCAATATCAAAAGGAAGAACAAGCAACAAGTTCTAGTTTGTGTTCACCAACAATTTTCAAACAACATGAAGAACAACAAGCAATGTCTCAGAAAATCATCATCATAGACAAAACCAAAGAAAGGAAGAGTTTTAGAAGTAAAAGAAACAAATTTTCAGAAATATTCATCATCATCAAACGTGCAAAAAGACAAGTCTCAGAAAACATTCATCATCAATGAATCAGTAGCCAACAGAAAACATATCAATTCAGAAACAAGTTTTCAGAACAGAATCATCATCAAACGATTCAAAGAGAAAGATACAGAGATACCGGAAAGGTGAGCTAGTAACTCTTGTCATCATCCTCCCTCCGCCTTGGCCACCTGAGAACGCCACCAGTCCAAGCCCTCTCCTTCCATCGTCTTACAGAACAAAACGCCAAAGGTATAGTCTTTTCTCTCAAACTTTCGCTGTAGCTTACACCCAAAACATCAAAGATTAAAACATTGTAAAAAACATACAAGAATTGAACATGCAAACTGTAAAAAATGCGTTCGGAACAAAAGAGATGTACCTTTCGAACCGTCGTTTTGCGCCATCATGGAGAGGAGAGGACGGAGGCAGCGCTCTGGTAGCGTGAAGGTGGGAGAATGAATCATCGCTTAGTTGAGAACGAGGAAGAGGAGCGAAGAAGATGGAAGGAGGCGCCGCTGTACAAATTGCCAAACCCTAGATTCTGAATGTACAAAACATTAACCCTAAAAACGTTGTACGTTTCAATTGGGCTTTTGCCCCATACAACACTGAAGCCCAAACGCTTCTGAGTCGCCACACCCCCCATTTCCCTCTTCATAACCCTTTTTTTGTTTTTATCTTTTTTATTTGGGCCATCCAAAAAGATATTCCTTAAGCCCATTTATTATTTTTCTTTTAATGTTTTAAAACCAATACTTTTTTCTTTATCACTTTGTTTTCATTTTCTATAATCTAATTCTTTTTTCTCTTTTGTTAAATAAAAAGAATATATTAAATTTTTTGTATAAAATTTTCTTAATAGTTTTTTTTCTCTAATATTTATTTCATTTAATAAAACAAAAAATACATAAATAATGGAACTTCAACTTAAATAATTTTTCTTTTATTTAAAACTCTTTATTTACATAATTCATAAAAATACAATAAATAATAATTATACTTAATCTTTCTTAAGTTAAAATTTTTATTTGATCATTTGTAAATAAATATACGCATCTCATATTTCTTTGATTTTCGTTATCTTATACTTTGTTATAATTTTACATTGAGAATGCGGTAAGTTCAATTTGGTTGTAATATATACTTGGACATTATTATTCTGATAAGACTCATCCCCATTTGTAAACATTTGTACCCCCATTCTCGGATACTGTTTTGTAATAATTTAGACTTTAAATTCCCGCAATTTATCGCTTTCAATATACTGTATAGTAATTAGGGTTTGTATACGAAGATTCAAAATCAATCGCTAGATGACCTAATACAAGATAAATGCATGAAAATCAATTCACAATTCACACTTGTACCTCTAGGGTAACCTCGCTTGTTGCCTCGGAAAATATAATCATGTCCCTCGAGTATGAGACACTCTAGCAAATGCCCCTTCGATAAACAAAGATCGTAGTCCCTCGATGACCCTCGATGTTGCCTTCGATAAAACGATCTCGTCCCTTACAAAATTGCTAGAGCATCTCACAAGTTGCCTTCAATGATTGTATACGTTGACCCGCGCCTGTCCCGTTTAACATCCTAACGCAAGGTTGTTCACCAAATACATTAGTGAAACAACACTGTTAAAAGGGTTAAAAACATAAGAAAGATCTTTTGAGTAAAATAGGGTAGACAACTCTTAGTTACTTGATCAAAAATCTTGCAAAACATCCTTGCCATTTTTCAAACACACTTCACAACACAACTTCAAAACAATTTCAAAACAACTTTCAAAACATTGAAATATCTTTTCAAAAAGACACACACCTTTGTATATATTCAAACAAGAATCATTACAAAAGGTTGCCTAGACAAGGCATCTTTTTCAAAACATTTTCAAAACCACACACAAAGCACCATTTCAAACGATTGAAAAGTAAAGGCAAGTGATCTAAAACAAGTAACTAAGAGCCCATGGATAACCATGGATGAAAAGGGTGCTAGCACCTTCCCTTTTCATAATCTACCCCCCAAACCCGAGAAAACATCTCAAAGGTCTTTCCTGTGCTTTTTGACCTTTCCTTTGGATAAAATAAAAAATTAGTGGCAACTCTTGCTAAACCAAAACATTTGCGAACACAAACGCAAAACCTTCAAGTCAGTTCTCCCACCGTATCACGGGATGCATATGATGCTTCATGATGTCCATGATGTTATGCACAAGTATATGTGTACAAGAAAATCACACAAGTTCCTAGTTTAGGCTTGCATGGGGTTTCATAGGTAAGTACCCTCTTGAAGTTTAGTTGGCTCAACCTGTCCTAGAAATAGTAATCGGGTTCTAAGGAGCTCAATATCACTGGATTGTTTCCTTGTTCATTGTTTCAATTCAGCCTCTTTACTGGCGACCGAAATATTCAAAGGAACCAACCCTCAATGAGTGTAGTATCGAGTATCTACCAACTTCAGACTGCACCAAAGCCGATCATCTCACTACATCCTAAAAGGCCAAGTTGGTCAAGTAGAGGTTCTAAAAGTCCATTAGTGCTTCATGACATCACTCAGCAGCCCCGTATTCTCTTTGATTGACTCAAAAGCTACCGGTACCCACAAATATGTCGCACTAAAATAGCTATTGCTTAGACCATATCGGTATACCCCGCACAGTTTCCACAACGTATTGTTATTTACCTATGAATGTTTTCCCAAATCCGGGTAGAGGATTCAAACCCAAACAATAGAACCAAAGTGTAAAGCAAACAAGTCAAGCAAGATAAGCATGTAAATGTGGTCTAAAACCCTAAGGTAACCCCACTTTTATAATTCTCCACAGCAGAGTCGCCAGTTCTGTGATGCGGTGGGATAACTGACTTGAGGTTTTACGTTTTGTGTTCGCAAATGTTGCGGTTAGCAAGAGTCGCCACTGACTTTTATTTTATCCAAAAGGAAAGGTAAAAAGCACAGGAAAGACCTTTGAGATGTTTTCTTGAGTTCGGGGGGTAGATTATAAAAAGGGAAGGTGCTAGCACCCTTTTCATCCATGGTTTTCCATGGGCTCTTAGTTACTTGTTTAGATCACTTGCTTTGCTTTTGAAATTGTTTGAAATGCTGCTTTGTGTGGTTTTGAAAGTATTTTGAAAAGAGGCCATCGTTTAGGCAATCTTTGTAATGATTCTTGTTTGTAAGAATGTATACAAAGATGTTTGTCTTTTGAAAAATGTTCAATGTTTTGAAAGTTGTTTGGAAATGTTTCGAAAATGTGTGTGAGTTTGTTTGAAAATAGCAAGGATTGTTTTGAAACGATCAAGTAACTAGAAGCTATCTACCTACTCAAAAAGTCTTTCTTGTACATTTTTATTCCTTTGATATTGTTGATTTACCATTGCTTTGGTAAACAACCCTATCTTTGGATGTTAAACGGGACGGGCATGGGTCATCGTATGACCATGATAGCAATGGTGCCAAGTATCTTTAGCATTCTAAGGGACTAAGATCATTTGTTTTTAGGCAACCTTGTCTAGCGTCATCGAGGGACTATGATCTTTTGCTTTGTTTTGTTTTGTTTTGCCAAGATACTTTGCATGCATACCATGGCCATTTAAATTAGGCAACCAAGTGGGTGAAACCCTAGGGGTGCTTGTGTGCAATGTGTTATCATTTTTCATGCATTTTGTCTTGTGTTAGGTCTTGTCCATTTGTATGATTTTTTGTCTTATCATACAAAACCCTAGTTTATTAACATGTATATAATGCGATAAATTGCGTAAAGTAAATCTAAGCTATTACAAAAATTATTATGGGAGGGGGGATACAAGTTTTGAATGGGGGATATTGCTCAAAATAAAACCCTAAAAATTATTACAACCCAATTGAATTAATGTGCAATAAATAAATAAACATACAATTATTTAAATATGCAAATAAAAATATATTTATGCAAAATGTTTTGTATTTATTTTATGTATGAGAAAAATAAATTATTTAAGTCCTAAAAATAATATTATTATTTTTTAAAGGGGAAACCCTAATTTTTTTTATTTAAAAGAAAATATATTCTATATCATTTATTTTATTCATTTATGTACAAGAAAAAATAAATAAAAATATTTACAAATATTAAAAATTAAAATATATGTGGAAATAATATTTTATGTGTATGAATAATAAAAATAAAAATGTATGATATTTTTAAATTGTATTTGCAAATTGTTTAAGAAAATAAAGTTCTATATATTAAAATAAAACTATTTTATATGTGAAAAAAAATAAAAATAAAATAAAATTGCAAAAAATTAAGAAAATTATTTTTGTGATTTTTAATGTTCAGAAAAATAAATGCAAGTCAAAAATATAAAATATGCAAGAAAATATGCAAAAATATAAAAAATGAAACAGGTGGGTGCAAAAGCAAAACACGGGGTGTGGAAATCAAATCCAAAAAGGCCAGAAGTGCCAAAAAATCCCAAGACAGCTCAGCTCGTCCCTGTCCTTCAGCTTGCGCGCATCCCATGTACAAACCTGCAACTCTCACATACGTGCACAAAAGCAAAAACCCATAACACAAAACATGTAGCTTATGATCTCACGATTCCAATGATATAAAGTTTGTGACCTAACTCTAAAAAACCAAGGAGAATTTCAGTGGCCCTAATTTCTGACCTAATTTTTCCATGAAGTTCAAGCTTCAAATTCTGACTACTCAGTTAATATAAATGACAACTATGCATATGTACAGCTTCATCAAGTTAAGGACTACATTTTTGCTTCACAAATCTTGACTTAAGGATGCCTAAATAAGGAGATAGAGATTTGAAAAATACCTTGTTCAGCTGAGTTTAGATATGGCAATATGGGGACTTTGAGTGAGACCTGAAGATCGTGTGAGCTTCCTTGAAGTTCCCTCAAGCTTTTCCAATGCTTAGCTGGCCTTTTAGATGCTTGAAACTCCCTGTAGAAGTCAACCTGCAACCTTCCAAAATGAAAATGGTGATGTCTGAAATAGAGCTTACAGAACCAGGACAAGGGCTTGGATAGTTTAGGTAGGATGTATGGAAGGTGTTTGATGTGTTACAAAGCAAAACGCACGAGCAAATATTGAGATGGCTAGTGTTTTGCAGAAGCTGCCCTGTTTGGGCAAAAAAATGTGTTTTTTGAGTTTGAGGGTGTTTGGTATGTTGTGTATTCGTGTATTGGCTTGTGACAAGTTTCTGAAGTTGTTTAGAATGAAGCCAAGTTCACCCTTTATCAGATGTACAAGTTCTCTACCTTTTGGCCACTTTTCTTGTTTTTGAAGAAAAGTTGAAGTGACTATGCCCAAGGCCTGTACAGGCTAGCTTGAGGGCTGATAATAGTTGGTATGCTTTGCTTAATTCCTGTGGAAATTGTCTGCACCACAAGAACAAGTCCAATGCTCAAGGCTGATAAAGTTGAAAAGGCTTGCTTTATCAAAATGGTATTGTGAACTTTATGCCATTTATGGATTAATCTTTTGTACAATGCTCCAAAGATCAAAATAAAGCCATTATAAATTGAGTTAGCATTCAATTATGGAGTGTAGAATGGATTAGGACCTGTAATACAATGTACAAGCATGCTAGGATCTGATTTGCAACTTGAACCATTGTAAACATGGCTTGAACAAAAGTGACAAATAGCCATTTTCTCTTCTTCGATTCTCCCTAACCACAAATGATCTTGGAGAGTTCTTGGACATTTTGGAAATCTTGTAAAATGCTCTACAATCCATCTTTGAAATGCATTCTGAGATACCTCTTGTAACTAGGTGAAAAATGCCCATAAAGTTAGGTCAAAAACCTGCCATAATTAGGGCAAATTTTCACTAAGTCTTTTAGTTCATGGACCCTTATTCACAAATTCATAACTTTAGATCCAAGCATCTTTTGAGAAAACTTTGTGAATCAAAGTTGTAGATTTAATGGAGGACTACAACTTTCATGTTGGAAGTTTTCTTTTAATCCAATTGCATCATAGTGAAAAAGTTGTGGAAAGTTGGGGAAAATAAGAAAATTTCCATTCTTAGAAAATTTCTAAGTTATGAAAAAATTTCAAATTAAAACCCTAATTTGCAAAATTGATTTCTTGGTAAACAAGTTTCACATTTTGACATATCTTGATGAATTATGACCCTTGGCACTTGATTTTGACCAAAAAGTCAAAGTTTGACTTTTCAGTGTACAGTTTACTTTTGATCAGTTGACTGCAAAATTCATGTGTCAATCCTATGCATTTGAGATCTTTTGAACTATGTGATTAGGTCAAGATGATGCTATTGAGTCTTTGAAATTATTCTTGAACCTAATTGGTCATTGTCTAGGTTAAAAATCAGAAATTGCCCTTTCTCAGTCAAAACCCCAATTTTGACCATTTTGCCCTTTTGATGATTTGATCAAATTTCTTGAGTTGTGATCCAATCTTAATCAAATGGTACATAGGAGACTAGAATGTTGTTGTGGATAAAAATTTATGAAGTTTGACTGTAAATTGGCCATGGTTGACTTTTTCCCCAATACAACTGATTTTTAGGTCAACTGTCCAATAGACTGGGCAAAAATGTGATTCAAGGCTTGAAACTTGATATGAGAAATCTTAGGGGTCCAAGATGGTGTATGAAAGTCACATGAAGCATTTATGGTCCAAAAATCCTTGTGCAAACTCAAACCCTAATTTCAGGTCATCAGTGCAAGATGAGGTCTTAAGCTGAGCAAACTCTAATCTTGTCTTGAGTCCAAGAGGTCTTGTGAGAAAAATCTTGATAAATGAGAGGGCAAATTTTGGGGTACAACACAAACCCTTGAAATTCGTAATTAATGAGGAACAAGTGATTACTGGTCTAGACCGATCAGTGGCAACAATGATAAAGGGCGAGAAGGCCATAGTTAGCATACATCCTGATTATGCATTTGGAAATATGGAAGTGAGAGTAAATCTGGTTATTGTGCCACCAGGCTTGAAAGTAGTCTATGACATTGAAATGATAGATTTTTATTAAGGAGAAAGCACCATGAGAGTTAAATAATACTAATAAAATTGAGGTAGTCAGGAGGAAGAAATTGATAGTAGCTTGGTTCATGGAAAGAAGTAGGTGGCTTGCAATCTCACAATTTACAAGTAACATTGATGGAATTCTCACATTTTGGCTTTGGTAATTTCACGATAGACATGAGTACTATGACATTGCAAAAGAAATTATTATTTTTGTTGGAAAAGAATTTATTATGTCTGCTCTTTATTTTGGAACTTTGAGGACAAGGTTCAAGTGAACCCGACGGCAATAATATAGAGTAGAATTATGAGTTAAATTAAGTTAGAATATTAATTTAGTAAGTCTTTTATTTTAAGTGTTATTGAGCTTCTTTTGTATTTGGGCTTTTAGGTTTATTATCCAATATGACTATTATATATGTAGTATCAATGAGACATTGAAGAATGCATGAGCAAAATGAAAGTTGGGTATTCGCGGAAAAATGCACCTTCGGTGTACGGGCAGGAAAGTTCCTCAAATTATATCTAATGGAACGAGGCATTGAGGCAAACCCCGACAAATGTCAGGCATTTTCCGAATTTTCGACGCCCACCTCGAAGAAATCCATCTAGATCTTGAACGGCATGCTCACTTCTCTTTCTCGATTCGTGGCAAAGTCCGTACAGCACGCGCTTCCCTTGTTCAAGCTCCTGCGCAAGGAAGCCACCTTCGAGTAGACACTCGAATGCAAACAATCCCTCGTTCATTTGAAAAGAGCATTGTCACAGCCACCCGTCCTATATCAGCTCGGGAAAGACGAGGTCCTCTACCTTTACCTGGTCGTCGCCTCCTAAGCAATAAGTGTGGCGCTGATAAGGGAAACCCTAGAAGGACAAAGACCAATTTACTTCACGAGCAAGGCCCTGCAGGGCCCGAAAGCAAGATATCAACAAATTGAAAAAGTAGCTCTGGCCCTTGTTAATGCGCCAAGGAGACTGAGACACTACTTCCTGGCCCACACCATAGTGGTCCGGATGGATCAACCAATAAAACAACTGCTCGAAAGAACATACATGGTCGGTAGAATGTTGAAATGGTCCTTGGAGCTCTCTGAATTCGATATCTAATACGAAAGCAGGAAAGCCCTTAAGGCTCAGGCCTTGGTCGACTTCGTAGCTGAAATGACCTCGCCCTTAAAGCCCGACGGATCACGTCGTTGGACTATCTTTATCGATGGTGCCTCCTGTTCGACTGGAAGGGGTGCAAGCATCATACTGGAAAACAAGGAAAGGACCCTAATCGAAGTCTCCCTCGCCCTATCTTTTCCAACCTCCAACAATCAGGCCGAATACGAGGCATTCCTCGCGGGTTTACGACTGGCTGAAGACCTGGGAGCCGAGGAAGTGAAAATCTTCACCGACTCTCAGTTAGTTACCTCTCAAGTCTGAGGCGAATACCAGGTAAAAAACGACCAACTCGCTGAATATTGGGCCCTGGTCCAGGAGACAAAAAAGAAGTTTAAATTTGTGGAAAGCCTTGCGGGCGAGATACTACTGGCCCACCATACAGTATGATGCAAAAGAGCACAAAAAGAGATACGAGGTCGTCCGATAAATGCCTCCTGCGCCAGCATCGCCCTCTTCTCCGGACGACCCATTCCCTCAAGGAGAAGAGATTCGTCCCGAGGAAGGCAGAGAGACGCACCCTCGAAAAAGGACTTCTCCAGCCAACAAGGAGGCAGGTCATACGTCTCTTTCCCTATTTCCCTGGTCAGGTCGACACTCCCATCAGCTCGCGGTCTCTTCGCCTTTGAAGAAACGGCAGTGGGAGAAAGAGCGATCGTGGTTAGAACTGAGGATGAGCCGCCCGACCCCGAGGCAGGAGCTGACCCCGCACCAGCATGTGCATTATTAAAAGCCCTCCTCACCCGGGCAGTAAGAGTCTTGGCCAAATGCTCTTGAGCAGGATTTATGCTCTCTACAAAACAAACAAAAAAGAGTAGTCAGTAAAACGAGGAGTCAAACAAACGAGGATCACTTACTGCTATTAGATATAAATATATATATATATATATATATATATATATATATATATATATATATATATATATATATATATATATATATATATATATATATATATCTAATGGGATCCTCGCTTCCAAGAAGCTCCTTGACGTTTATGAGGCTCGGGTCATATACGGGCTCCCCGTTCTTATCTAACACAAGCCTACCTCCCCGACCAACTCGCTGAGCCTGAGGGATTTGAGCCACGAACGCAGTCAGAGTAGCAAAACTCTCCAGATCCTCATCTCCGAGCTCTCCCTCTCTCCAAACATAGGAGCCCAATTCCCTGTCAAAATGTTTCCTTGTCCATTGGAATGAGAATTTATAAATCAGCTTTGCAGTAGGCTCTCCCAACTCATTTAAACGAGGAGTCCCATCCTTGTTGAGCAACGACGCAGTCCTAAAAACGTTCAACATCTCCTTTGTTGAGGAGGGATGCACCAAGATATACTTGTCTTTAAAGTGGCAGACTGACTCCAAATAGGCCTTGAATAACTCCCCATTGCCTTGCTTTAGGGAGACCCATCCCCACTTTCCATCGACCTTACTCCTCTGGATGTGAAAGAAGTAAAAAAACAATGGAATGGTGGTCCCTATCTTCAGATGGTCGCAAACTATCTTGAACGCTCGCACGAATGCAATACCGTTCAAATGCATTTGAGAAAGAGCCACACACAAATGCCAGAAAATGGCCACCTCGAAGTCAAAGAAAGGGAGGCGAAGACCCATCTCTCAAAAGGCAATGTCATACATCGGGATCCGCCTCCTGTCATACATTGAGCAAATCCTTATCTCCTTCTCAAGAATATATAACAACCATTCCTCCAGAGCCCCCTCCTCATGAGTATATACGTCTGTAAAGACATCCTCCATGTGCTCGTAAAAATATGACCACCACTCCCAGGGGTCGTTCGCGACCCAATCTCGAGGATCCTCTTCGTCTCCAGGAGGAAACAAGCTGCCATGGTCCACGGAGGTTGCCCCCATGTTAGGCTCCCCATTTGTTGTTCCATCTGGTTCTGCATATTCCCAGAGATTTCCAGGATGCTTGACGAGCTACTTGTCTCATCCGAGGAACTCCCGGAAGACTGTGTAGATTCGCTTGAAATAACGACCTGAGCAGTATCAACCATGGCACCTGAAAAGCAGAAGGAAAATATGAGTTCGACATCAATGCCAGAACCATCCTTCCACCGCTAAACAAGCGTTCATCCCCCGAGTGTTACGTATCAGAGCAATGACACTGGCTCGAACTACTGAAGGTAAACCACCTTCACTCTGGATTACCTGCACGTTACCAATTTAAGGGTAACATTCAAACAGAACGGGGTGAGATATCTAACAATATAATGAAACATATGATAAATAATATATTAGATCAGATCATATAATATCACCACTTCACATCTTATAAACAACAATAATCGCAAGGGAACATCAACAACATACAACATTATCGCATCAATACACAACTTCCTTATGCAATCATATAATGCGACTCAATATTATGCAAATGCATGTGGTACTATTGGAGCAGAACTACCATCTTAAAATAATTGCCAATAAATAGAGGCATCAACAAGGCATAAGCCTTCATCTTAATATTCGCCAATACATGCCATCTTAACGAGCATCGGCTCCATCTTGATATGTAATGTATGCGACACAATCATTAATGTAGTAACAACAACCACCACTAACAATATCTCAACATGAATCATCGTTGGCCATAAGCCTACAACTCAATAGCTGCCAATAATTAGAGGCATCTCATCATAATTCACCAACAAAATTCATCAACATAAATCATCATCATAATTCATCCACGTAAATCTACGGCAACTTAACCATATCCACAACACAACAGCAGGTCATCAACCATTCAACATTGGCCATAGGCCTACAACATAATATCGCCCATAAATATTCATACAATTCTCGACTATGCCGATTAATCACTCATCTAATGCTTATCTTTAATTACTAAACCTATACATGTTATTATACTGCAATAATACATCATTATTATTATTAATCTTACTATCATGAACCAAGTAATAATCTAAGATCGTCTTATCCTCATCATAATTCACAATCATCATAACGATTAACGCGGGAAACTAAATCTATCTTAATTTGGGTACTAGGATTATTCTTCTTATCCTTCATTTTAATCCTTATGAATGAATTTCATCGTGTTATCTATCCAACGCTTCAAACTACACCTCAAACGGAGTCCGGAAACTCAAGTTACAGCCTTTGGAAGAATTTGTCAAAAATTGGACTGCATGAGTCGACTCGTACTGGGTCCGGAATCCCGCATGCATCGACGCGTAACCTCTTGTGTCGACTCATACTGAGTCTGAAACACTGCATGTATCAACACATGATCCTTCTGTATCGACTCATCTCGAGTCTTAAATCCTGCATGTGTCGACGTATGGCCTTTGAGGTCGACTCATACTGATCTGTGCGGAATTTATTCTGCGATTTCACTGCATTTTCACTGCGATTTCCCTTCCCTAGGTCCTAAAAACATCATCTAATCATAGGTAATCATCACTTATGATAATCATATGTTTCTACATCAATTATATAACATTAGGGCATCATTATTCATCTCTAAATCATTGGTTTCTCATCAAACAACAATACATATATATCAATCACAAACAAAACAATTTCTTCCAAATCCAATCCCATATAATACTCATCATAAACCCTATTATAGAGTCAGAACCCCACCCTTACCTTGGATTGAAGGTTGCTTTACAATTTTCCGATTGAATTTTGTTTTGCCTTTTTTCCTTCTTTTTTGCAACTTCCACATTCTCTTTCTCTCTTCCAACCCTTATTTTATTTTCTTCTTACTGTTACTTCTTTTTCCTTATTATTTCTAAATAACTAATATCATAACACTATAATTCACATTATGTCTTAATGGACTTAAACTCTTACACCCCCTTTCTACTACTTCTAATCACTAAAAATAAGCCCACATCAAATAGTAGTATTATTCTAATAATATTCTACAACTTAATCGAATAAATTAATTCAAATAATCACAACACAACATTTATCATCATAACACAACTCACAAATAATTCAAACATAATTTAATTAAATAATTAATTAAATTACAGGCGTTACAACTCTCCCCTAATTAGAATATTTTCGTCCTCGAAAATTTACCTTAATCAAACAACCCAGGATGGGAGTCCCGCATCTTTCTTTCCAACTCCCAAGTCATGCTTTCTCCGACAGCTCCTAGCCAGACCACTTTCACCAAAGCAATTTATTTTCCCCTCAGAGTCTTTATTTCATGATCCACGATTCGTACAGTCATCGTCTCCATAATAAGGTTATCCCGTACTTGCACATCATCTATATGAATCACATGAGATGTGTGATCGGTGGATCTGGAACTGACTGTTTAACGCTGGTTCGCGAAATGTCGCGGAAGCAAGAGTCGCCACCGTCTTTTATTTTCTCCAATAGGAAAGGACAAAAGCACAGAAAAATTCCTTAAAGAGATTGCTCTCGGTTCGGGAGGTAGGTTATAGAAAGGGAAGGTGTTAGCACCCTTTCTATCCATGGTTATCCATGGGCTCTTAGGTACTTGCTCAATGTGTTTTCAAAAATTGTTTGCTTGCTTTTCAATGTGGGTTTCAAAAATATTCTTTGAAAAGTTTCAGTTCAACTCGTACGTCAGAGTGTTTGAAAAGTTTGTTTTGAAAGTTTTTGAAAGTGTTGGTGTGAAAAGAGTTTTTGTTTTGTTTGAAATTAGAGCAAGTACCCTTGAGAACCTACCTACCCTAAGGAATTCGTCTGTGTAAATGTCCTTTGAAGTAGTGCCATCCCACCATTGAGAGGTAGGTAGCACCACCGTTGGAGGTGTTCGGGTCAATTCGAGTTTTAGGGACGTGGTAGTCACCAGAGCAACAGTAGGACACCTTAGAAGCTACCCTTATGCCATTGATCCTTTATTTTCCGAGGCAACCGTTTCGAGGCAACTGGATCATGTCATGGACATAAGGACTTACTAAAACGTCCTATACTCGACGACCACCTTTCGAAAGGCAACAGTGAGGCGTACCCTAGGGGTGGTGTGTGCGAATTGTGTGTCATTTTCAGTTTATTATTTGTCTTGTCATGCATTGGTGATCTAACGATTCGATTTTATTTTTGGGCATTCATTCTTTCATGTCATTGTTTAACAGTTAAATGTGCGGGAATTTAAAGTGCGGAAAAGATAAAAGTCCTACGCTATTACAAAGGCGAGGGTCTACAACGCCAAATTAATCCAGACCCATTTTAAAATAAATTGCAGAAAAGAAATTTCTAATAGTTATTACATGGCTTTGGTACAGGTACATTATATTCACAAAAGAAATAAATGAAACGCGCGAAAAAGAAAATAATCAAATGCGAGGGCGTTGGACCCTTTAAAGGAATTAAAATAATTAAGTTATCTAAAATTAAAATTAAATGAAAAATGGTATTTTTGTGTTTTTTAGATTTAAAAGAAAGAAAAAAAAGTTAATTAAAATTAAAATCCTAGTTCTAATGTCTTTTAAGTTTATTATGAAAATATTGACTTTTAACCTAATTTAATTCTAAATTAATTTATGTGCATTAAATAAATAAATAATATTATTATTAAAAAAAAAAGAAAATAAAAAGTTATTAAACCTAAACTCTATTTTTTTGGATTTTAGTTATTAAAAGAATTAAAATCTAACCTAAAATGCAACCCTAGTTTAATTATGAAAAACACTAATACTATGGCAAAAAACAAGGAAAGTTAAAAGGAAAAAGTCATTAACCTAATTCTATGTTTTTGTTTTTGATTTTTATTAAAAGGAATTAAAGTTGAAAACTTAATTAAAACTAAATATTTACATGTATTTTTTATGAAAATAATTATAATATAAAAATTATCATTTTTGGTCTTTTTCTGATTTTTGAATGTTTTTGTATTTTGTTAAAAAAATAATGAATTAAATAAATAGCAAAAAGAAATAAAAGGAAAAAATTAAAGAAAGAATAAAAATAAAAATGATAAAGCAAACCAGGGGGGTGTGGATTTGAAAAGCCTGGCCCATTTGCTGGCAATTTGTTGACTTTTCCACTCAGGTGTGGCATGTTGACTGGCGTCCACCATGTGCCTTTGTTCTGGACCCTTTGATAAGCCTCCTAGGACACGTGTGCAATAGATGAGGAGTGTGCATGGTGAGCTTTAATGTCAGCGTTGCATGGAAACTGGAAATGAAAAATAATATTGAATTTTGCAAGACCTGGGACTTGAACCCAGGTCTTTGATATCATGTGCCTAACGCGTTACCACTGAGCCACTCATGTTTCAATTAATATATAATAGTTAATAAACAATAAAAAACAAAACCAATGCATAGTCATCAAAACGCGCGCAATTCAAATTCCTCCAATCTGCTTGTGCCACGCCATCATCCCTTCCAATTTCCTGAAACACAAACAAATAAGGCAACAGTTTTGAAACGTAGTGTTAGGGGGGCTAGCAGAAAATAGCGATTAGGTCCCTGTAGCTCATAAATTTGTCGCGAGCATATCTTCTTCTTCGTCTCTAAATGCTGAGTTCAACCATGGTCTTCAGGAACCTTAATTTTTCCTCTACGAAAAAACCCTAATTTAAGAAAGCTGTAACCCTAGGATTCGAAAATGGTGGATTAGCGTATGATTAGCAAAAATGAAATTAAACACCATGAATAGTTTGGAAACTTCACATGGAACAAGAATATCCTATTGAAATGCAATGAAGATGCTTAAAATGGAGAATGCGATTTCAAATATTTTGCTGTACAGTTTGAGTTGTGGATACCAGTTCAAGGAGTTTTGATTGATGTTATGAATTGGAATGTGTTCAGAATTGTCTCAGGAAGCTATTGGTATATGAATCAAGGCTTGAAAAGTCCCCTAGTAGTGATTTCAGTTTTGCATTATATGGCCAAAATTTCAAATTGTCCAATGGCTTTTGAGCGAACCTTTTGCTATGTTCTAGTTAGGGTTGGACTCAGTGATCATCATGGAATGGAATAGGCTTGCTATTTGACCTTAATCCATGCTTGGGAAAGAATTGGTCTTAGGGTTTCTTCCATTAACCATTTTCCTACTTTTTAGCCAAAACCTAGACCTAGTGTGCAAATGAACCCTAGCCTGATTTCTTGAGTTGGTTCATGATACATAGAAATTGTCCAAGTTCATTTGACACTATTCCATTGGTTTTTAAATTTTATTTGAATTTTCAAAGAATTAAAATGAATTAAATCATCAAAAATTAAATAAAATAAAAAAATCAATATTTGGTCTTGAAATTAACCATGGGACACGTGTGTGGCATGACAAGGATGGACCAAGTGGAAAAAATGGGGCCCTTTTGTCAAAAATTGGATTTTCAAGGATAGTTGACTTTTGCCATTTCACAAAAATTTCCCAACTTCTACAAGGCATAACTTGCTCAATTTTTAAGCTTTTCACATGTTCTTGGACATTTTGGAAAGGTCTTTGAGTCCTTTAACCAATGCCTTTGGTCCCATGTCATTTTGATTTACCAATCTCAAGTTATGGTCTTTGACTTAAAGTCCCTTTTTGTTGACTTTTGAAAATGACCTGTAATGTTGAAATTGATAACTTTTTGTGAGAGCATTTCTTGGACTTGAAATATGAAGATGAGTTGTAGGAAATGTCTTTCTCTTCAAAATGAGCTTTGGATGGAATTTTTCTGATAATCCATGTGAAAGTTATGCCCTGGTCAATTTCAGTTGACTTTTTCAGCTGTCCAAATATAGCAACTTTTGCATCTTTGATGATTTCTGAGCCAAATTTTGAGAATCATGATCAAGCATTGATCAAATGATGCTTGTGGCTTCAAAATGATATATTGACCAAAAATTTGAACTTTTGACTGTCAAATGACCATTTTGCCCCTACAGTTGACTGTAGTGCAATCTAGGGTTTTGACTGTGCAATTTTGAGCTGAATGCCTTGAAACTTGATATGAGGATGCTTGACCATCTTTGTAAGCATATGAGACTTGATTGGACCTTTGAAAACTTCCTTTTCTTGATCAACACACAAACCCTAGTTTTGACTGTAGGGAGGCCTTTGCATTGTGCAACTCTTGGGGAATTTTGTAGCTTGGCTTGGCAATTTATTGGAGAATATGGGAGGGCAAATTTTGGGGTACAACAGTTGCCCCTGTTCAATCTTCTTAGACCTGAGGATGGAGATTGGCTGACGTGCCTTTTGTAATCCGAGGGTAGAAGATGATTGGACACTAGAGTGCCCAGAAATTTGCGCTCACATGGTAGCAGTGTGGTGGGGGAATGGGCTTATAGATGCCATTTAGAGATTGATGGGTAGGATGATGGGCTTATAGATGCCATCTGGATGTTGATCGCGTAAGAGATTCCTTAGCGAGAACCTGCATACCTGCAAAAGAAAATGAGTACCTGACACGTCGCAGGAGCTGGTTTTCAGATGCTTGGTATAGATATGTCCTGACTGGTTACAGGAGTTGGGTCTGAATCTTCAAACGGTGATGAAGTTGTCTCTACTGACAGGTTGTTTCCAAGGACGAGTGGTCTTTAACGATGGGTGTCTATAGCGACTAGTGTCTATGACGAATGTCTATAACGACAAGTGTCTACACTGACGAGTGTCTATCACGACGAGTGTCTATCACGACGAGTGTCTATCACGACGAGTGTCTATCACGACGAGTGTCTATCACGACGAGTGTCTATCACGACGAGTGTCTATAACGACGAGTGTCTATCACGACGAGTGTCTATAACGACGAGTGTCTATCACGACGAGTGTCTATCACGACGAGTGTCTATCACGACGAGTGTCTATCACGACGAGTGTCTATAACGACGAGTGTCTATCACGACGAGTGTCTATCACGACGAGTGTCTATCACGACGAGTGTCTATCACGACGAGTGTCTATCACGACGAGTGTCTATCACGACGAGTGTCTATCACGACGAGTGTCTATCACGACGAGTGTCTATCACGACGAGTGTCTATCACGACGAGTGTCTATCACGACGAGTGTCTATCACGACGAGTGTCTATCACGACGAGTGTCTATCACGACGAGTGTCTATCACGACGAGTGTCTATCACGACGAGTGTCTATCACGACGAGTGTCTATCACGACGAGTGTCTATCACGACGAGTGTCTATCACGACGAGTGTCTATCACGACGAGTGTCTATCACGACGAGTGTCTATCACGACGAGTGTCTATCACGACGAGTGTCTATCACGACGAGTGTCTATCACGACGAGTGTCTATCACGACGAGTGTCTATCACGACGAGTGTCTATCACGACGAGTGTCTATCACGACGAGTGTCTATCACGACGAGTGTCTATCACGACGAGTGTCTATCACGACGAGTGTCTATCACGACGAGTGTCTATCACGACGAGTGTCTATCACGACGAGTGTCTATCACGACGAGTGTTTATCACGACGAGTGTCTATCACGACGAGTGTCTATCACGACGAGTGTCTATCACGACGAGTGTCTATCACGACGAGTGTCTATCACGACGAGTGTCTATCACGACGAGTGTCTATCACGACGAGTGTCTATCACGACGAGTGTCTATCACGACGAGTGTCTATCACGACGAGTGTCTATCACGACGAGTGTCTATCACGACGAGTGTCTATCACGACGAGTGTCTATCACGACGAGTGTCTATCACGACGAGTGTCTATCACGACGAGTGTCTATCACGACGAGTGTCTATCACGACGAGTGTCTATCACGACGAGTGTCTATCACGACGAGTGTCTATCACGACGAGTGTCTATCACGACGAGTGTCTATCACGACGAGTGTCTATCACGACGAGTGTCTATCACGACGAGTGTCTATAACGACGAGTTGTATCAGAGGAATCTTTAGGCATTGATTTAAACTGGATTTGTATTCTTTGACCGGATTTGTCTCTTATGACGGGATTTGTCTTTTCTGACGGTGTTTTGTCTATTTTGACATAGCTGATCATTCAACTGTATCCTTCCTGAAAGGTAAAGGTCAGTTATATGCAGTACGTGATATGAATCAAGCAACGGCATAAATGCAATTGTATGACATGATGCGTACATGCATGTGTCATGATGTACGAAAATGTGATGTTTATGAATGTATGCTTTCGTCTAGGAAAATAAACCCTTGACGGGTGCCGGGAAGTCACTCCTGGGCTGATGTTGGAGAATAAGCTTTTGCTTCCGCTGGGGATGATAAGACTTTACTGAGGACGGTCTTTTCCGTGGCTATTGGCTGAGGATAACCCAGTTATATCTTATTAAGGAAATAACTCTTTGAATAAAGCCGGACGACGCGTTCGTGTTCTGCGGGGGGTGAAAATATCTGGGTCGCATACCTATGATGGACAGAGCAACCGGATCTTTTAGACAACTCCTTATTGCCCCAGTTTCAGTGGGAGGAGGCACTTGTGGGAGTACTTGACGAGTCTTCTGGTAGGCAGGTGCCGAGATGCTGGGACATACTCGTACGCTTTGATCCCTAACTTTTGCCTGGACCGCCTTTTCGGGTTTTCAGTCCACCGGGATACCCATTTTTGCCCAAGCCGCCTTTTCAGGTTTTCGACTTGCCGGGTGTACAGATTTTTTCATTTCATCCCTTATTTTTGCCCGAACCCTTTTGGTTCGCCGGGAATCCCTTATTTTTGCCTAGGTGTGTCAACCTAGCGGGTCTTTGATTTTGCGTAGTATTCTTTCGACTATGTCCATATTTCTCAGAATGTGGGGAGTTGCCCCTGTTGGAAATACTTTGTCATGCCCCAGATAATGGGCAATGCTCCCACTGTGCCTCTTGACTGGAGGTACTTCTGTTCACAAGATATTCATCGTGCGAATTTCCCTGCTGTTCAGACAAAAATTCATATGCAAACAAAGTTATTTTAAGAATGCAAAAGTCTATGTCTGTCTTGAATATTTTAAAAATGCATTTTGTTGTAATACAATACGGTGTCAACTCAAGATTTTACAGCAAACCTTCAGGAGTCAGGATACCTTCGTAACAGTATGCTTTCGAACTAACCCATGCTTCAGCTAGGACTTTTAAGGGTTATATCGTGGCCTGGTTCACGGTTTAAGAAACAAAGGATAAAGGCCCAAATTATTTGTACCCACCCGCTCTTTCGTGATGTTCTCCAACCCTAAACTCAGTTGATCATACGTTAGACCTTGTTTGAGTCTTTGCTCTGATTTTCCGGTGATGGTTCAAACATTGATGATTTATTCTGACTAGGCAGTCATTTTTTGTTGAGGGTTTGTGAGACCTCTTTCTTGATTTTTGTTATCCCTTTCTTTTTTGCCTAAACTGTTTCCTTTTTGGAATTACAGTCAGCGGGATGCCCCAGTTTCGTAAGTCTCTTTTCATAGGTTTTGACTTCTTGGGCTTTTCGTTTATGATTTTTTTTGATAATGACTGCCTGTCCTTATGATTGTTCGGAACCATCACTGTCTTCTGTTTTTGAAAAAACTCATTTGGTGCCATTCATTGTGCACTTGGATCAACTGAGAGAACTACCCTGCCCCAGGTTATGATTAAGGGTTTTGATTTTCGAAAATAAAACTCCTACTTCTTTGGCTCTGATGGGTTGGCGAGGGATTATCATCCTTATAACTCCAGTGTTTAGGGGTTGAAACAATGCCTGTACCTCATCAGCGGGGTCTGTTCAAAAGCATACTGTAAACCGTGGTATCGTTTTCGTCATCCTCCCTCAAGAGGCTTAGAATTAACGAGAATTGACATCAGAAAAAATATGAAAATAATTTGCGTATAGTGAATACGAATATATTGATTCAAAATAGACATAAGCGATGCATTAATGAAATAACAATGTTTTAACAATGACTAAATGTTTGAACAAAAGAAAATTGCAACTTGAACATTCGAATGAACAAAAATTTCTAGTCTCAGGGCTTGTCACTTCAAATGGTGAGCCTTGGAGGGATGGTAGAAAAATTCAGCCTGACCATCTTGTGTGAATTCTAGTGCTCCTTCATCAATCAGGTCCTGGATCTTGTTTTTCAAAGCCCAACACTCGTTTGCATTATGTCCTGGACAGGCAGAGTGGTAGGCACACCTTTTATTGGGATCATAAGCAGGATGTGCTGTGTTGGGGTTCTGGGGATGATCCCTTAATGTGATCAGGTTCAATCTCAACAGGCGTTGTAAAGCTTGAAACGGCGACATATTGAGCGGGGTGAACTGCCTCCTGGGCTTGTCTGTCTGAAGTTGGTGAAGCTGCTGCTGAATTGGTGATACTGGAGCCATATGAGGAGCTTTCTCCTTGCCTCCTTGTCTCAAAGGTGGTTGAACGATGATTGGCTTTTTACCCTTAGATATTTGCCCCAGTCGGTTACCCTGAAGCAGTTTGTTGATGAGAGCCCCGAGCTCATCTTGTCTTTGAGTTAAACCCTGAATGGCAGTCATCTGCCCCAGCATCTGGGCTTTCAATGCATCTACCTCAGCTTGTAGGTGTTCCAGCCTTTCATCCTCAGCATTGTTCCTGACAAAAGTCTCCATGATAAGTGTCCTTAGCTCTTCCTGCCCCTTGGATAGATTCAGGAGGATTTTCCCGAACCGGGTCTCTTGAGCAAGAAAGTCCTGATTGTCTTGTTGGGAAGCCATTGCTGAAATAAACAGCAGAGATGGTAAGTGACCTGTCCCAAGGATACCTGTTATGCAATGATATGTATGACATGCATGTAATGTTTTCAAGGATCTCGCGGGGTAAACAAGAAAATTTGTTAGCATTGGAATTTAGAGCTTGATTGAAGGACACCCATGTTATTAAGAACCCTTCTTCAAGAGTCAAAGGCTCACCATATCAAGTGGGTCATAGCCCCTGACTTTAGTCATCATGTCTGGTTTTGATTTCCAAACAACCTTGGTTAGGGAACCTTCTTCAGGAGTCAGAGCTCACCATATCAAGTGGGTCATAGCCTCTGACAACATTGGCTAGAGGAAAATAAATCCTCTTTGCCCCTTGCTAGATGTTTGATGACCTGTATCACAAGCCCTTGAAATCCTTGAAATGGGTTAAGAGGTATGCAATGGTATGATGTCATGATATGCATGGGGTAATGTGAGTAACCCTATTATGAGTCCCAATTAAGGACTATAAACAGACCCCGCAAGAAATTCAGTATACTTTGTTATGAGTCCCAATTAAGGACTATAAACAAAACCTGCAAGAAATTTGGTAAACCTTGTCATGAGTCCTAGTTAAGGACTATAAACAAAACCTGTAAGTGGTTCATGTGTCAGCTAACAAGCATGCAAGTAGGCAAGTACAAAGGCACACAAGTCACACAAGAGAAACCCTTAGGGTTTAGGCCAGCATGGGGTCTGGGTAGTACCCTCTTGAAGTTGGTGGGTTCAACCTGTCCTAATCAAAGTAACCGGGTTCTAAGGTTCCCAATATCACGGGATTGCTTTCATTGTTCATCGTTTCGATTTAGCCACTGAACTGGCGACCGAAATATTCCAGGAAAGCAACCCTCAATTGAGTGTAGTATCGAGTATCAACCAACCTCGGACTGCACCAAAGTCAGTTATCTCACTACCTTAAAGAGGCCAAGATGGTTCAATTAAGGTTCCTAAGGTCTGTTGATGCTTCATGACACCACATGGAGGCCCCGTACTCTCCTTGACTGACTCAAGGGTTACCGGTACACACCAAAGTGCCACATCAACGTAGCAGACTGTTTCAACCATGTCGGTATACCCCGCACAGTTCCCTCACAGCCTTGTTGTTACTTTCTAAGAAAGGTATCCCCCAGATCCGGGTTTAGGATCTATAGAACTCCCAAGCAACCCACAATAATAAAGCAAACAAAGAGTACAATTGAAAACACAATGATCTTAGTCCTAAGGTACACCCCACTTTAAGTTTGTCCCCAGCAGAGTCGCCAGTTCTGTGATCGGTGGATCTGGAACTGACTGTTTAACGCTGGTTCGCGAAATGTCGCGGAAGCAAGAGTCGCCACCGTCTTTTATTTTCTCCAATAGGAAAGGACAAAAGCACAGAAAAATTCCTTAAAGAGATTGCTCTCGGTTCGGGAGGTAGGTTATAGAAAGGGAAGGTGTTAGCACCCTTTCTATCCATGGTTATCCATGGGCTCTTAGGTACTTGCTCAATGTGTTTTCAAAAATTGTTTGCTTGCTTTTCAATGTGGGTTTCAAAAATATTCTTTGAAAAGTTTCAGTTCAACTCGTACGTCAGAGTGTTTGAAAAGTTTGTTTTGAAAGTTTTTGAAAGTGTTGGTGTGAAAAGAGTTTTTGTTTTGTTTGAAATTAGAGCAAGTACCCTTGAGAACCTACCTACCCTAAGGAATTCGTCTGTGTAAATGTCCTTTGAAGTAGTGCCATCCCACCATTGAGAGGTAGGTAGCACCACTGTTGGAGGTGTTCGGGTCAATTCGAGTTTTAGGGACGTGGTAGTCACCAGAGCAACAGTAGGACACCTTAGAAGCTACCCTTATGCCATTGATCCTTTATTTTCCGAGGCAACCGTTTCGAGGCAACTGGATCATGTCATGGACATAAGGACTTACTAAAACGTCTTATACTCGACGACCACCTTTCGAAAGGCAACAGTGAGGCGTACCCTAGGGGTGGTGTGTGCGAATTGTGTGTCATTTTCAGTTTATTGTTTGTCTTGTCATGCATTGGTGATCTAACGATTCGATTTTATTTTTGGGCATTCATTCTTTCATGTCATTGTTTAACAGTTAAATGTGCGGGAATTTAAAGTGCGGAAAAGATAAAAGTCCTACGCTATTACAAAGGCGAGGGTCTACAACGCCAAATTAATCCAGACCCATTTTAAAATAAATTGCAGAAAAGAAATTTCTAATAGTTATTACATGGCTTTGGTACAGGTACATTATATTCACAAAAGAAATAAATGAAACGCGCGAAAAAGAAAATAATCAAATGCGAGGGCGTTGGACCCTTTAAAGGAATTAAAATAATTAAGTTATCTAAAATTAAAATTAAATGAAAAATGGTATTTTTGTGTTTTTTAGATTTAAAAGGAAAAAAAAAAGTTAATTAAAATTAAAATCCTAGTTCTAATGTCTTTTAAGTTTATTATGAAAATATTGACTTTTAACCTAATTTAATTCTAAATTAATTTATGTGCATTAAATAAATAAATAATATTATTATTAAAAAAAAAAGAAAATAAAAAGTTATTAAACCTAAACTCTATTTTTTTGGATTTTAGTTATTAAAAGAATTAAAATCTAACCTAAAATGCAACCCTAGTTTAATTATGAAAAACACTAATACTATGGCAAAAAACAAGGAAAGTTAAAAGGAAAAAGTCATTAACCTAATTCTATGTTTTTGTTTTTGATTTTTATTAAAAGGAATTAAAGTTGAAAACTTAATTAAAACTAAATATTTACATGTATTTTTTATGAAAATAATTATAATATAAAAATTATCATTTTTGGTCTTTTTCTGATTTTTGAATGTTTTTGTATTTTGTTAAAAAAATAATGAATTAAATAAATAGCAAAAAGAAATAAAAGGAAAAAATTAAAGAAAGAATAAAAATAAAAATGATAAAGCAAACCAGGGGGGTGTGGATTTGAAAAGCCTGGCCCATTTGCTGGCAATTTGTTGACTTTTCCACTCAGGTGTGGCATGTTGACTGGCGTCCACCATGTGCCTTTGTTCTGGACCCTTTGATAAGCCTCCTAGGACACGTGTGCAATAGATGAGGAGTGTGCATGGTGAGCTTTAATGTCAGCGTTGCATGGAAACTGGAAATGAAAAATAATATTGAATTTTGCAAGACCTGGGACTTGAACCCAGGTCTTTGATATCATGTGCCTAACGCGTTACCACTGAGCCACTCATGTTTCAATTAATATATAATAGTTAATAAACAATAAAAAACAAAACCAATGCATAGTCATCAAAACGCGCGCAATTCAAATTCCTCCAATCTGCTTGTGCCACGCCATCATCCCTTCCAATTTCCTGAAACACAAACAAATAAGGCAACAGTTTTGAAACGTAGTGTTAGGGGGGCTAGCAGAAAATAGCGATTAGGTCCCTGTAGCTCATAAATTTGTCGCGAGCATATCTTCTTCTTCGTCTCTAAATGCTGAGTTCAACCATGGTCTTCAGGAACCTTAATTTTTCCTCTACGAAAAAACCCTAATTTAAGAAAGCTGTAACCCTAGGATTCGAAAATGGTGGATTAGCGTATGATTAGCAAAAATGAAATTAAACACCATGAATAGTTTGGAAACTTCACATGGAACAAGAATATCCTATTGAAATGCAATGAAGATGCTTAAAATGGAGAATGCGATTTCAAATATTTTGCTGTACAGTTTGAGTTGTGGATACCAGTTCAAGGAGTTTTGATTGATGTTATGAATTGGAATGTGTTCAGAATTGTCTCAGGAAGCTATTGGTATATGAATCAAGGCTTGAAAAGTCCCCTAGTAGTGATTTCAGTTTTGCATTATATGGCCAAAATTTCAAATTGTCCAATGGCTTTTGAGCGAACCTTTTGCTATGTTCTAGTTAGGGTTGGACTCAGTGATCATCATGGAATGGAATAGGCTTGCTATTTGACCTTAATCCATGCTTGGGAAAGAATTGGTCTTAGGGTTTCTTCCATTAACCATTTTCCTACTTTTTAGCCAAAACCTAGACCTAGTGTGCAAATGAACCCTAGCCTGATTTCTTGAGTTAGTTCATGATACATAGAAATTGTCCAAGTTCATTTGACACTATTCCATTGGTTTTTAAATTTTATTTGAATTTTCAAAGAATTAAAATGAATTAAATCATCAAAAATTAAATAAAATAAAAAAATCAATATTTGGTCTTGAAATTAACCATGGGACACGTGTGTGGCATGACAAGGATGGACCAAGTGGAAAAAATGGGGCCCTTTTGTCAAAAATTGGATTTTCAAGGATAGTTGACTTTTGCCATTTCACAAAAATTTCCCAACTTCTACAAGGCATAACTTGCTCAATTTTTAAGCTTTTCACATGTTCTTGGACATTTTGGAAAGGTCTTTGAGTCCTTTAACCAATGCCTTTGGTCCCATGTCATTTTGATTTACCAATCTCAAGTTATGGTCTTTGACTTAAAGTCCCTTTTTGTTGACTTTTGAAAATGACCTGTAATGTTGAAATTGATAACTTTTTGTGAGAGCATTTCTTGGACTTGAAATATGAAGATGAGTTGTAGGAAATGTCTTTCTCTTCAAAATGAGCTTTGGATGGAATTTTTCTGATAATCCATGTGAAAGTTATGCCCTGGTCAATTTCAGTTGACTTTTTCAGCTGTCTAAATATAGCAACTTTTGCATCTTTGATGATTTCTGAGCCAAATTTTGAGAATCATGATCAAGCATTGATCAAATGATGCTTGTGGCTTCAAAATGATATATTGACCAAAAATTTGAACTTTTGACTGTCAAATGACCATTTTGCCCCTACAGTTGACTGTAGTGCAATCTAGGGTTTTGACTGTGCAATTTTGAGCTGAATGCCTTGAAACTTGATATGAGGATGCTTGACCATCTTTGTAAGCATATGAGACTTGATTGGACCTTTGAACACTTCCTTTTCTTGATCAACACACAAACCCTAGTTTTGACTGTAGGGAGGCCTTTGCATTGTGCAACTCTTGGGGAATTTTGTAGCTTGGCTTGGCAATTTATTGGAGAATATGGGAGGGCAAATTTTGGGGTACAACAAGATGGATCTGAAATATACTTCCGGAGTTGTGACACATGAAACGCATCATGCAAATTCGAAAGATTAGGCGGTAAAGCCACTATATAAGCAACATTCTCAACTCTCTCTGAAATCTGATATGGACCAATAAAACGAGAAGTGGGCTTCTTAGACTTCAATGCTCGTCCAACACCAGTTACAGGTGTAACTCTCAAAAACACATGGTCACTAGCTTGAAATTCTAAATCCTTCCTTCGCTTATCATGATAACTCTTCTGTCTACTTTTGGAAGATTTCATCTTTTCTCGAATCCACTTCACCTTCTCAATAGTCTCACGAATAAGTTCAGGTCCAAGTACTACACTTTCTCCAGATTCATGCTAACATAAAGGAATCCTACATCTTCGACCATACAACACTTCAAAAGATGACATTCCAATACTAGAATGGTAACTGTTATTATAAGTGAACTCTATCAACGAAAGGTAAGTATCCCACAAACCTCCCTGCTCAAGAACACATGCCCTCAAAAAATCTTCCAACGACTGAATAGTTCGTTCAGTCTGACCATCCGTCTGAGGATGATACGCCGAACTCAACCTCAACTTAGAACCCAATGTTTCTTGCAAACTCTTCCAAAATCAGAAGTAAACCTCATATCTCTATCCGACACAATGCACAAAGGAACACCATGCAGCTTCACAATTACACTAGTGTAAATCTCAGTCAACTTCGTCACTGGAAAACTGATGTTAATATGAATAAAATGAGCCGACTTTGTAAGCTTATCAACAATCACCCAAATCGAATCATGTCCTCTTAAAGTATTAGGTAATCCCGTCACAAAGTCCATTGAAATACTATCCCATTTCCATTCTGGAACTTCTAACGGTTGCATCAACCCTACAGGCTTCTGATGTTCAACTTTCAACTTCTGACAAGTCAAACATGCATACACAAACCGAGCCACATCACTCTTCATCCCAGGCCACCAAAACGAATTCTTCAAATCCTCATACATCTTTGTATCTCCTGGATGAATACTCAACTTACTTATATGACTCTCTTCAAGAATCACTTTCTTCATCTCCGCATCATCGGGAATACAAATTCGACTACGAAATCTCAATACACCTTACGCATCTAACTTGAAATCACTATTCTCAGACTGATCGATCCCAACCTTCGAATCTACCAGTTTCACATCTAACTTCTGATCCTCTTTGATACTCTCCATAAATTCATTATTAATCTTCAACATTCCCAACATAACACTCCACGGTGTCACCTTGCAAACTAAGCTCATATCTCTAAATTGTTCGATCAATTCCAACTCTTTAACCATCATTGTCGACATATGCAAAGTCTTTTGACTTAACGCATCAGCTACCACATTCACTTTTCCTGAAAAATAATTCAAACTGAAATCATAATCCTTTAACAATTCCAACCATGTTCGTTGCCTCATATTCAACTCCTTCTGATTGAATAAATACTTTAAGCTCTTATGGTCACTAAACACTTCAAATCTAGAACCATAAAGATAATGCCTCCAAATTTTCAATACAAAAACAACTGCAGCAAGCTCTGAATCATGTGTAGGATAGTTCTTCTCATGAATCTTTGTGATCGGTGGATCTGGAACTGACTGTTTAAAGCTGGTTCGCGAAATGTCGCGGAAGCAAGAGTCGCCACCGTCTTTTATTTTCTCCAATATGGAAAGGACAAAAGCACGGAAAAATTCCTTATTGAGATTGCTCTCGGTTCGGGAGGTAGGTTATAGAAAGGGAAGGTGTTAGCACCCTTTCTATCCATGGTTATCCATGGGCTCTTAGATACTTGCTCACTTGTGTTTTCAAAAATGGTTTGTTTGCTTTTCAACTGTGGGTTTTTAAAAAAAGTTTCTTTGAAAATTCCAGCTCGACTCTTGTATCGGTCCTCAAGAGTGTTTGAAAAATTTGCTTTCGAAAGCTTTTTGAAAAGGTGTCGGTGTGAAAAGTATTTTTGAATTTGTTTTGAAATTAGAGCAAGTATCTAGAGTCGTCTACCTACCCTAAGGAATTCGTCTGTGTAGATGTCCTTTAAAGTAGTGCCATCCCACCATTGTGAGGTAGGTAGCACCACCGTTGGAGGTGTTCGGGTCAATTCGAGGTTCGGGACATGGTGATCACCGGAGCAATAGGAAGACACCTTAGAAGCTACCCTCATGCCAGGTTCCCGGATCATGAGGACTTACTAAGACATCCTCTACTCGACGACCACCTTTCGAGGCAAGGCAACAGTGAGGCGTACCCTAGGGGTGGTGTGTGATTTGTGTGTCGTTTTCAGATATTTTGTCTTGTCATGTTATGGGTGATCTACGAGTTTGTTTTTATTTAATCATTCATTCTTGCATGCATTTATTAACAGTTAAAAAGATGCGGAAATTAAAAGTTCTAAACTATTACAAAGGCGCGGGTCCACATCGCCAAATTAAAATCCAGGACCCGATTTGACAGAAAATAAATAAAGTGCGAGAAATAAAATGTCCGAGTTTACAAGGCTTTGGGAGAATTACATTAATATTTACAAGAAATAAAATAAAATGCGCGAATATGAATTAAAATTGGAAACGAGGGCGTTGGACCCTTTTTAATGAAATTAAATTATTATTTACAAATTAATTAAATTAAAAGGAAAATTATTTTTGAGGGTTTTTTGGATTTTATGGTTTTTTATGTGAATTAAATGAAATTAACTAATTCTAGTTTTTTTTTTATTTATTAAGAAAATATGAAAATTACCTAAAATTAAACCTAATTAATTAATGCAATTTGATTTATAAAAATAATAGTAAATAATTAATTATTAGAGATGATAAAATAAAAGGAAAAAAGTAATTAAACTAATTAAACCTAATTCTACAAGTTTTAATTTATTAAGAAAAGATATTAAAATCAACCCTAAATTTAAATCTAATTAATTAGTGAGATTTATTTACAAAAATATTAGTTAAATAAAATATATTTAATTTTTTGTCTTTTCTGATTTTTTTATTGTTTTTATATTTTTATGAAAATAAATTGGTTTAAAGAATTAAATTAAAAAACTAATTAAAACAAAAATAGAAAAATAGGAGAAAAGAATGAGAAAGGCAAACCATGGGGGGTCTGTCCCCAATAGGAGGTTTTGTTCAGTAATTCAGGCCCATTAAGCTCATGGCCTCGTTTGACTTTTGGGCTGGCATGCATGTGCGTTGACTGCAGCATATCATAGGCCTCAGATCTTGGCCCTTGGATGGAGATTGTGGGACGTGTGGCACGTTTGAGTGGGGAGCGTATGGTGCACTTCAGGGCATGAGCTACATGAGAACACAATTAGGAGAAAAATATAAGGGAAAGGGAAGGGGACCTGGGATCGAACCCAGGTCCTGAAGGTTACCAATGCTATGCTTTGCCACTGAGCTACCAACGCGCTTTGATTATATAATAGGAAATAAATAATATAAGATAAAAACAATGGCTAGTGGAACTTTAGCGCGAAAATTCAAACGAACCACTTACGCCTCGCCACCTAGCCTTCTTCTTCCTCGTTTGTGTTTTTGCTTGAAACATAAAAAGGGTTAGCGGGGGTTTTAAACCCCCCCAAAACATGCAGTTTTCCAAAATAGCGATTAGGCCATATGGCCACATAAATTAGGCGCGACTATGGCAATCAATTCGTCCAAGCTTCCTGATTCCAAACATGGCACTGAGGTTCTCTAATTTTACAGTATTTAGAAACGCCTAATTTCAAGTTTGAAGAACCCTAGCGTCCTTTAATGGTGGTTCTTCATATATCGCGTGAAAGCTCAATTAAAGCACACAGTTAGCTTCAGAAAGGTCTAATTAGTATAAATCCATAAATAAAATGCAATGAAAATGCCTAAGAATCGAAACACGAATATGCATATTATATGAAAAATTCTGAGTTCTGTATACCGATTCAGGGTGTTACGCACGTGGAAAATTATCCAGTCAGACTCAGTAATGTCTTAGGAAGGCGATGGAATGAGTTTCTTGCCTTGAAAAGCCTTGCAAATGTGTTTTCAGTTCTTGAATTTTTTGACAAAAGTGCAAGTTTGATTATGCTTTTCTGGCGCAGCTGGGGGGTTTTGGGCACTAGGGTTATCATGTATATATGTACTGGAATGATTAGGGTTAGAAATTGGATCAAAAAATCAATGAATTGATGAAGAGAATATTTGATTTCCATGCCATAATTTTCCAATCTTTTTCATGCATATTTTGGTTCCAATCATGTCCAATCACATGGATTCTTTCTAAATCAGATCATGCACGAAATCTTGAGACTATTTCATGCACAAAAAGATTTAAAAACTTAGGTTTAGTATTTTCCACATATTTATTTTAATTAAATGAATTATTAGCATTTAAAAATTCAAATAAATAAATAAAAATGATGAAAAACTTCCCTTTGGGCCAAATGGTCGTGCACATGCCTTGGATAATGATTCTTGGAAGAAAAAGAGGCCCATTAGCATTTTTAAGACTTTTGAAGCAATGTTGACTTTTCAAAATATCCAAAAATTTCCCAACTTCCACAAGGCATAACTTGCTCAATTTTTAAGCTTTGCTCATGTTCTTGGACATTTTGGAAAGGTCTTTGAGTCCTCTAACCAATGCCTTTGGTCTCATGTCATTTTGATTTACCAATCTCAAGTTATGGCCTTTGACTTAAAGTCCCCTTTTGTTGACTTTTGAAAATGACCTATAATGTTGAAATTAATAACTTTTTGTGAGAGCATTTCTTGGACTTGAAGTGTGAAGAGGAGTTGTAGGAAATGTTTTCATCTTCAAAATGAGCTTTGGATAGAATTTTTCTGATAATCCATGTGGAAGTTATGCCTTGGTCAAGTTACAGTTGACTTTTTCAACTGTCCAAATATGGAAACTTTTGCATCTTGAGACTTTTTGAGCCAAGCCTTGAGAATCATGATCAAGAATTGATCAAATTATGTTTGTGGCTTCAAAATGAGATGTTGACCAAAAATTTGAACTTTTGACTGTCAAATGACCATTTTGCCCCTACACTTGACTGTAGTGCAATTTAGGGTTTTTGACTGTGCAATTTTGTGCTGTAAGTCTTGAAACTTGGTATGAGGATGCTTGACCATGTTTATAAGCATGTGGGACTTGATTGGACCCTTGGAAACTTCATTTTCTTTGTCAGAACCAAAACCCTAGTTTTTGACTGTTAGGAGGCCTTTGAACTGTGCAACCCTTGGGGAATTTTGAAGCATTGACTTTGCAAATCTTGAAGAATATGGGAGGGCAAATTTTGGGGTACAACAGTTGCCCCTGTTCAATCTTCTTAGACCTGAGGATGCATATTGGCTGACGTGCCTTTCGTAATCCGAAGGTGGAAGATGATTGAACACTAGAGTGCCCAGAAATTTGCGCTCACATAGTAGTGTGGTGATGGGAATGGGCTTATAGATGCCATTTGGAGATTGATGAGTAGGATGATGGGCTTATAGATGCCATGCTGAGAGATGATGGAAGGTGGATGGGCTTATAGATGCCACATGGATGTCGATCGCGTAAGAGATTCCTTAGCGAGAACTTGCGTACCTGCAAAAGAAAAGGATTACCTGGCCTGTTACAGGAGCTGGTTTTCAAATTCTTTGTGTAGATGTGTCCTGACTGGTTACAGGAGCTGGATCTGGAGCTTCAAACGGCGATGAATGAACCAGGGATGGTTACTACCTCAACAGGAACGGTGAGAGAACCTTGGACGATTTCAAACTCAACAGTAACGCTGAGAGAATCTGGGGACGATTACTACCTCCGCAGTATCGGGGAGAGAACCATAGGCGACTTCAACCTCAACAGTAATCATTGAGAGAATCTTGGGCGACTTCAACCTCAACAGTAACGCTGAGAGAATCTGGGGACGATTACTACCTCCGCAGTAACGGGGAGAGAACCATAGGCGACTTCAACCTCAACAGTAATCATTGAGAGAATCTTGGACGACTTCAACCTCAACAGTAATCATTGAGAGAATCTTGGGCGACTTCAACCTCAACAGTAATCATTGAGAGAATCTTGGGCGACTTCAACCTCAACAGTAATCATTGAGAGAATCTTGGGCGACTTCAACCTCAACAGTAATCATTGAGAGAATCTTGGGCGACTTCAACCTCAACAGTAATCATTGAGAGAATCTTGGGCGACTTCAACCTCAACAGTAATCATTGAGAGAATCTCGGGCGACTTCAACCTCAACAGTAATCATTGAGAGAATCTCGGGCGACTTCAACCTCAACAGTAATCATTGAGAGAATCTCGGGCGACTTCAACCTCAACAGTAATCATTGAGAGAATCTTGGGCGACTTCAACCTCAACAGTAATCATTGAGAGAATCTTGGGCGACTTCAACCTCAACAATAATCATTGAGAGAATCTTGGCGACTTCAACCTCAACAGTAATCATTGAGAGAATCTTTGGACGACTTCAACCTCAACAGTAATCATTGAGAGAATCTTGGGCGACTTCAACCTCAACAGTAATCATTGAGAGAATCTTGGGCGACTTCAACCTCAACAGTAATCATTGATAGAATCTTGGGCGACTTCAACCTCAACAGTAATCATTGAGAGAATCTTGGATATCTTCTACTGAGTCTTTATCGGGAAAATCTGTTAGGGGTCGATTTAGCTGGACTAGAGAAGGCCTTGGACTGGATAAGAAACAGAAAAATCTTAGGGTTGATTTAACTGAACCGGTCTAGGTCTTGAAATGTCTTCAACTGGATAAGAAACAGGGAGATCTTAGGGTCGATCTGACTGAACCAGAGAAGGCCTTTGACGGGATAAGAAACAGAGAAGTCTTAGGGTCGACTTAACTGAACCGGTCAAGGTCTTGAATATAGCTAAGAACTTAACTGAAACTTTCCTGAAAGGTAAAGGTCAGTCATATGCAGTGCGTGATATGGATCAAGCAATGATGTTCTCAACATAAATGAGATTTGTAAGATATGATGCGTATATGCATGCTATAATGATGTATGAGATGATTATGAATTTATGTTTTTGTCTTAGGAAAATAAATCCTTGACGGGTGCCGGGAAGTCACTCTTGGGCTGATGTTGGAGAATAGATTTTGCTTCCGCTGGGGATGATAGTTGCAAGAATACCAGTAGGAGAAGATAACTCCGTTGGGGAATAAACTTGGCGAATAGAACATTCTACGGGCAGGAAAGATACCCTAGCAATCTTGTTGGGGAAGCAATACTTTGTGGGGGAGAGAGATACCTTGTTGAGCTGTTGATAATAACTTGCTGGGGATACCCTTGTTGTGTTGGAAGTGTTAATAGACTTCGTTGGGGATAAGAAGACTTCGTCGAGGACGATCTTTCCGTGGCTTTTGGCTGAGGATAACCCAGTTATATCCTGGTAAGGAAATAACTCTTGGAATAAAGCCGGGGGACGCGTTCGTACTCTGCGGGGATAAGCTTCCAGAATCTACTGGGGATAGGCTTACTGCTTGGGGAGATGGATTCCAACTTTCTTGGGGAAACTGGATTGGACTCTCCTGGGGAAGTTTTGAGTTGTAACTCCATTGAATATTTGGTATACCGCCGGGGAACAATCTTTAGACCAAGATTGTCAGGGATGCTTGTTAAGAATGTATGTATACTGCTAGGGAATGTTGAGATCTGCTGGAGGATACCCAACTTTCTTAAGGTTGATTGTAGCTTTGCTTGAGGAGAGTGTACTGACTTGCTGGCTCACTCTCTGGGGAGTTAAGATATCTGGTTATGTTCTTTAGCTAAACCTACCTTTACACTTTGATGGACAGAGCCATTAGATCGTTTGGACGACTCTTTATTGCCCCTGTTTCTGAGGTGGGAGAGGAAGACCTGTGAGGTGCTGATAGTTGTTGATGGATAAACCTTCTTCTGGTAGGCAGGTGACAGGATGACAGGACATAGTCGTACACTTTAATCCCTAACTTTTTCCTGGACCGCCCTTTCGGGTTTTCAGTCCATCGGGATACCCATTTTTGCCCAAGCCGCCTTTTCAGGTTTTCGACTTGCCGGGTGTACAGATTTTTTCCATTTCATCCCTTCATTTTGCCCGAACCCTTTTGGTTCGCCGGGAAGCCCTTATTTTTGCCTAGGTGTGTCAACCTAGCGGGTCTTTGATTTTGCGTAGTATTTTTTCGACTATGTCCATGCTCTTAGAATGCAGGGAGGTGCCCCTGGCTGCTTGTGTTGCTATATTACCAGAAAATGTCTGATCGTGCAAGATTCGTTGCTGGAGTGCCCCAAGTGACTCAGGCAGAGATTTGCCCCTACTGTTTGGCTTTTGAGAGATTCTCCGAATCTTGATTGGACTGCCCCAGATAACGGACCATGATCATGCCATGCCCCTTGATTGGAAGTACTTCTGTTCATTAGGCATTCGTCGTGCGAATTTCTATGCTGTTCAAACAAAAGTCATATGCAAACAAAGTTATGTTAAAAATGCAAAGCCTATGTCTGTCTTGAAGATTTTGAAAATGCATTCTTTTTTTCATAAAACAAGTGAATGTTTGTAAAACGTGATGTCAACTCCGTATTTACCGTAAGCCTTAAGGAGTCAGGATACCTTTCGTAACAGTATGCTTTCGAACTAACCCATGCTTCAGCTAGGACTTTTAAGGGTTATAACGTGGCCTGGTTCACGGTTTAAGAAACAAAGGATAAAGGCTCAAATTATTTGTACCCACCCACTCTTCGTGATGTTCTTCAATCCTAAACTCAGTTGATCATACGTTAGACCTTGTTTTGAGTCTTTGCTCTGATTTTCCGGTGATGGTTCGGATATTGATGATTTATTTTGAATAGGCAGTCATTTCCTTTTTTGTTGAGGGTTTGTATGACCTCTTTCTTTTTAATTTTTCTATCCCTAAATTTTGCCTGAACTGTTTCTTTTGTGATTACAGTCAGCGGGATGCCCCAGTTTTGTAAGTCTCCTTCATAGGTTTTGACTTATTGGGTTTTTATTTTTGAGATATAATGACTGCCTTTCTTTATTGAATATTCGGAACCATCACTGTCTTTCTTTGTTTTGTAAGGACCTCTTTGGTGCTATTTGTTATGCACTTGGATCAATTGAGAGACTACCCTGCCCCAGGTTATGATAAAGGGTTTTAATTTTCGAAAATAAAAAACTCCTACTTCTTTGGCTCAGAGGGGTTGACGAGGGATTATCATCCTTATAACTCCAGTGTTTAGGGATTGAAACAATGCCTGTACCTCATCAGCGGGGTCTGTTCAAAAGCATATTGTAGATTATGGTATCGTTTTCGTCATCCTCCCTCAAGAGGCTTAGGATTATTAATTGAGAGTTGACATCAGAAAAAATATGAAAATAATTTGCGTATAGTGAATACGAATATATTGCTTCAAAACAGACATATGCGATGCATTAATGAAATAACACCGTTTAACATGAGTAAATGTTTGAACAAAAGAACATTACAACTCGAAAATCCTAATGAACAAAAGTCTTTTCATCTCAGGGCTTGTTACTTCAAATGGTGAGTCTTGCAGGGATGGTAGAAAAACTCAGCCTGACCATCTTGTGTGAACTCCAATGCTCCTTCATCAATCAGGTCCTGGATCTTGTTCTTCAGAGCCTAACACTCATTTGTATCATGTCCTGGACTGGCAGAGTGGTAGGCACACCTCTTATTGGGATCATAGATAGGAGATGTTGTGTTGGGGTTCCGGGGATGAGCCCTTAATGTGATCAGATTCAGTCTCAATAGGCGTTGGAGAGCTTGAAACAGCGACATGTGGAGCTGGGTGAATTGCCTTCTGGGCTTGTCTGCCTGAAGCTGGTGAGGTTGATGCTGAATTTGTGACCCTGAAGCCATTTGAGGAGTTCTCCCCTTATCTTCTTGTCTCAAAGATGGTTGAATGATGACTGGCCCTTCAACCTTAGATGTTTGCCCCAGTTGGTTATTCTGAAGCAGTTGGTTGATGAGAACTCCGAGCTCTTCTTGTCTTTGAGCTAACCCTTGAATGGTAGTCCCCTGCCCTAGCATTTGGGCTCTCATTGCATCCACTTCAGCTTGCAGGTGTTTCAGCCTTTCATCCTCAGCACTGTTCCTGACCAAAGTCTCCATGAGAAGTGTCCTTAGCTCCTCCTGCCCCTTGGATAGATTCAGGAGGATTTCCCTGAACCGAGTCTCTTGAGCAAGAAGGTCCTGGTTATCTTGTTGGGAAGCCATTGCTGAAATAAACAGCGAGAAAGGTAAGTGACCTGTCGGAAGGGTACCTGTTATGCAATGATGTGTATGTATGCATGCAATGTTTTCAAGGATCTCGCGGGGTAAACAAGAAAATTTATTAGCATTTGGATCCGGTAGCTTGATTGAAAGAACTTCATATTTGTTGAGAGTCTTTCTTCCAAGGGTCAAAGGCTCACCATATCCAGTGGGTCATAGCCCCTGACAACCTTGGCTAGGGAAACCTTCTTCAAGTGTCAAAGCTCACCATATCAAGTGGGTCATAGCCCCTGACTACCTTGGCTAGAGGAAAATAAATTCTCTTTGCCCCTTGCTAGATGTTTGATTCATCATGACCTGCATCACAAGCCCTTGAGATCCTTGAAATGGGTTAGTCCTTATGCAGGATGTATGCAATGGTATGATGTTATGTTATGCATGGGGTAATGTAGGTAACCCTGTTATGAGTCCCAATTAAGGATTGCAAACCAAAACCTGCGAGAAACTCAAGTAAAACCTGTCATGAGTCCCAGTTAAGGACTAAAACAAACCCTGCAAGAAACTCGGTAAACCTTGTTATGAGTCCTAATTAAGGACTACAAACAAAACCTGCAAGAAACTCAAGTGTCAGACAACAAGCATGCAAATAGTCAAGTACGGAGGCACACAAGTCACACAAGAGAAGCCCTTAGAGTTTAGGCCAGCATGAGGTCTGGGTATTACCCTCTTGAAGTTGGTGGGCTCAACCTGTCCTATTAGAAGTAACCGGGTTCTAAGGGTCCCAATATCACGGGATTGCTTTCATTGTTCATCGTTTCGATTTAGCCACTGAACTGGCGACCGAAATATTCCAGGAAAGCAACCCTCAATTGAGTGTAGTATCGAGTATCAACCAACCTCGGACTGCACCAAAGTCAGTTATCTCACTACCCTAAAGAGGCCAAGATAGTTCAATTAAGGTTCCTAAGGTCTGTTGATGCTTCATGACACCACGCGGAGGCCCCGTACTCTCCTTGACTGAACTCAAGGGTTACCGGTACACACCAAAGTGCCACATCAACGTAGCAGACTGTTTCAACCATGTCGGTATACCCCGCACAGTTCCCTCACAGCCTTGTTGCTACTTTCTAAGAAGGTATCCCCAGATCCGGGTTAGGATCTATAGAACTCCCAAGACAGTCCCACAATAATAAAGCAAGCAAGTCAATACAATTGAAAACACAATTATGAACTAACCCTAAGGTACACCTCACTTTAAGTTTAAATCCCCAGCAGAGTCGCCAGTTCTGTGATCGGTGGATCTGGAACTGACTGTTTAAAGCTGGTTCGCGAAATGTCGCGGAAGCAAGAGTCGCCACCGTCTTTTATTTTCTCCAATATGGAAAGGACAAAAGCACAGAAAAATTCCTTATTGAGATTGCTCTCGGTTCGGGAGGTAGGTTATAGAAAGGGAAGGTGTTAGCACCCTTTCTATCCATGGTTATCCATGGGCTCTTAGATACTTGCTCACTTGTGTTTTCAAAAATGGTTTGTTTGCTTTTCAACTGTGGGTTTTTAAAAAAAGTTTCTTTGAAAATTCCAGCTTGACTCTTGTATCGGTCCTCAAGAGTGTTTGAAAATTTTGCTTTCGAAAGCTTTTTGAAAAGGTGTCGGTGTGAAAAGTATTTTTGAATTTGTTTTGAAATTAGAGCAAGTATCTAGAGTCGTCTACCTACCCTAAGGAATTCGTCTGTGTAGATGTCCTTTAAAGTAGTGCCATCCCACCATTGAGAGGTAGGTAGCACCACCGTTGGAGGTGTTCGGGTCAATTCGAGGTTCGGGACATGGTGATCACCGGAGCAATAGGAAGACACCTTAGAAGCTACCCTCATGCCAGGTTCCCAGATCATAAGGACTTACTAAGACATCCTCTACTCGACGACCACCTTTCGAGGAAAGGAAACAGTGAGGCGTACCCTAGGGGTGGTGTGTGATTTGTGTGTCGTTTTCAGATATTTTGTCTTGTCATGTTATGGGTGATCTACGCGTTTGTTTTTATTTAATCATTCATTCTTGCATGCATTTATTAACAGTTAAAAAGATGCGGAAATTAAAAGTTCTAAACTATTACAAAGGCGCGGGTCCACATCGCCAAATTAAAATCCAGGACCCGATTTGACAGAAAATAAATAAAGTGCGAGAAATAAAATGTACGAGTTTACAAGGCTTTGGGAGAATTACATTAATATTTACAAGAAATAAAATAAAATGCGCGAATATGAATTAAAATTGGAAACGAGGGCGTTGGACCCTTTTTAATGAAATTAAATTATTATTTACAAATTAATTAAATTAAAAGGAAAATTATTTTTGAGGGTTTTTTGGATTTTATGGTTTTTTATGTGAATTAAATGAAATTAACTAATTCTAGTTTTTTATTTATTAAGAAAATATGAAAATTACCTAAAATTAAACCTAATTAATTAATGCAATTTGATTTATAAAAATAATAGTAAATAATTAATTATTAGAGATGATAAAATAAAAGGAAAAAAGTAATTAAACTAATTAAACCTAATTCTACAAGTTTTAATTTATTAAGAAAAGATATTAAAATTAACCCTAAATTTAAATCTAATTAATTAGTGAGATTTATTTACAAAAATATTAGTTAAATAAAATATATTTAATTTTTTGTCTTTTCTGATTTTTCTATTGTTTTTATATTTTTATGAAAATAAATTGGTTTAAAGAATTAAATTAAAAAACTAATTAAAACAAAAATAGAAAAATAGGAGAAAAGAATGAGAAAGGCAAACCATGGGGGGTCTGTCCCCAATAGGAGGTTTTGTTCAGTAATTCAGGCCCATTAAGCTCATGGCCTCGTTTGACTTTTGGGCTGGCATGCATGTGCGTTGACTGCAGCATATCATAGGCCTCAGATCTTGGCCCTTGGATGGAGATTGTGGGACGTGTGGCACGTTTGAGTGGGGAGCGTATGGTGCACTTCAGGGCATGAGCTACATGAGAACACAATTAGGAGAAAAATATAAGGGAAAGGGAAGGGGACCTGGGATCGAACCCAGGTCCTGAAGGTTACCAATGCTATGCTTTGCCACTGAGCTACCAACGCGCTTTGATTATATAATAGGAAATAAATAATATAAGATAAAAACAATGGCTAGTGGAACTTTAGCGCGAAAATTCAAACAAACCACTTACGCCTCGCCACCTAGCCTTCTTCTTCCTCGTTTGTGTTTTTGCCTGAAACATAAAAAGGGTTAGCGGGGGTTTTAAACCCCCCCAAAACATGCAGTTTTCCAAAATAGCGATTAGGCCATATGGCCACATAAATTAGGCGCGACTATGGCAATCAATTCGTCTAAGCTTCCTGATTCCAAACATGGCACTGAGGTTCTCTAATTTTACAGTATTTAGAAACGCCTAATTTCAAGTTTGAAGAACCCTAGCGTCCTTTAATGGTGGTTCTTCATATATCGCGTGAAAGCTCAATTAAAGCACACAGTTAGCTTCAGAAAGGTCTAATTAGTATAAATCCATAAATAAAATGCAATGAAAATGCCTAAGAATCGAAACACGAATATGCATATTATATGAAAAATTCTGAGTTCTGTATACCGATTCAGGGTGTTATGCACGTGGAAAATTATCCAGTCAGACTCAGCAATGTCTTAGGAAGGCGATGGAATGAGTTTCTTGCCTTGAAAAGCCTTGCAAATGTGTTTTCAGTTCTTGAATTTTTTGACAAAAGTGCAAGTTTGATTATGCTTTTCTGGCGCAGCTGGGGGGTTTTGGGCACTAGGGTTATCATGTATATATGTACTGGAATGATTAGGGTTAGAAATTGGATCAAAAAATCAATGAATTGATGAAGAGAATATTTGATTTCCATGCCATAATTTTCCAATCTTTTTCATGCATATTTTGGTTCCAATCATGTCCAATCACATGGATTCTTTCTAAATCAGATCATGCACGAAATCTTGAGACTATTTCATGCACAAAAAGATTTAAAAACTTAGGTTTAGTATTTTCCACATATTTATTTTAATTAAATGAATTATTAGCATTTAAAAATTCAAATAAATAAATAAAAATGTTGAAAAACTTCCCTTTGGGCCAAATGGTCGTGAACATGCCTTGGATAATGATTCTTGGAAGAAAAAGAGGCCCATTAGCATTTTTAAGACTTTTGAAGCAATGTTGACTTTTCAAAATATCCAAAAATTTCCCAACTTCCACAAGGCATAACTTGCTCAATTTTTAAGCTTTGCTCATGTTCTTGGACATTTTGGAAAGGTCTTTGAGTCCTCTAACCAATGCCTTTGGTCCCATGTCATTTTGATTTACCAATCTCAATTTATAGCCTTTGACTTAAAGTCCCCTTTTGTTGACTTTTGAAAATGACCTATAATGTTGAAATTGATAACTTTTTGTGAGAGCATTTCTTGGACTTGAAGTGTGAAGAGGAGTTGTAGGAAATGTTTTCATCTTCAAAATGAGCTTTGGATGGAATTTTTCTGATAATCCATGTGGAAGTTATGCCTTGGTCAAGTTACAGTTGACTTTTTCAACTGTCCAAATATGGAAACTTTTGCATCTTGAGACTTTTTGAGCCAAGCCTTGAGAATCATGATCAAGAATTGATCAAATGATGTTTGTGGATTCAAAATGAGATGTTGACCAAAAATTTGAACTTTTGACTGTCAAATGACCATTTTGCCCCTACACTTGACTGTAGTGCAATTTAGGGTTTTTGATTGTGCAATTTTGTGCTGTAAGTCTTGAAACTTGGTATGAGGATGCTTGACCATGTTTATAAGCATGTGGGACTTGATTGGACCCTTGGAAACTTCATTTTCTTTGTCATAACCAAAACCCTAGTTTTTGACTGTTAGGAGGCCTTTAAACTGTGCAACCCTTAGGGAATTTTGAAGCATTGACTTTGCAAATCTTGAAGAATATGGGAGGGCAAATTTTGGGGTACAACAATCTTCAATTGCCTTGACGCATAAGCAACTACCTTATCATTCTGCATAAGCATGCCTCTTAAACTCATCTTAGAAGCATCACAATATACCACAAAAGGTTCTCCTGGATTAGGTAACGTCAAAATCGGAGCCGACGTCAATCTTTTCTTCAATTCCATAAAACTTTCTTCGCACTAAACATCCCATACAAAAGTTTTACCTTTACAAGTCAACTTAGTCAACGTAAGTGCCAACTTAGAAAAACCTTCGATAAACCTTTTATAATAACCAGCTAATCCCAAAAAGCTTCTAATCTCAGTAGTTGACTTCGGAGTTTCCCATTGCAACACAATATCAACCTTCGATAGATCCACAACAATGTCACTACCTGAGATCACATGACCAAGAAAACTAACCTCCTTTAACCAGAACTCACACTTAGACAGCTTTGCATACAACTTATTCTCTTTCAAAACTTGCAATACTACTCTTAAGTGTTCTGCATGCTCTTCTTTGACTTAGATTAAATCAAAATTTCATCAACGAGCACCACTACAAACCGATCCAAATAAGTATGAAAGATACGGTTCATGTATTCCATGAATACTCCCGATGCATTAGTAACACCGAAAGGCATCACCGAATACTCATAATGTCCATAACGCATTCTGAAAGTCGTCTTCTGGATATCTTCATCCTTCATTATAATCTGATGGTAACCCGACCTCAAATCGATCTTACTGAACACACGAGCATCCACCAATTGATCCATCAAGTCATCTATTCTTGGAAGCAGATACTTGTTCTTAATCGTCACTTTATTCAACTATCTATAATAAACACAAAGCCTTATACTTCCATCTTTCTTCTTTACTAGCAACACTGGAGCTCCCCGCGATGATACACTTGGTCTTACAAACTTCTTTTCAAGTAACTCTTCCAATTGCTTCTTTAACTCTGACAATTCAGATGCAGACATCTTGTATGGTGCCATAGACACAAGTCTGGTATCAGGTACAAGATCAATAGCAAATTCAACTTCCCTCTCTAGCGGTACATCAGGAATTTCATCATGGAAAACTTCAGGAAACTCACGCACCACTTGCAATTCCTCAATTATATCTTGAGTCTCGACAGATAGCGACACCATCAATGAGAACATTTGTGCTTCTTCTAGCATCAGCTGTCACAACTATCTAGCAGACAACAGACTATCTTTCCCTTCTTCAGGGGTAGAAAACCTCACAGACTTGCTATAGCAGTTAATATGAACATAGTTACACTCTAACCAGTTCATACCCAGAATCACATCCAACCCCCTTAAAGGCAAACAAACCAAATCAACAACAAAGTCTCTATCAAAAATCGACAAATGACACTTTAAACACACAAAAGAAGTAGTCATCGACTCCTTGGCTGGAGTGTCGACGACCATCTCTCCATTCATAGAAGACAACATAAGACCCAATCTTTCAACACAATCAGTAGCAATAAAGCAATGAGTAGCACTGATATCAATAATAGTAATTAAATGAGTACTATTAATGAAACATGTACCTCTGATAACTCTGTCCTCATTAGCCGCCTGATCCTCAACCAAATCGAACACTTTACCACTTGTCTGCGCCCTCTTTGGTTTCTGACACTGACTACCAATGTGCCCTTCTCCACCATAATTGAAACAAATCACCTTCTTATGCTTGCACTCAGATACAACATGTCCAGTCTTACCACAACGGAAACACCTCTTTACCTCAGTAGTACACACATTACTCTTATTCCCAGGTTTTCCACATTTGAAAGAAACCACACCAGCAGGAGCATCTCCCCCACTAGTCTTCTGACCCTGAGCATCTTTCTGTTTACCTTTACCGGTTGGGGCATCATAAGGCTTACCACGATTATGTTGGTGCTTACCCCTCTTCTCACTGATAATCTTGTAATGAGCATTATTATCCTCTTCATAAATCCTGCAACTATCAATTAGATCAGCAAAGACACAAATCTTCTGGTATCCAACTTCCTTCTTGATCTTCGGGCGCAACCTGTTCTCAAACTTGATGCACTTTGAAAACTCAGCATTTGCCTCACCGTAGTGCAGATAAAACTTAGCCAACTCACCAAACTTTGTAGCATACTCAACAACCGACATACTTTCTTGCTTCATCTCAAGGAACTCAATCTCCTTCTTGAAGGGTGAGAAAACAATTAGAAGGGGGGGTTGAATAAGTTTTTCTTTTTCTTTTTCTTACTAGCTCAACAATAATGGAAAGACACGGTTATTTTTATCCTGGTTCGTTTGAACTCAAACTACTCCAGTCCACCCGCCAAGGTGATTTCGCCTTTCTCAACAAGGACTTAATTCACTATAATCAAACAGATTACAAACACACAACCAAACTGTTGTGACTAACAATTCAAAGCACAAGTAAACTTACAAGTGACTAACACCACTAAGACTCAAACTAGTCCTAGACTTCTTGAGAAATATGACCAAGCTTGGTCTCTCAAGGAACAAATACAAGAATTAAATCTTTACAATAGTGAAACAAATTGCTTCTTAGAAAGCTATATCACAAACTGTGATTTATCACTAAGATAAGTTTAACACTTGAGAAAATAACAAAGTGTTTGTGAGCAGCAAAATATTTTTCATGTAGTTGGGTAGTTGGCTTGCAATAAATGATCTTCTATTTATAGCATCAAGAAAACGACTGTTGCTGCCTTCAAAAGTGTGGAGCAATTAATGTTTGCGTGTTTGCTTGCAGTATTGCTTTTTCCAATGAACTAGCGTAGACACTTGAGGTGCTTTTAGCTGTCTTTGAATTAAATGAACAAATGGCACTTGTCAGAGCATGTTTCCTGAAACTTGATAAGACATGTTAGCTTCTTTATTCTTTCAGAACTAGCTTCACATCGTGCTTCAAATTTTGCTTGCAAATAACTTCTTATCAGCGCTTGCTTGCAAAATACTTCAGAACATAGTTTGCATGGAAACTTGCTTAGGATTAGAAGATGCATTAAATAGTTTCTTATCAGAGTCAGCATCAGAACTTTCACTAAAACAAATAGTTCTTTTATCAAATAACTTCTTCATTTATTTTCAGCTCAACACGTAAAAATGATTCTCATCTAAGAAAATACTTCAGTCAGAACATTATCTGAAACAAATAAATATGCTCATCAGAGTATCAATTATATAAAATATATTTTATTGTTATCATCAAAACTCTGAGATATGATCAGAACCAATATTGTTCTAACACTTCTTACCATGAACGTCTTTAGGAAAGTACTTCTGCATAAATTCCCTACGGAACACAGCCCAGGTGACATTTTCACCTGCAGCTTCCAACCTCTGACACGTCTCTAGCCACCAGTCATCAGCTTCGACTGCTAGCATATAAGTACCATACTGAACCTTCTGCACTGGAGTGCAGTTCATCACCCAGAAGATTCTCTCAATCTCTTTCAACCAATCCAATGCTCCGTCAGGATCATACTTGCCCTTGAAGGTAGGCAGATTCTCTCTTTGGAAAGTCGCCAAACTACGAGATCCAGCATTCCCGTCAGTATTCGGCTGATTCTCCATCGCACGCGCCATTGCTTCTAAAGCAGCAGTAAGTGCAGCATCATTCCTTCCAGCCATCTCAACTTATCTACACAACATAAACAACAGTTAAAACTCAAGGTAACAATACTCGATTGTTAACTAAAGTTATGACTCGACAACTTGGTCGGACGTACCAACTTTGCTATGATACCAACTTTGTAACACCCCAATTCTACTCGGCAATTATAAATGTAAACCAGAGTTATAAAATTCATACAACTGAATCAGGATGCTACAAATTCAACTTAAAAACACATTGCATTCAACATGGATACATAGCACTTTAAAACTTCGGATGAACCAACAGTAAAATAAATTAATCTCTTAATTCAACAACTTGAACAAATACGCAGCAGAATCATAATAACATCCTTGTCCAAATTTACAACGACTTCAAAATAACACATACTTAGCAACAATTAAATTAAAGTTCAACAACTGGAATAACAATAACTAAAAGCAACAAGCGTTTATCCCTCCGAGTGTTACGTATCAGAGCAATGACACCGACTCGAACTACTGAAGGTAAACCACCTTCACTCTAGATTACTTACACATTACCAACGTAAGGGTAACATTCAAATAGAAGGGGTGAGATATCTAACAATATAATGAAATATATGATAAATAATATATTAGATCAGATCATATAATATCACCACTTCACATCTTATAAACAACAATAATCGCAAGGGAACATCAACAACATACAACATTACCGCATCAATACACAACTTCCTTATGCAATCATATAATGCGACTCAATACTATGAAAATGTATGTGTTTACCATGGTTTTTAGTAAACAACCGGTGATCTCCAAAAAGGAAAGTTCTTTTTGTTTTACTTACGGGATCAATCAGATTAATCCCAGAACATATGCTAATTTTTATGTAATACAGATAATCAGGAAGAACGCACGTTCGACCCAGAGAAGAGATGTTTGAGATTTTGGAAAAGTAGGCAGAAATGTAGAAATGCAAGTAAAGGAGCAAAAAAGATAACTTTGCAAGATAAGATTAAAGCAATGTAAAAGACTTTCATTAATAAAAAGAGGTGTTTCCAACGTACATTTCTCAGTTTTATCCTTTCTCACGCATCGGTTACTTGGACAATGTTTGAGTGACTAGTACAATAGGTTGAACACACTTTAAAAAATACACAGGTTTCCTAATTTATACTAAAAAATAAGTAACCGTCGAGGGATCATTCTGCGCTAAGATGAAGACAAGTATCTTCTGCATGTCCCTCGACCTATGGCTTTCAGCCACGTTGCTTCTTCTTAGCCGCTGGAGAAACTGCCTTTCCCTCCAATAATTCAAAATTTAAATATCCCTCGTATCATGTGTCAAAGCGAAGGTAATTTCTCTCAGTCGAAGGACATAAGTCCTCTTCGGTCGAAAAGACCTGAAAGTAAGCCCTGGTCGAAGGCTCAAACATAACTTAGATCTTTTTCCTAAGTTGTTTCATACGTCGAACATTCTTCTTGGCTTGGTTTATTCCAGTTTTTTGGTCTAAAAGACCAAATATAGTAAGTGTCGAATTTGGGAGCCAACAAATTGCCCCCCAAGAATGTTTATTTCGACACTCAAAGAAATAGCCATTCTTTGATCTTTCCATTCGACACCTGTCTTTCTAGTTGTCCACAAGGTCCTGACGTGTGCTTTTCGTCTTCCAACAGTTGCTGCTCTTGAGAAACCCATCATTACTCTTTCTCCAAGATGTCTTTTCTAACTGTCGTTACCACGCTTGCCATGATGACCATATTCCTATAACCTAGGCAAGCATGTCAAAACGTTTCCCAACGTCTGCACGGTAACTGCGTCATATTTCGCCACGTGCCCCACTATCTTCCCAGCATTAAATGGTCTTGACGAGACATATACCTCTCTGAAGGCTATAAATACTTCTGAGCCTTTTCATTTGGAACTTTCTCCACTTCAAGCATTTCCGAACCTCTTGCTTTCAAACACCTTGTACTACCAACTTTGTTTTCTCCAAATATTCAACAATGGCTTTCCTTTCCAATGCACCAAACAATCCTCAACCTAAGAACGCTGATGATGTCCAAAACCCACCAGAGGTCTTTTCTACTAACCCTTCTCCTTCCTCGATTGATCGGTACGTTGCTGAACCCATGACGAGGGAGTAGCGAGAAGCATATGATTCTCAGCTCCTCATTCCCATCAGGTACAATGGAGACATGTATGCTATGTATGGTCCTTTGTCTTCGCGTGTCGAAAATCCCTTGAAGAATCGCGCCTTCTTCCCTACTCACCCAAGGCTCAGACCCATAGGTTGCGCGAAGAAGCCTAGGGATGACCCTGAAGATGCTACTCCGGCCAATCAACAGCACGCTCAGACTACAGAGGATGTCAACCTCCAATTCATGAACAAAGGGAACAGAATCTTTCAATCAAGCCCTAACCTCTCCTCAGAATATTCAGACTGGTTGAAGAAGATGGAGAAGGCGCAAGCTTCCGTCTAGAAGGAAATGGGCATTTATGACTTGGTGATGTTGTCGAAGATATGATTGCCTTACTGCCCCCTCATGCTGGTATCTTCACTGTATTTATGGGATAACGCACATTTTACCTTTCATCTTCCATGTGGGATGATGACCCCCACTCTATTCGACATAGCTGCAATCATCAGTCTTCGACCGACTGGCGACTATTTCGACCCTAAGGACTTGTCTGAGGATGCTATTGGGTTTGCAGCTACAAAACCAACCTACACCACCTTTATCAACCATTTCCACGATAAAGCCTCTAGCACTGTGTCAGAGGTGGAGCATATAGCCTTCTTGGCTATGTGGTTGTCTCGTTTCGTTTTTTGCACTAAGTCACTTCAGGTGACCAAGAAGATGCTCACACTTGCGACGCAGCTTCACCATGGTTATCCCCTTTGCTTGGCCGAATTAATTTTGGCCAATCTGTATGAGCCCATCAGTAATGGTGTGACTCAACTCAAGGTTATAGGGGACAGGGGGAGCCTGCTGCTATCTAGCCCTTTTTGGCTTCTCCAACTTTGGCTCAATGCCACCTTTGAATATTTTCTTCCTCTGAAGAATAAGATTAACGAAGAGGCTCCAGAAATCCTAAACAGGAGGGTCGAAGGTACCAGGCTTGCACTGCTGACTCCTACTGATGAAGGCCAATAGTTTCAGAAGGCTTTCATAAGCTTCATGATGATGTTTGCGGAGCGAAAACGCTTTGTTTCGACCATGGCTCCTTTTGCCAGTCGAAAAGTTGGTCCAGAATGGTTCACCAGACCATTTCCTTCGAATGAGGAGGAAGACTTGACTGATGAATACGTGAGCATGTGGGAATCGTTTCTTCGCCCCAGGATCATGCCATTGAGATTCAAGAGCTCAAAAAATCAATTGAGCTTGATCGCTTATCAACCAAACCTTGTCTCTCAACAATTTAGTATTGTTCAGTCACTTCCCTCACCCATTTATCCTCGAGAGAAGCTGTTATTATTTTACAATACGGACTACTCAGAAGATGCTGCTACCAAGCATATTGGTAGGTACACCGGTCGAACTATACTGACCCTGTTCGACTTTAACCTCGATTTTTTGAGTTCTGTTAATTTTGAGGGGTGGTGGAAACAATATTATGACGAAGAGTTCTTCGATGAGAAGGACTTCGCCCACCACCTTCGTGAGGCGTTTAAGCTGGTTCTCGACAGGATCAAGAAAGGTATTACTTCTTTTCTTTCTCTTTGCTTCAGATTTGTCATTCGACGCTCGATTAACTTTAGTTTTCTTGTCTTTTGTTTAGCTGTCAAAAGAACCACTTCGAAGAAGGTTGCTGAGAGCATGAAAGGGGCATATTCTACTGTCAACCCCTCTCCCAATGTATTCACTTTCTTCCATACCATCATTTTCTATGATTGTCTGACATGGGTATTGATTCCTTTGACTTGTCTTTCTTGGTATTTAGAAAACTACTCCCAAAAAACGGAAGGTCCAGGAGATCAATATCTCTAGCGACGAAGAAGAGGAGTCTCCTCCTATTCCTCTGCAGAGACGAAGGTTAAAGAAACCAGCTCCTGCCGTTGAATCTCATCCCAAAATTAGGATTAAGACTACAGCTGGGAGGCCTCCGCCTGTAGTTATCAAATAGCCTATTGAACAGGAAGTAATTGCCAGGCTAAACAATCCTAGCGATAGTGATTACTCCAGTCCCGGTGCTGAAATTCCAGTCCAGGTATTTGCTTCGACAGACCATCATTTATTTCTCGACTCCCCCTTTTTCTTTATGAGGATTCTGAAAGAAAAGAACTTCTTTTATTTTCCAAGACACTGCTGGCACTTCCAAACGAGTTCTTACTCCTGTCGAAGGCTCTGTCACCCTCTTGAATAGTGAAGGAGAGCCTACTCATAGGTCTTCTTCAGCGAAAGGCTCTTTCATGAGTTCAGCTGATGAAGTGAATCAAGCTTCCGAACCTCAACATGAAACTATAGAGGAAGCCAATGAAGAAGAACCTGTAGGAAATCACGAAGAGACTAGGGCTCTGTTGGTTGATGTGCAAGAGAATGAAGAGGAAAGGATCCCTGTTGCTGAGACTGTGACAGCAAGTAAGGATGAAGGGATCCCAGGAGCAGATGGTGAAGAGGGTTCTGGTGAAGGAAACCAGAATCCTACAGGTATTGAGGCAATTTCAGAGTAGGCGGCCAACGTGGTTGTTGCTGCTGTGATCGGTGGAAATAGAACTGACTGTTTTGAAATGCTGGTTCGCGTTTGCGTTTCGCAAAATGTCGCGGTAAGTAAGAGTCGCCACCGTCTTTTATTTTCTCCAACAAGGAAAGGACAAAAGCATAACAAAATTCCTTTTCGAGATGTTTCTCGGGTTCAGGAGGTAGATTATAGAAAGGGAAGGTGTTAGCACCCTTTCTATCTGTGGTTATCCACGGGCTCTTAGGTACTTGCTCACTATGTTTTCAAAATGTTTTGCTTTTCTTGTGTTTGTGGGTTTTGAAAAAGTTTTGTTTGAAAACTTCGATTTAACTCTTGTATTTGTCCTCAAGAGTGTATGAAGTGTTGTTTGAAAACTTTGTTTGAAAAGTGTAAGTGCGAAAAATTTGTTTTGTTTTGAAAGAGCAAGTACCTAAGAACCTCTACCTACTCAAAAGAAATTAAGCTGTGTAAATGTCCTTTAGACAGTGCTATCCCACTATTGAGGAGTAGGTAGCACCGTCGTTGGAGTTTTCGGGTCAATTCGATTATAGGGACATGTGGTCACTAAAGCAATGGTAGGACGCCTTAGCGGTAACCCTAATGTCTTAGATCATTTTTTATCGAGGCAATCGTTTCGAGGCAACTTTGATCTTTAGACAGGAGGGCGACCTCTAAAACACCCTATACTCAATGACCACGTCGAGGCAATCAAGTGAGGCGTACCCTAGGAGTGGCATGTGCGAGTGTGTCAGGTTTCAGTTATGTTCTCTTTGTACATGTTATGGTGAGCTACAATTGATTTTAATTTAAGATAAGTCTTGTCATGCATAGCCTAATTAGCATACATCTAGCAGTTAATAGTTGCGAAAAATAAAACTAAGCTATTACAAGGCGTCGGGTATTTACATCGCCAAAAACAAACCCTTGAAAAGTAAATTGCGGGAAATAAATAAAAGCGATAAAGAGTCCTAATTAAAGCTATTACATCCTCGGAACAATTACATAATATGGATCAAAATATGAATAAAAAATAATCACACGCGCGAGAAAAATTGAATCGGAGAATTTTTAGGGTTTTGACCCTTTTTTAAGAAAGAAAGAGATTTTTTGTTATTTTGGAACTTAAGAATTAAATTAAACCTAAACTAATTAATTAATAAAAAGAAATATTTTTTTGGTTTTTTTGATGTTTAAGAAAATAAATAATAAAGAGGATTAAAATTGTCAAGAACCCTAATTCTACATTAATTTTATTTATTGTGAAAAAAGTTAGAATTAACCTAATTAAAACTAAATTAATTATGTTAGTATTTATTTACAAAAATAACTAATTAAATTTAATAAATAAAAATATTATATTTTTTATGTTTTCTGAATTTATTAAAAAAATGTTCATTGTTTTAGTTAGTAGTTAATTAAAAATTAATAAAAACAATTTAAGTAAAAATAAAAAGGAGAAGAAGAAAATAAACTCAGGGGGGTGCTGGCCCAATTTTGGAGGTGATTCTGGAATTTTCTGGCCCAACAATGCTCAAGCCTCATTTGACCTTTGAGATTATCCATGCGCTGGTTGACTAAGGACTATGGTAGTCATCATCTTTGGCCACTGGATCTTGGCCTGAAGCCACATGGCGCGCTGGGATTTGAAGCATATGGTAGAACATCTTTTGAAACCTGCATATGATTATATGAAGCAAAATAGGATAAATGTTTTGGGGGACCTAGGATTCGAACCCAGGTCCCAATGCTTTCGGGCCAACGCACCAACCACTACACCACATGCATCCTTTTGATATTATAATGATAAGCAATTGATATATATGAAAACAAAATAATATGCTGTAAATAAAAACAAAACGCGCGCTTTTTCAAATTGGCCAATGGGACGTCAACACATCATCGTCTTCTTCGTTTGCCCTGTATAATTAACATCAGATAGCGGGGGTTTTTAACCTCCACTATCTATCTGCACGAAAAATAGCGATTAGAACCACAGTGATCATAAATATTTCGCGAGGGGTGTGTTATGTTCGTCTTGGCCACACGAGTTCAGTCATGTATCTCATGAGTCCCAATTTTTTCTGGTTTAGAAAGCCCTAATTGAAAGCTCAAGAACCCTAGAAATTTGATCATGGCATCTCACGATTCAGGGTGCTATGGTTCAATTAAACCATTCCATTAGCTTTGTTCAGTCTCTAGCAATGCAAAACAATCATGAAAACGTGTTAAATGCGCATGAATCAAGATATATAATTCTGAATAAGAATGGTAAACCGTGAAACTGTGTGCAACGATTCCTTGAGCTTCAGTGCCTGAATTCAATTGTAAAACGTTCCTGGGACCTCCTGCAATATGTTTGAATGAATAACACGCCTTGAATTAGCCTGGAATGCAAGAACAGATTTTCAATTTTCTTGCAATTTCTTGAATTGGACAGGGTCTTTTCTGCAGCTTTCAATCGTCCACTAGGTCAGGGTTTGCTTGCTTGCATATAAGGGAAACAAATTAGGTCAAAAAACTGGGCCAATATCCATTGCATTGATGTTTAAATCTTTGATTGGAAATCAAATATTTTTGATTCTTCATGATTGAACAAAGTTGCCAAAATTGGATTTTTTTTTGTATCTTTGACTTGTGCACGAATTTGCCAGCATGTTTAGGTCATATTTGCTTCACAAAAAGATTTAAAAAACAAATCTTCTATTTTCTTATGATTTAAATTAATTAAATGGATTAATATTAATTAAAAATCCAATTAATCAATAAAAATAAGAAAATAAATCCAATTAATCTTGATGGGTCGTGCATAGGTCATGGGTGAAGTTTCAAGAAGAGATTTGAGGCCCATTAGCAAAAATAAGGTGTTTTGAGCAAAGTTGACTTTTGCAAATTCATGAAAATTTCCCAACTTCTCCAATGCACAACTTGCTCAATTTTGATCATATGACCATGTTCTTGGACATTTTGGAAAGCTCTTGAAGTCCTCTAACCAATGCCTTTAGTCCCATGTCATTTGCATTTACCAATCTCAAGTTATGTCTTTTGACTCAAAGTGTACATTTGTTGACTTTTTAAATTGACCTATAATGTAAAAATTGGTAACTTCTTGTGAGTGCATTTTCTGATCTTGGAGTATGAAGATGGATTGTAGGAGATTTCATCCTCTTCAAAATGAGAATTGGATGGAATTTTTCTGACAAACCATGAAAAAGTTATGCCCTGGTCAAGATACAGTTGACTTTTCTGCTGTCCAAAAATAGTAACTTTTGCACCTTGATGATTTTTGAGCTATTCTTGTGGAATCATGATCAAGACTTGATCAAATGATGATTGTGGACTCAAAATGAGATGTTGACCCAAAATTCTGACTTTTGACTGTAAAATGACCATTTTGCCCTTGCAGTTGACTGTGGATCAAATGGGGCTTTTGACTGTGCAAATTGGCGCTGTGAGTCTTGAAACTTGGCATGTAGGTGCTAGAGAGTGTATATAGGCCTATGAGACTTGATTGAACCATTGAGAACCCCAACTTCCTTGAAAGAACCAAAACCCTAATTTCAGCTGTCTTAGGAGATGGTTTGACTGTACATCCCTTGAGCAATCTTGAGCAATTTGAGATGATTCTTGACAAATCTTGAGGAATATGGGAGGGCAAATTTTGGGGTACAACAGTTGCCCCTGTTCAATCTTCTTAAACCTGAGGATGTAGATTGGCTTGCGTGCCTTTCGTGATCCGAAGGTGGAAGATGATTGAACACTAAAGTGCCCAGAAATTTGCACTCACAAGGTGTAGTATCAGCGATGTGATGTCGGGAATGGGCTTACAGATGTCATTTGGAGATTGTTGGTAGGAGGATGGGCTTATAGATGCCATCTGGAGATTGTTTGTTGAATTGTAATTTTGTAAGTTGAAAGAAGGAACCTGTGTAGGGTTGCCTGACGATGAGTCCGTGTAAAACTGCATTTTGGAAGGAAGGAAACCTGTGTAGGGTTGACTGATGATGAGTCCATGTAAAACTGCATCTTGGAAAGAGAAGGAACCGGTGTAGGGTTGCTTTATGATGAGTCCGTGTAAAACTTTATCTGAAATTGAGAAGGAACCGGTGTAGGGTTTCCTGATGATGAGTTCGTGTAAAACTGCATCTTGGAAAGAGAAGGAACCGGTGTAGGGTTGCTTTAGGATAAGTTCGTGTGAAACTTCGGGATGAACCAGGGTGAGGTTATTTTGAGATAAGTTTGTGTGAAACTTCAGGATGAACCGTGGTGAGGTTATTTTGACGATGAGTCCGTGTAAAACTTCATCTTGGAAGGGAGGAGGAACCTGTGTAGGGTTACTTTGATGATGAGTCCGTGTAAAACTTCATCTAAAATTGAGAAGGAACCGGTGTAGGGTTGCCTGAGGATGAGTCCGTGTAAAACTTCATCTGAAATTGAGAAGGAACCGGTGTAGGGTTGCCTGAGGATGAGTCCGTGTAAAACTTCATCTGAAATTGAAAAGGAACCGGTGTAGGGTTTCCTGATGATGAGTCTGTGTAAAACTTCATCTGAAAAAGAAGGAACCGGTGTAGGGTTGCTTCATGGTGGGTTGTCTTCATTGACAGGTTGTCTTCATTGACGGGTTTGTCTCCATTGACGGGTTTTGCCTCAGAAAAATCTTTAGGAATCAATTTAACTGATTTTGTCTTCATTAACTGGCTTCAGAAAAATCTTTAGGAATCGATTTAACTGATTTTGTCTCCATTGACTGAATTTGGATCAGAAAAATCTTTAGGAATCGATTTAGCTGGTTTTATCTCCATTGACTGAATTTGTCTCCTTTGACTGGGTTTGTCTCCATTGACGAGTTTGTCTCCTTTGACTGGATTTGTCTCCTTTGACTGTATTAGCATCAGAAAAATCTTTAGGAATCGATTTATCTGGTTTTGTCTCCTTTGACATAGCTGAGCATTTAACTGCATCTTTCCTGAAAGGTAAAGGTCAGTCATATGCAATGCATGATATGGATCGAGCAATGATGTTCTCAACATAAATGAGATCGCATGATATGATGCGTATGTGCATGTATCATGATGTATGAAAATGTGACATTTTAGCTGGGGAAAATAAATCCCGGAGCTGCTGGAGAATAGAGTTGAATTCTTCGTTTCTGCTGGGGATGATGAACAAAGATGATTGTGTGAATAAACCTGCAGGAGAAAAGAACTCCGTTGGGGAATAAACTTGATGAAGAGATTACTCTGCGGGGAACTACTCTGTGGGGAAGAGGTACTTTGCTGAGATTTTAACGATAACTCCGCTGGGGATTCCGTTAAAAAGCTTTGTTGGAGATTTTGATGATGAACCCCGTTGGGGATAGAAAGAATTTGCTGGGGATGATCTTTCCGTTGCACCTTGCTGAGGATAACCCAGTTAGACCTTTGTGGGGATAACCTTTGAATTTAGCTGAGGATATGCATTTGTATTCTGTAGGGGACAAGCTTCCAGAATCTACTGGGTAAGATGATTCAATTCTCTATTGGGGAAGCCCTTTTTTAGACTGCACTGGGGAAATGGCTCCACTGTGGTGTCTTGTATTCCGCCAGGGAACGTTCTTATATTTCGCTGACGAATATTAAAACTGCCAGGGATACTTGCTGAGGAATATCTATATACTCCGCTGGGGAATATTAAGACCTACTGGGGATACCCAACTTTTTGGGACTGTCGGTAGACTACTCTGCTTGGGAAGAGTATTGTTGATTTGTTCATAGTTGCAAGTCTCAGTGGAGAGCTATCATTACTGTCTTGCTCTGCAGGGAGTGAAGGTATCTTAGCCATATTCTTCAGCTGAATATATACCTTGGTACCTGGTGGACAGGGCAACTTGTACAGTTTGGACAATTCTTATTGCCCCAGTTTCTGCGAGAGAAAGTGCCTGCGGAGGTGCTTGATAACTACCGATTGACAAATCTTCTTCTGGTAGGCAAGTGACGAGATGACGGGACATAGTCGTACGCTTTGATCCCTAATTTTTGCCTGGACCGCTCTTTCGGGTTTTCAGTCCATCGAAATACCTTTTTTTTTGCCCAAGCCGCCTTTTCAGGTTTTCGACTTGCCGGGTGTACATATTTTTTTATTTTCATCCCTTATTTTTGCCCGAACCCTTTTGGTTCGTCGGGAAGCCCTTATTTTTGCCTAGGCCAGTCGACCTAGTGGGTTGTTGATTATGCGTAGTATTTTCTGATTATGTCCACGCTCTCAGGATGTAGGGAGGTGTCACTGTCGGTAGTGTTGTGTTGCCATACTACCAGAAGATCTTTGTTTGATCATGCAAGATTCGTTACTGGCACTCACGTCCACTGCCCCAAGTGATTCAGACGAAGATTTGCCCCTGGCTATTTGGCATTTTGAAAGATTCTTTGAATCTTGACTTGACTGCCCTAGATGATGGACAATGATCATGTCGTGCCCCTTGATTGGAAGTGTTTTTCCACTTGAGGTGATCCTTTCATTGAGAAGGTCTTTTTGTTCACTAGATATTCGTCGTGCGAACTTCTCTGATGTTGAACAAATAGTCATATGCAAACAATATTATTTTAAGAATGCAAAGCTTATGTCTATTTTGAAGTTCTTTGAAAATGCAGTTTTTAATAAAACAAGTGAATTTTTGTAAAATGTGATGTCAACTCAGGATTTTACAGCAAGCCCTACAGGAGTCAGGATACCTTTTGTAACAGTATGCTTTCGAATTAACCCGTGCTTCAGTTAGGACTTTTGAAGGGTTGTAACGTGGCCTGGTTCACGGTTTAAGAAACAAGGGATAAAGGCTCAAATTTTATTTATACCCACCCATTCTTCGTGATGTTCTTCGATCCTAAACTCAGCTAATCGTGCATTAGACCTTGTTTGAGTCTTTGCTCTGATATTCCGGTGATGGTTTGGATACTGACAGTTTATTTTGAACAAGCAGTCATTTTTTGTTGAGGGTTTGCAGGACCTCTTTCTTTTTGATTTTTATTATCCCTGTCTTTTTGCCTGAACTGTTTCTTTTGTGATTACAGTCAGCGGGATGCCCCAGTTTTGTAAGTCTCCTTCATAGGTTTTGACTTATTGAGCTTTTATTTTGAGAGATAATGACTGCATGTCCTTACGATTATTCAGAACCATCACCGTCTTTTGTTTTGGAAGGACTCCTTTGATACCATTTATTGCGCACCTGGATTAAACTGAGAAAACTACTCTGCCCCAGGTTATAATTAAGGGTTTTAATTCATGAAAAGAAAAACTCCAACTTCTTTGACTCAAAGGGGTTGACTAGGGATTATCTTCCTTATAACTCCACTGTTTAGGATTTGAAACAATGCATGTACCTCATCAGCGGGGTCTGTTCAGAAGCATATTATAAAGATCGTGGTATCCTTTTCGTCATCCTCCCTCTAAAGGCTTAGAATTTTTTTAATCGAGAGTTGATCATCACAAAAATGAAAGCAATTTGAATATAGTGAATACGAATGGATTGATTCAAAACAGACATATGCAATGCATTGATAAAGTAACAAAGTTTGACATGAATAAATGTTTGAATAAGCAAAGAAAAATACAATTTCAGAATTCAAATGAACAAAAGTCTCTCAATCCTAGCCATGTTTTGGCAAGGGAGCAGTGATCACATTGGGAGTCTCAGAAGGCTCGAATTTGATCTCCTTAGCATCAATCATATTCTGAATCTTGTATTTCAGCGCCCAACAATCGTCAGTATCGTGCCCTGGACTACCGGAATGATAAACTCACCTTGCATCCTGGTTGTAGTTGGGAGAAGGAGTCTTAAGGTTCGAAGGAGGGTTTATCACCTTAATCAGATTCATCTTCAACATGTGCTGTAATGCTTGTGACAATGGCATGGTGATGTTGGTGAACTGTCTTTTAGGCTCGTCCGGCCTTCGTTGATTTCCCTTTTGCTGTTGTCGGTGTGACGCAGAACCATAGATCAAGACTGCCCCTACGTGTTGGTCACGACGACTCTTTTGACTGTACACAGCATTGGACTCTTTCTTCCCACTGTAAGGCTTTTTCTGAGCATCAGAAGGTGTAGCTTCTTGAATCTTCCCACTTTTGATGCCAGCTTCAATTCTCTCCCCAATCAAGATAAGGTCTGTAAACCCGGCTGAAGAGTTTCCAATCAAATGGTTAAACAATGGACCGGACAGGGTCCCCAAAAACATATCAACCAGTTCACGATCAGTTAACGGTGGCTGCACCCTTCCGGCAAGGTCTCTCCATTTTTGAGCATACTCTTTAAATCCTTCACCCGTCCCTATTGACATATCCTGGAGTTAGGTACGCGTAGGAGCGAGGTTGGAATTATATTGATACTGCTTATAGAATGCAGTAGCCAAATCTTCCCAATTACGGATACTGGCTCCATCCAGCTGATAGAACGACTCAAGCTGAGTCCCTAAAAGACTGTCCTGAAAGAAATGGATCCACAAATTCTTATCAGCTGTGTAAGGCTGGATCTTTCTTACATACGACCGAAGGTGCAGCTTTGGGCAGGAAGCTCCGTCATACTTGGTAAAGGCAGGTGCCTTGAATTTATGGGGAATCACCACCCCAGAGGATAGACCTAGGTCTCCGAAGTCCAGCCCGGGCACGTTTTTTATCTCCATAGCGCTCAAGCGGTCCTCCAATTATTTGTACCTATCCTCAGCAGGAGGATATTGTTCTTCATCATAATCCGTCTCGTTGTCGGAGACTATGGGGCTAGGAACCCTTCTCTCTTGTGGACTGTCTTTCCCTCCAGATGAGGTGGTCAGATCAACCTCATTTTGCAGCCCGTTTCCAAACCTGCATCCGGTGTTGAACAGGACAGTCCTCTTCTTCTTCTTCTTCCTCTCTTTCAGAATCAGGGTCTTCAAGTCCTACTGACCCTTAGCTAGGCTCATGACCAACTCTTGAAACTGGGCATTCTGGGCCTGGAGGGCCTTGATAGCTTGCTCAGTGGAAGGTTCAGTAGACATGATGATTGCTGAAATAAACAGCGAAGAAGATAAGAGACCTGTAATGGTACCTGTAATGCAATGATATGTATGATATATGTATGCAATGTTTTCAAGGATCTCGCGGGGTAAACAAGAAACTGTTAGAATCTGAATCTGGTAGCTCGATTGAAGGAACTTCATGTTTCTGAGAGTCCTTCTTCAAGAGTCAAGCTCACCATATCGAGTGGGTCATAGCCCCTGACTCAAATTATCGTGCTTGGATTTCTGGAAAACCTTGGCTAGAGGAAAATAAATCCCCTTTGCCCCTTGCTAGACATTTGGTTCATCCTGACCTGCATCACAAACCCTTGAGATCCTTGAAATGGTTAAGGAAATGCTATGGTATGATGTTATGATGTGTATGCCATGCGTTTAAGCAAAAGTGTGAGGTGATGTAAGTAAGCCCTGTAATAAATCCAAATTGTTGGATAAGGACTATAAACAAAACCTGCAAGGAACTCATGCTGTCAGATAACAAGAATGTGCAAGTAGTTCAAGTTTGAGGGCACACAAGTCACACAAATAGCCTTAAGTTTAGGTTGGCATGGAGTTCGTAGGTAAGTACCTTCTTGAAGTTAGTTGGCTCAAAACCTGTCCTAAAAATAGTAACCGGGTTCTAGAGGATCTCAATATCACTGACTACCCTCAATCGGTCATAATTCCAGTTTGGCAACCTTTTCTTGCGGCCGGAACCATCGCGAGAGTTTAGTCTCAATGAGTGTAGCATATTGCTACTGTTCTATGGCCAAGTTGGTCAATTTAAGGTTCTAAGGTCAGTTGGTGCTTAATGACTCCTCAGAAGACCCATATTCTCCTTGTTCCAACACAAGGGATATCGGTACAGACCAAGGTGTCACACCAACGTAGCTACTGCTTCACCCGTGTCGGTCTACGCCGGACAGGTCTCTCACAGTTTATTGCTACTTACCTAAAGGGTATCCCCAGATCCGGGTTAGGATCTATAAAACTCTGATACAAACCCACAAAATTAAAGCATACAGAGCATACAATTGAAAACATAAGTGATCTAATCCTAAGGTACACCTCACTTATAACTCCCCAGCAGAGTCGCCAGTTCTGTGATCGGTGGAAATAGAACTGACTGTTTTGAAATGCTGGTTCGCGTTTGCGTTTCGTAAAATGTCGCGGTAAGCAAGAGTCGCCACCGTCTTTTATTTTCTCCAACAAGGAAAGGACAAAAGCACAACAAAATTCCTTTTCGAGATGTTTCTCGGGTTCGGGAGGTAGATTATAGAAAGGGAAGGTGTTAGCACCCTTTCTATCCGTGGTTATCCACGGGCTCTTAGGTACTTTCTCACTATGTTTTCAAAATGTTTTGCTTTTCTTGTGTTTGTGGGTTTTGAAAAAGTTTTGTTTGAAAACTTCGATTTAACTCTTGTATCTGTCCTCAAGAGTGTATGAAGTGTTGTTTGAAAACTTTGTTTGAAAAGTGTAAGTGCGAAAAATTTGTTTTGTTTTGAAAGAGCAAGTACCTAAGAACCTCTACCTACTCAAAAGAAATTAAGTTGTGTAAATGTCCTTTAGACAGTGCTATCCCACTATTGAGGAGTAGGTAGCACCGTCGTTGGAGTTTTTGGGTCAATTCGATTATAGGGACATGTGGTCACTAAAGCAATGGTAGGACGCCTTAGCGGTAACCCTAATGTCTTAGATCATTTTTTATCGAGGCAACCGTTTCGAGGCAACTTTGATCTTTAGACAGGAGGGCGACCTCTAAAACACCCTATACTCAATGACCACGTTGAGGCAATCAAGTGAGGCGTACCCTAGGAGTGGTATGTGTTAGAACAATGTTTGAATCTACTACCCTATATTTGAGTTTTGATGATAACAAAGTGAAAAGATATAGTATTTATATGTTTCATGTTTGAACTATATGCTGCCTAAAATCACTATGCTCTGACTTGCAGATACGCTGATTAAAATAAGCAAGATCACTTCTTCAGCATCAGAATTTGATTTCATACACCAGCATCAGAAGTTGCTGAATCAGAACGTCAAGATCAGATGATCAACTCACGTACATGATGAAGCTTGATGAACAGAACTGCGCGTAAACACTCTGATACAAAAACAATAGTTCATCAGCAGCGAAGCAGAATCAGAATGAGCCAAGACAGAACGTGCATTGAAGAAGCAACGGTACTGTGCATTGAACGCTAATTAATTCCAACGGCTTCATTCCAGACAAGATCTGCTCAAAAAGGAAAGCTTGTTATTAGCATTGAATCAAGAATATTTGCATTCAACGTTCATCTTCTCAAGTGCTATATAAAAAAAGCTTCGAAGATTATAATGGCTAATGCTCTCCAAATCTCTACACGCACAAAGCTGAACAATAATCTTCATCTACCAGTTTTGCTAAACCAACAAACTCTGATACTCCATTAGTGTTTAGCAATCTAGTTTCTAAGCTTAATTTGTGTATACATCACAGTTGTGATAAAGTTTTGTAGAAAACATTCACACACATTGTTTTATACCTTTGTAAGAAAGTGTTGCCTTGACAAACCGGATTGTGGTTTGAATCAAGAAGGCTTTAGCAGTTGTTAAAGCAGTCTGTAATATTCAGTTGAATATAGTGAATTAAGACCTCGTTGGAGAGAGGCGAAATCACCTTGACGGGTGGACTGGAGTAGTTTGAGATCAAACGAACCAGGATAAAAATATCTTGTCAATTGCTTTAAGATTTCAGTTTTACAATTCAACCCCCCCTTCTTGTGTTTTTCACCCCTTCAATTGGCATCAGAGCGCCTGGTTCTGAGCTAAAACACTTAATCGTGTCAGTACAAGATCCAGCGTTAGAAAAACACAATGGCAGGAAACAACTCTCATTTCAGCAATGACAACAATGAGGACAGAGACAGATTCAGCGGCAAACCTCCAGTTTTTGATGGAGAAAACTTTGATTACTGGAAAGACAGAATTGAAAGCTTCTTTCTAGCACATGATGCTGATCTGTGGGATATGGTGACAGATGGATACACGCACCCTGTGAATGCAACTGGTCAGAAGATTGATAGAAAATCAATGACTGATCAACAAAAGCGTGATTTCAAGAATCACCATAAGGCCAGAACCATCCTCCTCAGTGCCATCTCCTATACTGAGTATGAAAAGATCTCCAACAGAGACACAGCTAAGAACATCTTTGATTCTCTCAGAATGACGCATGAGGGCAACGTTCAAGTCAAAGAAACAAAAGCTCTGGCGCTCATTCAGAAGTATGAGGCGTTCAAAATGGAAGAATCTGAATCCATTGAAACTATGTTCTCTAGATTCCAGATTCTGGTAGCTGGTCTCAAAGTTCTGGACAAAGGATACTCTACTGCTGACCATGTCAAGAAGATAATCAGAAGTTTACCCAAGCAGTGGAGGCCTATGGTTACTGCTCTGAAGCTAGCGAAGGATCTCAACAAAATCACTCTGGAGGAACTTATAAGCTCCCTCAGAAGTCATGAGATAGAGCTAGAAGCTGATGAGCCTCAGAAGCAAGGTAAGCCTTTAGCTTTAAAATCTAACAGAAAATCTGAATCTAAAGTTTTGCAGGCAGTTGAAGAAACATCTGATGGATCCTCATCAGAAGAAGACGAACTTTCCCTTCTCTCCAGAAGAGTAAATCAACTGTGGAAGCAAAGACAAAGGAAGTTCAGGAATCCCAGAAGATCTGATCAGAACGAGTCTTCTTCCAGATACAGAAGGACAGATTCTTCCTCTGGATACAGAAGATCTGAAGGCTCCTCCAGTAGCAAGAAGCCAAACACAAAAGACATCATCTGCTACGAGTGTAATGAGCAAGGACACTACAAGAGTGACTGCCCAAAGCTTCAGAGGTAAAAGCCCAAAAAGAAGTTTGGAAGAGAGAAGAAGAAAAGTCTCATGGCCACATGGGATGACTCTGACTCGTCTGAAGCTGACTCAGAATCAGATGATGAAAGGGCAAACATAGCGCTCATGGCTAACATTCCAGATGATAGTGAAGCTTCTGAATCAGACTCAGAATCAGACACAGAAGAGGTATTCCCTAACTTCGCTGTTAATTTTACAAAGGCTGAACTTGCTGAAAGCCTCAATGAAATTCTGGAACGCTATCAGCAGATTAGAGCTAAATTCAGAGACCTGAAAAGGAATCTTGAATCTGACTCTAATAAGTCTGAGAGTCTCAAATTGGAAAACTCTGAGCTGAGAGATAAAATTTCAAAATTAGAAAACTCTTTACAAAACTCTCAGAAGGAACCAATTTCTGAAACTCCCAGCAACGCTGATGAGATCATCAAGGAGTATGATCATAGTTTCCAGAAGTTCCTTGCTAAAAGCATAGATAGAAGCAGAATGGCTTCAATGATCTATGGAGTTAGCAGAAACGGCAGGAAAGGAATAGGATACCAAGGTAAGGTTCCTACACCTAAGAATGTCATGGATTTAACTATTAAACACACTCCTCTAAATTCACACTTTGTGTATGGTCACACACATGACATCAAATATACTAGCAGTAAGCACTCTGTGAAACCAAAATTCAACCAGAGTTTTGGTAAAACTAACAAGTCAGGACCCAAGAAAATCTGGGTACCTAAGGATAAAATAATACATGTTGCAGATATCTTTAGCAGCAAGTCAGAAACACCAGTCATGGTACCTGGACTCTGGCTGCTCACGACACATGACGGGAAGAAGGCATATGTTCCAAAGCCTGGAACTTAAGCCTGGAGGCCACGTTGGCTTTGGAGGCAATCAGAGGGGAAAGATAATTGGCTCTGGAACTGTAGGTAATGGAAATCTTCCCTCTATTAATAATGTTCTGCTTGTTGATGGATTGATGCATAATCTGTTATCCATAAGTCAATTGAGTGATAACGGTTATGATATAATCTTTAATCAAAAATCATGTAAAGCTGTTAGTCAGAAAGATGGGACTATCCTGTTTAATGGAAAGAGGAAAAACAACATTTACAAAATCAAACTTTCTGAACTAAAGAGTCAGAACGTAAAATGTCTTCTGTCTGTTAACAACGAGCAGTGGATCTGGCACAGAAGATTGGGGCATGTTAGTATGAGAAGAATATCTCAGATTAACAAACTCAATCTGGTCAGAGGACTTCCTAATCTGAAGTTCAATTCAGATGCTCTGTGTGAAGCATGTCAGAAAGGCAAATTTGCAAAACCTTCTTTTAAATCCAAAAATGTTGTTTCTACCTCTAAGCCATTAGAACTTCTGCACATTGACTTATTTGGACCAGTTAAAACTGCTTCAGTCAGTGGTAAGAAGTATGGGTTAGTAATCGTAGATGACTATAGCAGATGGACATGGGTAAAGTTCTTAAGACACAAGGACGAGTCACACTCTGTGTTTGTTACCTTCTGTAACCAAGTTCAGAATGAAAAAGATCTTAGAATCGTTAAAGTCAGAAGTGATCATGGTGGAGAATTTGAAAATAAAGATTTTGAGTCATTCTTTAATGACAAAGGCATTCTGCATGATTTCTCTTGTCCTAGAACTCCCCAACAAAATGGAGTTGTAGAACGAAAGAACAGAACATTGCAAGAAATGGCCAGAACCATGATCAATGAGACAAACGTTGCTAAGACTTTCTAGGCAGAGGCAATAAACACAGCGTGCTACATTCAGAATAGAATCTCAATAAGACCTATTCTGGAAAAGACTCCATATGAATTGTGGAAGAACAGAAAGCCCAACATTTCATATTTTCATCCATTTGGATGTACTTGCTTTATATTGAATACAAAGAATTATTTGAACAAGTTTGATTCTAAGGCACAGAAGTGTATTATGTTAGGATACTCTGAACGCTCAAGAGGGTAAAGAGTATACAATACAGAAACACAGATTGTGGAAGAATCAATCAGTGTTCGTTTTGATGACAAGCTTGACTCTGAAAAGTCAAAGCAGAATGAAAATCTTGCAGGTATAGAAATTGAATTTGCAGGTTCTGAAGACAAGTCATCAGAAGCTCTCAACACAGACATTCCTTCAACGTCTGAAAGAAGCAATGCTAGAAATCCTACAACTGCTGCTGATCAACCTCAGAAGAGATTACCCAGAAGCAGTTTGGATCACCCAGAAGAGACTATCCTAGGAAGAAAGGAAGATCCAATCAGAACAAGAGCAAGCTTCAGAAACTCTGAAGAAACTCTTATGGGACTTGTGTCTCTGATTGAACCTTCTTCTATTGATGAAGCACTTCTGGATAATGACTGGATTCTGGCAATGCAAGAAGAGCTGAATCAATTCACCAGAAACGACGTATGGGATCTCGTTCCCAGACCAAAAGGATTCAACGTCATTGGAACAAGATGGGTGTTCAGAAACAAGTTAAATGAACAAGGTGAAGTCATCAGAAACAAAGCACGACTGGTTGCACAAGGTTATAGTCAGCAAGAGGGGATAGACTATACAGAAACCTTTGCCCTAGTCGCCAGGTTAGAATCTATCAGACTTTTAATTTCATTTGCTGTTAATAGAGGCATCACTCTGTATCAGATGGATGTCAAAAGTGCATTCTTAAATGGTTATATAGAAGAAGAAGTCTATGTTCACCAACCCCCAGGTTTTGAAAATACAAAACATCCAGAACATGTTTTCAAACTGAAAAAGTCACTGTATGGTCTGAAACAAGCTCCCAGAGCTTGGTATGAAAGGCTAAGTAACTTTCTGCTTGAAAATGAATTCACCAGAGGGAAAGTGGACACTACTCTATTCTGTAAAACAGTTAAGAGTGACATTTTAGTCTGTCAAATTTATGTTGATGATATTATTTTTGGCTCTACTAATCCTTCTCTTGGAAGAAAATTTGCTAAGTGTATGCAGGCAGAATTTGAGATGAGCCTCATGGGGGAACTGAAATTCTTTCTAGGAATTCAGATCAATCAAACTCCAGAAGGAACTTACATTCATCAGAGCAAATACATCAGAGATCTTCTGAAGAAATTTGACCTCTCAGAATGTAAGCCATCAAAGATTCCAATGCATCCCACGTGCATTCTGGAAAGAGAAGAGGTAAGCAAAAATGTAGAACAGAAAGTCTACAGAGGTATGATTGGTTCTCTCCTTTATCTGACAGCTTCAAGACCTGATATCTTATTCAGCGTATGTATTTGTGCTAGATTCCAATCAGATCCTAGAGAATCTCACTTAACAGCTGTTAAGCGAATTTTCAAGTATCTGAAAGGTACTACTAATCTGGGTTTGTTTTATAGAAAATCTAGTGATTACAGCTTAGTAGGCTACTGTGATGCTGATTTTGCTGGAGACAGAGTGGAACGTAAAAGTACTTCTGGAAGCTGCCAGTTTCTGGGAGAAAATCTGATCTCGTGGTCCAGCAAAAGGCAATCAACAATTGCTCTGTCAACAGCAGAAGCTGAGTACATAGCAGCAGCAGGATGTAGCACACAAATGCTCTGGATGAAAAGTCAGCTTGAAGACTTCCAGATTTTTGAGAGTAACATTCCTATTCTTTGTGATAATACTTCTGCTATTTGCTTAAGTAAGAATCCTATTTTACATTCTAGAGCTAAGCATATAGAAATAAAACATCATTTCATTAGGGACTATATTCAGAAAGGTATTTTAAACTTGAAATTTATAGATACAGACCATCAATGGGCTGATATCTTTACTAAACCCCTTTCAGAAGATAGGTTTAATTTCATTCTGAAACATCTCAGCATGAAAGTATGCCCAGAATGAAAATGTTTTAATTCCATGTATTTATCTTCAGAATGTAATTATATTACTGTGAACTTCTGATCAATCTTCTTTCAGAAAGATAGAACATGCAGATTGTATCAGATGCAAGTCTAAAGATCTGAGAGTCTAATCTCAAAGACAGACGTGCTGATCACTACATCAAACAAGTGTCATCCAATCATCAGCAAATCTCTGAAGCAGAACGCGTGCACGCTTCTGAGAAGGCAAAGCGCTGATTGGGTGCATTGAGACACATGTCTGGTAACCGTTTTTAAGTATCTTTCTCAAATCCCCCAAAATCAGCAAGCATTTAATGAAAAGTAATCACGCTTGTTAAATGGCAATCATTATTTTTTTTCTCTCTCTTAAAAACGTTTAATTTTTCAAAATAATTTTTGAAAACTCTATTTAAGCACATTAATCCTTCATTCTTATTCTTTACGCTTTCTCATAATCATTCAAGTATTTTCTGCATATTTCTGAGTTTATCTCCCAAACCTTTTTTTCTCAAATCATTCTCAAAGCTTTGTTGTGTGAGAACAATGGCATCCTCCAGCATTTCTGCAGGCAATCAGAAGAAAGAAACCTCTGAACAATATCAGGTGCCCCTCAGAACTCTTCTCACACCGGTAAAGAATCTTGAAGTTCTCTCTGAGTTAATCGTCGACTTTGAAAGTTTGAAGGAAAATGGATTTGACCTAACTGAAGAAATTAGGGCTCAAAAGTGGGAGAGGTATTTCGATAGGTTGGTTGGACCAACATTCCCAGCGCTTGTCAAGGAATTTTGGATTCACGCCAAGATTGCTAAACATCTAGTCATCTCTTCTGTCATGGGAAAGAAGATAGTAATTTCTGAAGACCTCATTGCTAGGTTAATCGGTCAAAGTGGTGGTGGAGTCCGTTGTGTGGACATGGCTGATAGATGCCCTGACATAGGCGTGGTAGCTAACAGCATTTTCACTCTTGGATTACCCAGCAGCAAAATTAAGGATCTGAAGGACCACTGCAGAGTATGGGCTAAGATTGTTCTTGGATGCTTCAACCATAGGAAACCAACAAGTTCTCCTGATTATATAAACGTGGATCAGCAGTTTCTGATCTACTTTATTGATCAGAGGGTAAAGATCAATCTGGCACACTTCCTGTTCAACCATCTCAAGACCAGTGTCAAAGAAACAAGAGAAGAAGCAAGGACCAAAAGGGACTGGATACCGTTTGGAAGGCTTATATCAGATATTCTGACAGAGAATAAGCTGATAGAGTATCTGAGCGAAGCTCAAGTGCTGAGCACCATTGAACCAACTGTTGGAAAACCGCTGAACGCTAAGAACCTGAAAAAGATGAAGCTGATAGAAAATATTAAGAAGGAACCCAGAGCTACTTCAACTGCTGACATCTCCAGCAGAAGAGTGCCTCTGAGTGATTTCCCAAAATTTTATGAAATGGAATCCAAACCAGAGATGTTTCTCAAGTATCCAGATTCATACAAAGAAGAAGATACAGGTTCAAAGCTGAAGATCAAAGATCTGAGTCAAATCCAACCAGAAGTGACTCAGAAGAAGACAAAGAAGAGGAAAGCGCCAGCATAAGGATCATCTCATCAGACTCCAAAGAAAAGAGGTATTTCATCTGCTGCCCCTATTTCAATTTCATCTACTATTCCAACATCTGCTGCCCCTTCTCAAACCTCTCACAGAATATCCATTCCAATCCCTACCATTGATGAAACCATACCAGAAGACCCTTCTGAGGCCTTACTACTCAGAAGACCCAGAACTAAGATTCCCAAACAACCAACTGCTTCAACAACACCAGCACTTGATCGAGTGCTAGCTGATATTGAGCGTGAACATGCTTCTGCTCAACCAAATTCTGAACCACCAAATATTCCTCCTCCACAACCAGAACCACAACCAGAACCACAACCAGAACCACAACCTGAACCAGAAATACAACATCAACCAGAACCAGAACAACAACAACAACCACTCACAGAAGAACCTCTGATCCCTGAGCAATCAGAGATTCCACCTCCTCAACCAGAAAATAATCCACCTTCACCACAAACAGAGTTTCACCACTATGAAACCCCTTCTCCTCATCATTCTGACCCTCACTCACCTCAACCTTCACCGCTGGCAATCCAGTTGCCATGTGGAACCACTATCGTCAGGCCCCAGTTGCCATCCTCATTAGAATCAACACCTCCAAAAACTCCAACCACTCCAATAGAAATATCTGACTCTGATTCTGATAACCCTCCTCCAAAACAAACAACCTCTCAGAAAATCACTGAAAACCCCAACAGAACTTTCATTGACTTAACAAGTCTTGAACGTCTTGCTGATCTAAGACACAAAATTGCCATACCCAAACCAAAGCAACCAGATGTTGGCTCTGGTATTTTGAATTTTGAAACAGGTATGCTGCAATGGATTGCTTCTTTGAAGCAAGTCTGTCCTGGGATGATTGACCCAGCTGCTTCTGATCAGCTCTGGTCACAGTTCAGACTATGGGTACGTGCTGAAGCCCTCAAGCTGCAGGACGTCAACTATGAGCAGGCTCAACAGAACTTCAGCAAGCTGCTGAAGGAAGTTGAAAGTCAACTGCCTCAAGAAGTTGTGCTCCCTCTGGACAGTGAATCTTGGTCTGAGAAAGAGCAAGCTGCACAGGTGCAACCATCAGAAGAAGACAAGACCATTCAGGCTGAAGAAAATCCAGCAGAAGATGTCGCTGAAAGTTCTGAGAAGCTTCCTCCTTCTGATACTTCTCAAGCTGCCTTGGACAGGCAGGCTCTGGAAGAATTAAGGCTGAATGACTTGCGTCTACAGCAGCGGATGGAAGAGAATGATCAGAAGATGAAAGCACGAATGGATGTGCAGGACAGCAAAATTGACACTGTTGTCAACATGGTTCAGAAGCAGAATGAAACTTCTGAAAAGATTCAAGCAATGCTGGAAAGCCTGTTCTCACGCATGCCCCCTCAACCTTAAATCTTTTTCATGCATAACTTTTTCATGCTTTCTTCATTTTCTGATGTACTGTTTTGACTATGTTTTGTAATGTTCTTTTGCTCTGATTATGAACTACTTTAATATAATTTGTTTTTCTGATCTAAATTGTTTTAGCACATCACCAACACTTTTTGATTGCTGACAAAAAGGGGGAGAACAAGAATGATATTTAAAATCAATAACGGCTAACTAGACAAAAATTCTCAAACATTCTAACTCTATTACTTGAAATGTTTTTTCTGTTTTTGTTTAAAGTCTACAGGCACAAGGAAGCTCCTGAACACTATGAAGACTAGAAGCTCTGATCAAAATGTAGAAGCTCTGATCAATGTTGCTCTGATCAAATATGAAGTTCTGATCAACCAAATACTCTGATCCAAAGCAAAGCTCTGACAGGAAAAGCTCTGAAGCTCTGCTCTCTGATAAGTCAAAGACTCTTAATCTGATGTTCAAAGAAAGACAAAGATCTGATCCTGAAGAACACGTATCATCAAAGGGAAGTAATCAACTCAGGGGGAGTATCTCTTAACTCTGATTTCTCATTACTTCTTATCTCTGAAACATTTCCCAGACACCTTTTCACGTTATTTTTCATTTAAAATATCTAGTTTTTGTCATCATCAAAAAGGGGGAGATTGTTAGAACAATGTTTGAATCTACTACCCTATATTTGAGTTTTGATGATAACAAAGTGAAAAGATATAGTAATTATATGTTTCATGTTTGAACTATATGCTGCCTAAAATCACTATGCTCTGACTTGCAGATACGCTGATTAAAATAAGCAAGATCACTTCTTCAGCATCAGAATTTGATTTCATACACCAGCATCAGAAGTTGCTGAATCAGAACGTCAAGATCAGATGATCAACTCACGTACATGATGAAGCTTGATGAACAGAACTGCGCGTAAACACTCTGATACAAAAACAATAGTTCATCAGCAGCGAAGCAGAATCAGAATGAGCCAAGACAGAACGTGCATTGAAGAAGCAACGGTACTGTGCATTGAACGCTAATTAATTCCAACGGCTTCATTCCAGACAAGATCTGCTCAAAAAGGAAAGCTTGTTATTAGCATTGAATCAAGAATATTTGCATTCAACGTTCATCTTCTCAAGTGCTATATAAACAAAGCTTCGAAGATTATAATGGCTAATGCTCTCCAAATCTCTACACGCACAAAGCTGAACAATAATCTTCATCTACCAGTTTTGCTAAACCAACAAACTCTGATACTCCATTAGTGTTTAGCAATCTAGTTTCTAAGCTTAATTTGTGTATACATCACAGTTGTGATAAAGTTTTGTAGAAAACATTCACACACATTGTTTTATACCTTTGTAAGAAAGTGTTGCCTTGACAAACCGGATTGTGGTTTGAATCAAGAAGGCTTTAGCAGTTGTTAAAGCAGTCTGTAATATTCAGTTGAATATAGTGAATTAAGACCTCGTTGGAGAGAGGCGAAATCACCTTGACGGGTGGACTGGAGTAGTTTGAGATCAAACGAACCAGGATAAAAATATCTTGTCAATTGCTTTAAGATTTCAGTTTTACAATTCAACCCCCCCTTCTTGTGTTTTTCACCCCTTCAGTATGTGCGAGTGTGTCAGGTTTCAGTTATGTTCTCTTTGTACATGTTATGGTGAGCTACGATTGATTTTAATTTAAGATAAGTCTTGTCATGCATAGCCTAATTAGCATACATCTAGCAGTTAATAGTTGTGGAAAATAAAACTAAGTTATTACAAGGCGTCGGGTATTTACATCGCCAAAAACAAACCCTTGAAAAGTAAATTGCAGGAAATAAATAAAAGCGATAAAGAGTCCTAATTAAAGCTATTACATCCTCGGAACAATTACATAATATGGATCAAAATATGGATAAAAAATAATCACACGCGCGAGAAAAATTGAATCGGAAAATTTTTAGGGTTTTGACCCTTTTTTAAGAAAGAAAGAGATTTTTTTGTTATTTTGGAATTTAAGAATTAAATTAAACCTAAACTAATTAATTAATAAAAAGAAATATTTTTTTGGTTTTTTTGATGTTTAAGAAAATAAATAATAAAGAGGATTAAAATTGTCAAGAACCCTAATTCTACATTAATTTTATTTATTGTGAAAAAAGTTAGAATTAACCTAATTAAAACTAAATTAATTATGTTAGTATTTATTTACAAAAATAACTAATTAAATTTAATAAATAAAAATATTATATTTTTTATGTTTTCTGAATTTATTAAAAAAATGTTAATTGTTTTAGTTAGTAGTTAATTAAAAATTAATAAAAACAATTTAAGTAAAAATAAAAAGGAGAAGAAGAAAATAAACTCAGGGGGGTGCTGGCCCAATTTTGCAGGTGATTCTGGAATTTTCTGGCCCAACAATGCTCAAGCCTCATTTGACCTTTGAGATTATCCATGCGCTGGTTGACTAAGGACTATGGTAGTCATCATCTTTGGCCACTGGATCTTGGCCTGAAGCCACATGGCGCGCTGGGATTTGAAGCATATGGTAGAACATCTTTTGAAACCTGCATATGATTATATGAAGCAAAATAGGATAAATGTTTTGGGGGACCTGGGATTCGAACCCAGGTCCCAATGCTTCTGGGCCAATGCACCAACCACTACACCACATGCATCCTTTTGATATTATAATGATAAGTAATTGATATATATGAAAACAAAATAATATGTTGTAAATAAAAACAAAACGCGCGCTTTTTCAAATTGGCCAATGGGACGTCAACACATCATCGTCTTCTTCATTTGCCCTGTATAATTAACATTAGATAGCGGGGTTTTTTAACCTCCACTATCTATCTGCACGAAAAATAGCAATTAGAACCACAGTGATCATAAATATTTTGCGAGGGGTGTGTTATGTTCATCTTGGCCACACGAGTTCAGTCATGTATCTCATGAGTCCCAATTTTTCCTGGTTTAGAAAGCCCTAATTGAAAGCTCAAGAACCCTAGAAATTTGATCATGGCATCTCACGATTCAGGGTGCTATGGTTCAATTAAACCATTCCATTAGCCTTGTTCAGTCTCTAGCAATGCAAAACAATCATGAAAACGTGTTAAATGCGCATGAATCAAGATATATAATTCTGAATAAGAATGGCAAACCGTGAAACTGTGTGCAACGATTCCTTGAGCTTCAGTGCCTGAATTCAATTGTAAAACGTTCCTGGGACCTCCTGCAATATGTTTGAATGAATAGCACGCCTTGAATTAGCCTGGAATGCAAGAACAGATTTTCAATTTTCTTGGAATTTCTTGAATTGGACAAGGTCTTTTCTGCAGCTTTCAATCGTCCACTAGGTCAGGGTTTGCTTGCTTGCATATAAGGGAAACAAATTAGGTCAAAAAACTGGGCCAATATCCATTGCATTGATGTTTAAATCTTTGATTGGAAATCAAATATTTTTGATTCTTCATGATTGAACAAAGTTGCCAAAATTGGATTTTTTTGTATCTTTGACTTGTGCACGAATTTTCCAGCATGTTTAGGTCATATTTGCTTCACAAAAAGATTTAAAAAACAAATCTTCTATTTTCTTATGATTTAAATTAATTAAATGGATTAATATTAATTAAAAATCCAATTAATCAATAAAAATAAGAAAATAAATCCAATTAATCTTGATGGGTCGTGCATAGGTCATGGGTGAAGTTTCAAGAAGAGATTTGAGGCCCATTAGCAAAAATAAGGTGTTTTGAGCAAAGTTGACTTTTGCAAATTCATGAAAATTTCTCAACTTCTCCAATGCACAACTTGCTCAATTTTGATCATATGACCATGTTCTTGGACATTTTGGAAAGCTCTTGAAGTCCTCTAACCAATTCCTTTGGTCCCATGTCATTTGGATTTACCAATCTCAAGTTATGGCTTTTGACTCAAAGTGTACATTTGTTGACTTTTAAAATTGACCTATAATGTAAAAATTGGTAACTTCATGTGAGTGCATTTTCTGATCTTGGAGTATGAATATGGATTGTAAGAGATTGCATCCTCTTCAAAATGAGCATTGGATGGAATTTTTCTGACAAACCATGAAAAAGTTATGCCCTGGTCAAGATACAGTTGACTTTTCTGTTGTCCAAAAATAGTAACTTTTGCACCTTGATGATTTTTGAGCTATTCTTGTGGAATCATGATCAAGACTTGATAAAATGATGATTGTGGACTCAAAATGAGATGTTGACCCAAAATTCTGACTTTTGACTACAAAATGACCATTTTGCCCTTGCAGTTGACTGTGGATCAAATGGGGGTTTTGACTGTGCAAATTGGCACTGTGAGTCTTGAAACTTGGCATGTAGGTGCTAGAGAGTGTATATAGGCCTATGAGACTTGATTGAACCATTGAGAACCCCAACTTCCTTGAAAGAACCAAAACCCTAATTTCAGTTGTCTTAGGAGATGGTTTGACTATACATCCCTTGAGCAATCTTGAGCAATTTGAGATGATTCTTGACAAATCTTGAAGAATATGGGAGGGCAAATTTTGGGGTACAACAGCTGCCAACAAAAGTGTCCCTTCGACGGGATCTAGAACCAAGGAGGATTTTTCCTTGCTGAAATAGCAGAATCCTTTAGGCTATCTGACTGCAATTCTAGAAGGTCGAGAAAGTTCCTTTGATCATAGTGCCTCAACTGCATCTGAAAGATCCACTTCGACCTCTCCTCTCGACAAGGCTCTTCAGAAAGTTAAATCACAAATCTTCAAAATAGATTTGATGTTAACCTTGGAGGGAGAATCAGCGGCTCCTTCTTTTCTGAAGACTACCCTGGAGGTTGTCGATCTCCTCGTTGCTTCTCCGGACGTGGCCAGTGTAATATTGGACTTAATCTCCATTGTTGACCAAGTATCAGCTGATTATAACCGTCAAAGGACTCTTAATCGTGAGATTGAAGAATCCAATGGTCAAGTGGTTGCTGCCTGGCATGCTGCTACCGAATCAACTTCTAAGGTAAAGGATTTGTCGAAGGCCCAGGAGGCTAGACAAAAAGAGGTCGAAGAAATAGATCAAGATAATGCTCAACTGAGGGTGCAGATTGCAGAGTTGGAAGTTAAAATTGCTGCCAACGACAAAAAGAAGGAAGAACTCCTCGCTGTTAACACTGAATCAGAGAGCCAAGAGGAACTGGCTGAAGGGTTAAGGCACATTGATCGAGCACAATCTCTTGATGCTAAGCTCGAGACACTACATCAATCGAAGGCTCTATGTGATCGACGCCTAGAATTGCAAAGAATCAAGTATCTCTAGATTAAGGCCAATCTTCCCTTTTGAATCCTGTTTCTTTCGTGTATGTAATCACTTGTTTGTAACAATTTCAGAGCCATTTTGGCACTTTTAATGAAAATTTAAGTTTCCATTTTGGCATTCTCTTATTCAACAGTGACTATATATTACTTATTTTTACCTCTTTAAGCATAGGTCTATACGCTTTCAGGTATATACCATTTACCTTCAAAAGTCTTTGATCTTCGCTTAACTCTTCAATCTCATAGGCTCCACTAGAGAAAGCCTGGATAATCCTGAAAGGTCCTTCCCACTTAGGAGACTATTTTCCCAAATTTCTATCTTTTCGATCCATTGGAAGAATTAATTTCCAAACTAGATCTTCAGGCTGAAATGTCTTAGATTTCACTCTGCGATTATAGGATTTATCCACTCGCTTCTTCTGCAGTCTCAAAAGATCCAGAGCTTTCAACCTTTCTTCGTCTAAGTCAACTAGTTCGTCTAACATCATATTCCAATAGACCTCAGAAGGGATATCATGATGTATCTGAATTCTTGTCACCTGCAGGTGGATTTCCACTGGCAACAATGCATCATGACCATAGGTTAGGCGAAATGGTGTTGTTCCCGTGGCTTCTTTCAGACAAGTTCGACATGCCCATAGAACTTGGTCTAGCATCTTGTGCCAGTTTCTGGGTTTCTTTCCCACGTGTTTCTTTATTAAACTGATCACTACTTTATTCGCTGCTTCGACCTGGCCATTAGCTTGTGCATAATAAGGTGTAGACGTTAACAATTTAAACCCCATTTCCGCAGAAAGTCTTGCATCTTTCGACCAGTAAAGATTGACCCTTGGTCTGTAGTTATTGTTTCAGGAATTCCAAATCTATATATGATGTACTTTTGATGAATTCAATGACATTCTCTTGGTCTACATTGAGTAAAGGGATTGCTTCAATCCACTTAGTAAAATAATCAATGCCCACCAATATATACTTCTGGATTTTAGAAGATGCTGGTCGAATTTCTCCAATAAGATCCAAAGCCCATCCTCTAAAAGGCCAAGGTTTCACAATCGAGTGAAGTTCGCTTGCTGGCACATGTTGAATACCTGTATGTTTTTGACATTCTTGGCATCCTTTTGCAAACTCAACATAATCCTTTAACATAGTGGGCCAATATAATCCTTGTCGAAACAATAACCATTTCATCTTTTGGCCTACTTGGTGTGCTCCACATGCCCCAGTGTGTGTGGTGGAAAGAGCTATGTATGCTTCTGTTTCACTTAGGCATTTCAGAAGCACACCTTCAGGTGTTTTCTTGAATAACTCATTTCCCATCAACACATAACTCAGTGCTCTGTACTTTATCTTTCATTCTGTCGAAGCCGTTGGATTTTGTAAATAATCCACTACAGGCTTTCTCCAATCTTGTTCTGTTAGATTGTCTATGAACGAAATTTCAAAATTTTCATGAACAGTGCATCCCAACGTTGTGGTCCTTAAATCCAATGGAGATAACTTAGTGGAAGTTACTCTCCCTCTAACTTCGATTGCTTGTTGTAGCCTATCTTTTGAAACTTTATACCCGGAGGCAATCTGTGCTAAGTCGTTAGCTACTTGATTTTCCAATCTGGGTATGTGTCGAATGTTAACTACTTTGAAGTTCTTCAACAACCGTCTGACTATTACGAAATACATGATAAGATTTTCTTTTATGCATTTGTATTCTTTCGTAATTTGTTTTAGGACTAACTCTGAGTCTCCCATTATTTCGACCTGAGTTGCCCCCAATTCCAACAGGATTTCAAGGCCTGCGATTAACGCTTCGTATTCAACCTCATTATTAGAGCAATCCCCATCTATTTTGTACTTAAATGTTGTTGGAATTTTGTTTGGAGAAATAATAAGGACTCTGATTCCAGTTCCATCTTTATAACTAGAACCATCAAAGTACAGTTTCCAAGGTTCGATCTCCAAATAATTCAGTGATCCTTCTTGTATTGAATGGTCGACTATAAAGTCTGATACCACTTGAACTTTCATAGCCTTTAGAGGCATAAAAGTTAATGAGTACTCAGTTAAGGCGAGTGCCCATTTTCCAATTCTACTGTGCAAAATGGGTTTCGACAACATATATTTGAAAACATCAAAATGAGACGAAACATAAACATTAACTGGCTTTATATATTGCTTAAGTTTCGTACATGAAAAATATAGACATAAACATAGTTTTTCAACCTCGTTATATCTAGTTTCTTCATCGTTTAAAACTCTACCGAGGTAGTATATGGGCCTTTCGACACCATGCTCATCCTCTTGAGCCAGCATGCTCCCTAAAGTTTTATCAGACGCAGCTATGTACAGTCTCATATTTCTACGTCGATAAGGAGGCACCAAAATAGGTGGTTTAGTGAGGTACTCTTTGATTTTGTCGAAGGCCCCTTGATGTTCTTGCCTCCATTCAAATCCTCCTTTGTTGAGTCGAAGTAGTGGCGAAAAGGCTTGCGTTTTCCCACTGAGGTTGGATATAAATCTCCTTAGGAAATTTATCTTCCCAAGTAAGGATTGCAATTCCTTTTTGTTAGTTGGCACTTCGGCTTGCAAGATAGCTTTAGTCTTGTTTTGGTTTATCTCAATGCCCTTTTTATGGACCACAAAACCTAAGAAATCTCCCACTTTTACACCAAAAGCACATTTTAGAGGATTCATCTTCAGGCCGTAGCGTCTCATCCTCTCGAAGGATTGTCGAAGATGATCCATATGAGTCTTCCCTGAAACAGATTTTACAATAATATCATCAATATAAATCTGCATGAAAGTGTCAATAAAATCATGGAAGATCGAATTCATGGCTCTCTAGTACGTTGCCCCTGCATTCTTTAGGCCAAAGGGCATCACTACCCATTCATAAGTGCCTAAGGCCCCAGGGCAACGAAATGCCGTTTTCGACACATCTTCTTCAGCAATAAAGATTTGATTATATCCAGAGTAGCCATCAAGCATACTCATGTACTCGAAACCAGCGGCAGAATCCACTAGGATTTCCGCCACTGGCATTGGATACTCATCTTTGGGTGTTACAACATTCAGATCTCTGAAATCGATGCACACCCTTAAGGTACCATTTTTCTTTATAACAGGCACAATATTTGCAATCCATTCGACGTACCTGGTCGTTCGTATGAACTTGCATCTCAGCAGCCCTTCGACTTCTGTTTTGATTTTTGATAAAATCTATGGTGCAAACCGTCTTGGAGTCTGCTTAATGGGCTTCTTTCCAGGCTTTATTGGCAACTGCAGTTCTACCAAACTTTTGTCGAGACCAGGCATCTCGTCATAATCCCACGCAAAGCAATCCTTGAACTCTTTTAGTAATTGGATCATTCCGACCCTGAGTCCTGGATCCATTTTTATGCTTATGTACGTTGGCTTTTTTACAGGACCTTCGCATAGATTTACCTCTTCTAGAGGATCTTGCGCTAACATTTTAACATTGTTCGCCAGCGGGTCCTTTTCGAAACCCAAAGGTTCATCGTTATAGATGGCGTCTAACCTCTGATCTCGAAGGTCTTTCGTTCCTAAGTCAGGAGGCTCTGGGTCGAAATCTTTCCCAGGTCCTGTCTTAGAAAGGACTTGTTCATTGGCTTCGAAAGCCATATATTTAACTTCAGCCTCCAAGGCCGCTATCATTCTACTTTCGGACACATACGCCGAAATCTTTTGGAGAGTTTGTGACTCAGTCATCATCATCAAACTCACTTCCCCAACCTGTTGGCCGTATATCATCAACTCCTCCAAAGTCGATGTTGGATAAGTCTTCTCTATCCCACTGAAAGCCGTAGTCGGAGTGCAGGTATAGGGAGCAGAAGGTGTTAGGAGTTGGGGTTAAATCAAACTCAGGTGGATTACATGGCCCTATATGAGCCAAATTTCTGTCGAAACTATTCTTTCCGACACTGTTGATTTCATCTAAGTAATAACTCTGGCCTGCTTCAATGTTTTCCACAATACCGTCGGGGTGCCATATTGTGACTCTTTAGTGCATCGAAGATGGCACTGCTCCGATGCCATGTATCCACTCTCGACCTAAGAGCAGATTGTAGTTGTGTTTTACTGAAATCACCATGAACATGGTGGGTCGGAGGATTGATCCTACTTTGAGGTCCAGCTGAATGACACCCATTGTGGTGCCAATGCCCCCTTCATAGTTGGACAAGACCATGTTATGTGGCTTTATGCCAGCATCTCCCTTTCCTAGCTTTTCCAACATGAATTGTGGGATGATATTGATGATCGCCCCACAATCAACCAGAATTTTCTTTATAGTTATCTCCCCTATCTTTACTCTAATGAATAGGGGTTTCAGATGGCTCTTCATTGCCTCCGTTGGTGGCTCAAAAAATGCGTTTTGTTCTTCTATGCAGCCATTGTTCATTACATAGTAACATACTGGCTTGTGTCTAGCCATTTCTTGTTCAACCATTAGGTCAGTTTCTTCAACTTCGACCTCACGGTTGTATTCTTTAGGTAACACAGATATGACATTCACCATGATGTTTAAACTGTCACCGAAATCAGAGTCGTCTTCATCATTCGACCCACATTCCTCCGTCCAAGGCATAGGACTTCTCTCTAGAGGCTTCCTTTGTTTCCTTTGCACATTAGTGCTAACCTCTAGATGAGTTCCAACTGCCTCTTTTTCGGCCTTTCGCCGTCTTTGGAATCTTCTCCATTGCGAACGAGACATAGGATTTTTTCCTTTGTAATTACTCAACACATGGGTCATTTTATTCGACGCAGAAGCATGGTACTCCTTTTTGTAATCTAAAGAAGAACCTATTGGTACGTCGAACGCCTACCACCTCTCTTCATTTGGCCTCTTTCTTCCCATGGTGTTTAGCCAAGTATTTGTAGGTACATTAGTTGGAGGCCTAAAAGTTGGTGGCCTCCTTACCTGACTCATGGGTCCTTGTTGATGCCCTCTTCTGGGGTCGAATCTGATTTCTGAACCCATTTTTTGTTGGGCATTGGTGCCCTGTTTTGCTTTCACAATCCACATAACTTATATGTGTTCTGCGGCTTTCTTGTCGAAAATAGAGCTACATCTAGGGAATAGCATTACTTCCGACTTCTTCTTTTGGCACCTATGCAGAAAATCCGCCAGATCTTCATTCTCCTTTGGGAATTCCGTTTTGTTTACTTCTTCTTGTAGAATGGCTTCCTCTGAGGCTTTGGCGCCAGAGACTTCAACCATGTTGACCTGCATGTTGCTTTTGGCAACAAGGTTCATTTTCTGCATTTTGGCCTCTAGATTCTCTGTCGAACCTTTTACAGCAACCAAATAAGAACCTGTGGTGGTTCTTTTGCTGGAGCTCTCAGCAACTCCTTTGCTTTTATGTGGGTCTTCAGTAACCTGTTTGTTTGGTTTCAAGCTTTCAGCAGCCTTCTTGTTCGACCCTTGGGCAACTTCCTTTTTCAAATCCAGGCCTTCAGTGGCCTTTCTCACCCCTTCAATAGTTTTTCTGGAGATGTTTCCAGTAAAACTTCCAAAGATGGGTTTAGTGATGAAATCTTCAGAAACTTCCACCATGTGAATGCCAACTGGTTTAACATAATGTGCCTCCATCTGTAGTGGGTTTGTGTCGATTTTCATTGCTGGCTTATCAGCAAATTTCAACCTTCCTTCCTTTAGTGCTTGTTGAACGAGATCCCTGAAAAGGAAACATTGTGAGGTTTTATGTCCCAAAAAATTATGGTATTTACAAAAACCTCTTTTCTTTCTCTGTTCTAAAGGAGGCAATTTTTCCTCTAGGGGCACTATCATCTGGCCATCTTTAACTAATAGATCAAATATTTCGTCACATTTGGATATATCGAAACTATAAGTTTTCTTAGGAAATTTGTCGCTGTTTTTTTCAGGCTCTACAGGATTTTTCCCATTTGATGGCATTAACAATTTACAAGAATATGGTGGTCCTTGTTTCAATTATGCTAAATCTATTTCGCCTTCTTCGACATCTATAGGATCACTAGATGTCTCTGGATCGTTATCATCCATTTCGACATAAGCTACCCTTTCTCGTTGATGAGTTTTGGCAGCTTTAGCTTTCTCAGCTTTAAGGCGTTCTACTTGTCGAACTCTATCATCCAGTTGGGCCATATCTCTTAGGTACTGTGTATCTGACTTTTTCCTAATCGAATAATCCAGGCCCCCCGCTGCTATTTCGACTAATTCATGCTCAGGAACTTGGGTAAAGCATCTGGCTTTGAGTAATTGAAACCTATTTAAATATTTATCAATTGGCTCTGTAAACCTTCTCTTCACACTAGCCAATTCTTTTAGACTTATCTTAGTTTGGCCCATGTAGAATTGTTCATGGAACAATCTTTCCAATTGGTTCCAGTTGTGGATCGAATTGGCTGGGAGGGTGGTGAACCAAGTGAAAGCATTCTTTATTAGGGAACTTGGGAAATATTTGATTCTAAGGTTTTCGTTGTTTGCTATTTCCCCGGCCTCTATCAAATATCTAGCCATATGTTCGACAGTGGACTCTATCGTATCCCCTGAAAATTTAGTAAACTTTGGAACTTTCCCCCCTATGTGGTAAGTCTGTTTGCAGAATATATTCTAACAATGGGGATGTGAAGTTTGGTCTGTGAAAACCAACGTTCATCCCGTTTTGAATCATAATTCTTTCGATCATGGCAGTTAGATTATTGTCCGTCCCATAGTTCTGGTGTCAAACTTGTTGTATTAACTCGTCAACGTTTTGGTTTCTATTAGCCATAATAACTCCTTGATCGATTTCTCTAGGGTTTCTTGGCACTTTAACCCTTGGTTGTTCTATTTCTGTTCTAGGAATCTGGGGGTTTGGATTAACGGTCAAATCCTCTTCCATGATCACCCCTTGATTTGCTCTTATTGGTATTCTCTGGGGTTGTCGAACAACTTGGGGTACCCCAAAGAATTCAGCCATGCGTGTCATTTGTGCTGTCATCTGTTGATTCAACTGCGTAGCAGTCTGAATGAGGGGATTTAGCACTGTACTTAGAGTTTGTGCTAACATTTGTACCATATCATGATTACTTTCGTCCATCTGTTGCCTCAAAACCGCTGTCGAAACATTTGTGAGGCTAGGTATTGTATGAGATGGCCCTCCTAAGAATTGGTTTCGACTGGCTCCAGACCCCTGTAATGGCGATGTTGTATTCACCAAAGGTTCTGAAAAAGTGGAAATAACATTCATAAGGCTAGCCATTTCAGTAGTTGGCATGCCATATGGCTGTTCTCGACCCATCCAGGTTGTCGAAAATCCTGGGGGAACAAATGATCGAGATCCTAGGTTTACCCTTGGTGGAGGCGTTCCTAATGGACCTCTTGGACCTACATAAGAAAGTAAGGGTCCGGTTTGATTTGTGGTTAGCGTTGGTATTGATCCAACGGAAGTTGGGATATTCTCTTCGACAACAGTAGTAACCACTGTTCCTGTGACTGGTGGAGGTATTTCTCCATGATTTGGCTCATTAGCCATACTACTCTCGCTATCTTTCCTCCTAACAGTATACTCGTTGGTTACTCTACCACTTCTTAATAACATGCAACTTTATAACTGTACAGGAAAAAACACAATAACATAAACAAGATTTTTTAATAAAAATTAGCAACGTCCCACCGGGTGTGCCAATTTGTTTATCGTGGTTTTTGGTAAACAAGAGCTTATCTCCAAAAAGGAAAGTTCTTTTTGTTTTACTTACGGGATCAATCAGATTAATCCCATAACATATGCTAATTTTTATGTAAGACAGATAATCAGGAAGAATGCACGTTCGACCCAGAGAAGAGATGTTTGAGATTTTGGAAAAGTAGGCAGGAATGTAGAAATGCAAGTAAAGAAGCAAAAAAGATAACTTTGCAAGATAAGATTAAAGCAATGTAAAAGAATTTCATTAATAAAAAGAGGTATTTCCAACGTATATTTCTCAGTTTTATCCTTTCTCACGCAGCGGTTACTTGGACAATGTTTGAGTGACTAGTACAATAGGTTGAACACACTTTAAAAAATACACAGGTTTCCTAATTTATACTAAAAAATAAGTAACCGTCGAGGGATCATTCTGCGCTAAGATGAAGACAAGTGTCTTCTGCATGTCCCTCGACCTATGGCTTTCAACCACGTTGCTTCTTCTTAGCCGCTGGCGAAACTGCCTTTCCCTCCAATAATTCAATATTCAAATATCCCTCGTATCATGTGTCAAAGTGAAGGTACTTTCTCTCAGTCGAAGGACATAAGTCCTCTTCAGTCGAAAAGACCTGAAAGTAAGCCCTGGTCGAAGGCTCAAACATAACTTAGATCTTTTTCCTAAGTTGTTTCATACGTCGAACATTCTTCTTGGCTTGGTTTATTCCAGTTTTTTGGTCTAAAAGACCAAATATAGTAAGTGTCGAATTTGGGAGCCAACAGTATGTGGTACCATTGGAGCAGAACTCCCATCTTAAAATAATTGCCAATAAATAGAGGCATCAACAAGGCATAAGCCTTCATCTTAATATTCTCCAATACAGGCCATCTTAACGATCATCAACTCCATCTTGATATGCAATGTATGCAACACAATCATGAATGTAGTAACAACAACCACCACTAACAACATCTCAACACGAATCATCGTTGGCCAAAAGCCTACAACTCAATAGCTGCCAATAATTAGAGGCATCTCATCATAACTCATCAACAAAATTCATCAACATAAATCATCAGCATAATTCATCCACGTAAATCCATAGCAACTTAACCATACCCACAATACAACAGCAAGTCATCAACCATTCAACATTGGCCATAGGCCTACAACCTAATATCGCTCATAAATATTCGGACAATTCTCAACTATGCCGATTAATCACTCATCTAATGCTTATCTTTAATTACTAAACCTTTACATGTTATTATACTGCAATAATACATTATTATTATTATTATTATTAATCTTACTGTCATGAACCAAGCAATAATCTAAGATCGTCTTATCCTCATCATAATTCACAAAATCATCATAGTGATTAACGTGGGAAACTAGCTCTATTCTAATTTGGGTACTGGGATTATTCTTCTTATCCTTCATTTTAATCCTTATGAATGAAGTTCATCGCGTTAGCTATCCAACGCTTCAAACGACATCTCAAACGGAGTCCGAAAACTCAAGTTACAGCCTTTGGAAGAATCTGTAAAAAATTGGACTGCATGAGTCGATGCGTACTTCTTTGAGTTGACGCGTACTGGGTCTGGAATCCCGCATGAGTCGACGTGTAACCTCTTGTGTCAACTCATATTGAGTCTGAAACACTGCATGTGTCGATGCATGATCCTTCCGTATCGACTCATCCAGAGTCTTAAATCCTGCATGTGTCGATGCATGACCTTTGAGGTCGACTCATACTGATTTGTGCTGAATTTATTCTGTGATTTCACTGCGATTTCCCTACCCTAGGTCCTAAAACATAATCTAATCATAGGTAATCATCACTTATGATAATCCTATGTTTCTACATCAATTATACAGCATTAGGACATTATTATTCATCTCTAAATCACTGGTTTCTCATCAAACAACAATACATATATATCAATCACAAATAAAACAATTTCTTCCAAACCCAATCCTATATAATACTTATCATAAATCATATTATAGAGTCAGAACCCCACCCTTACCTTGGATTGAAGGTTGCTCTATAATTTTCCGATTGAATTCGTTTTGCCTCTTTTCCTTATTTTCTACAACTTCCACGTTCTCTTTTTCTCTTCCAACCCTTATTTTCTTTTCTTCTTACTGTTACTTCTTTTTCCTTATTATTTCTAAATAACTAATATCATAATACTATAACTCTCATTATGTCTTAATGGGCTTAAACTCCTACACCCCCCTTTCTACTACTTCTAATTATTAAAAATAAGCCCACATCAAATAGTAGTGTTATTCTAATAATATTCTACAACTTAATTGAATAAATTAATTCAAATAATCACAACACAACATCTATCATCATAATACAACTCACAAATAATCTAAACATAATTTAATTAAATAATTAATTAAATTACGGGTGTTACACTTTCCAAAACACGCAACCTCTCCAAATTCAAAAGTCCTAACGACCAACGCCTCGTCTCCCCACAAGCAAGGCGTAACAGGAAGATGTTAAAGTCATCGCTCCTGTGCCCAGAAGCAACGACTTAGGGGAATACTGTTCTGGATTGGCCCGACAGCTTGACTAGACCCAGTCCAAGACATCTCCCTTGGTACGACCCGTACGGCCGTGACCCAGATTGCTTGCTACCTGTCGAGCATGTTGCCCGTTCGCCCTCTTGAACCAGCACTGGCCCAGGACGATTGACGAGCATCCTCTCATCCTGCCCGACATCAACGTCGTGCAGGCCACCATGAATCGATCATAGAGATGCCCATAACCAACCACTCCTCGGGACCAACGACTAGTTACGAGCACACCTGCCCGGTTTGACCAAGTCTTGACAGTTACCTGATTTCACAGATCCACATATCTAGGCGTGAAATTAGGAACCAATGACCATGTGCTAGGGGCATTATATAAACCCTCACACCTGTAAGGGTCAGGTATCCAATATTCACCACCCACTACTTAATACTTTGCTTGTACCTTCTTGTTCCCACTCTTACTTGATCGCCAAAGCGCCTTGCAGGTACAATCCCCTTTTTCTCATCGACTTCGCAACCCGACTACAAATCATCTTCTGGTCATTTCTCAGGTTTTGATCAACCGGTAAGATCAAAAAGTTAAGTTGATGTGGGTACCTAGTTATGTGAGATGAATGAAGCGAATAATGAGCAAAAACTCTAGTTAAGGAACTATAGTCGTTCTGATGATTATTGTCATGAAATAATAGATGAAAGCGTTCCTCAATAAAGTGACAGTGAGTAAGCATGAATAACAATGATTGCGAAAAAGTTTCTAAAACACTCAACTTCTTCATTTATAGGAGAAGGCAACTAAATGACGTTGATTAGCTAAAGAGAGGAATTAGGAGATCAACGATTATATTTCTCCTTAGAGATACACACATACTCAAATATACTTGCACTATAAGACACATCACGCCCTAACTTGTCGGGTCAACACACATATTCATAGAAGGCTATGAAATATTTCAATGATAAAATTATATTTAATGCACTTATTTTTTAGTACTTTTTCAAGTGATCCCAAACATTTGAGTTAAAATTTTCATGGGACAACATCTTGAAGTCCGGCCAAAATCATTGAAGACTTTCGATTAATGTATGATGCTAAATATGACTTCAAGTTAGACATTTAAAAAAGGATAATTTTAAAGTGGGATAGTTTATTTATTTAAATAATCTATTTAAATTAAAAATCCCAACGAGGGTACGCCCCCATTTTGGCAATAAATATTGATAGTTTAAACTACCCCTAATCCTGTTATTTTAATACTAAAAGCGACCTTAATTAGACGAACCGGAATTTAACCCAAAAAATAAACATTGCGTTCTGGGAGAAGTCGGCTTCTATCATCCTAGAAAACGCCGTGGACTGCGAGGTTAACAATATTCATCACTCACTCAGTCACTCTCCAGATCCTTCCGTGTGGCTGAATCGCCATCACCATGGCGATTAGGGTTTTTCTCACCCTTCTTCTCTTTCTCTCGCTAACCAATCTCGCTTCTTCGATTTACGAAGATCAAGTTGGTCTCATGGATTGGTGAGTTCAATCACGCGAGAATTCGATTCGTTTGAATTACTTTACCTATAATTCAAATCGTTTTCGTTCTTCAGTCGTTACGATCGCGCTGAATCCTCGATATATTTTCACTTGATATTCTTTCTAATTTGAAACTTGTTGATGTTGTTAGAAATACTAGCTACTTAATCTAAACCCTAGTTGATGTGTTGATAGGGTTTTGTGTTTGAACTGGATCGAATTTATGCTTAAAAACCGATTACTCTGATTCTGATGTTTGGATTTTACTAATTGCAGGCACCAACAGTATATAGGGAAGGTAAAGCATGCTGTGTTTCATACTCAGAAGACTGGGCGGAAGCGTGTTTTAGTGTCGACTGAAGAGAATGTTGTGGCTTCACTCGACCTTCGGCATGGAGAGATTTGTATGGCTAATTTGCTCAACTGTTTTTGCAGTGAATTATATTAGTTTTAGTTGTTAGAAATGTAATATTGTGTTTGAAGCTACCTTTTGTTATGGCTTATGATCAAAATTGCTTTCAAAGTAAATCAAGAGTTTCCAAGCAATAACCATTGTTTGCTTGCTTGATTATTTGTTTTCTATTGTTTTGGTTAGAAAATGACCAAAGATGTTGTTTTTGTTGCTTGCAGTTTGGAGGCATGTTCTTGGCACCAATGATGTTGTTGATGGAATTGACATTGCCCTTGGAAAATGTATTATGCCTAATCTGTGTTTGTTTGGAATCTTATAATGAAAAATGATATTTCATGCTATCTAGCTTTAAATTAACTGTAATGCACAAAAGTTATGCTATAGTTTTATAATTTATCCTAAAAATATATCGACATTGAGATGTGATGTTAATGTTGAGGATTCTTCTTGTTACCGTGATCCTTTTCTATCCCTTTTTTTTTTTCTGTACGGTTTAGTTATTTGAATCGTGTATTCCCTTTGAAAACATATTTTGTTTGCTATCATAATTGAAGAACAAACAAGAAGTTCTTGACCAAAATATCACCAATATATGTCTCATATATTTCCTCATAAATGCATAATCACATGCAATCTGGTTGTTGCATTCTCTGTTGTAATTCTCATATGTGGTTGCACACTAAGGTGTTGGGATTGCAGATCTATAAACAAGGTGCATCTTTCTGATGCTCGTCTCGCTCTAATTGCTTAAAGATGTCAAATACATCTTTCTTGTAAAAGAGTAAAGTTAGCTTCAAATTGTTTCACTTTCAGATGTCTTGAGTTTTGACCAAATATCTCGTTTGGCTACCTGCTTCTTGGGAAGCAATGGCATTTCATGGGTTTGTTGTCTCATTGTTTCAAACTGCAACAATTAAAAAATGTTATGCAGTAGTACAGAGATTCAGCGTTTTCTTATCTTGAAGTTTCGTTAATTTGTCTTTTCTATGTGTTTGTTGTTACTTTGTTGGAGTGAATTGTTTTCTGCATGAAGATTTGATTTAGTCTTATTGTATATTAATGGGTTCATAAGTGTTCTTTTAAATGTTTCAGATGTCATTACTCTTTCCTCTGGTGGAAGTATATTGAGAGCATGGAACTTACCTGATGGGCAGATGGTTTGGGAGTCTTCCCTTCAGGGATCAAAGGAATCAAAGTCAATATTAAACATTCCAGTAAGTGTTTTTCTGACGAGTACCATAACTTTTTTGTTATATACACATGAAATGTGATTTGTGGTTTATTATTGAGTAAAGTAAGAATGACACAAAAAGGATAAGAAAACATTATCTGATAATAAAGGGTACAACATCCTCCAAAGTTGTGTAAAGGATGCATACAAAAAGTGAGCATCCTCCAGAGCTGTTAAAAGGACTGATACATAAATTGAAACATAATTAATACAATAGACCTTCTAATTCTCTCAAACATAACTAAAGAAATCCTCTTTAATATGCATTGCGATGGATGAGTTAGTAAATAAGGTGCCATAAGTTGATGCTTAAAGATTTAATCCTTACTTCCTAGCTAAATGCGTCATGGTAATGCAAATATACCACCACAGTATTTTTATTTTCTTGATCCTTCAAACATATGAATACTTGGTTACTTAACATGGTTATGGCATTATTCAATCAAGATTCCATATAGAATGATGTCATTTAGCGGAGAAGATTTTTGTTGTTGCTCTGGAAGCTCTTAAACTAATAAAAATCCCCACATGATGTTTAAAGTTTGAAGCTACAATAGTTGCAAAATGCAAACATTCTATTCCACATATTCCATGTCACTAAGCATTTTAAAGATTACCCGATTGTGGTTTCCGTATTTGCAAACTACATAAAGTCATGGACAAATAGTTGTTTAGCCTTGCTCACTCGCAGCATATATTTGGCATCAGCATCATCATTGGCATCATTATGTCATAGGCCAAATAAAGGCGTTTCCCTTAAACTTAACAACGAAAAACTTAGCGGTGGCTTGAAAGCGGATAAACCTTTGAAATATAATTCAATAGAAAAGGGAAATTATTCTAAGGACCAAACTCTGGGATTTGATGTGATGGATCCGGACAGAGTTTAGTCTTTCTTTTCATTAGGATTTCTAGATCTAAATAACCCTCTGAGTGAAAACTGAAACTAATAGAGCCATTTAGAAGTTACTCTTTTTTCTCAACAGTTCGGTAAATTTATCTGATCTTTTATTCTGAAAAAAATGTGATAAATTTTTGTGACGTTTACTTTACTGTATGTATCTTTTATTCCTGAACCCCAGGGCCCAAGGTTACTAAGCTACTTTCATTCAGCCAAATGGTCGTTAAGTTAACATTGTTTTTGGTGCCGCAGCCCAAATCCCCTAAAATTTCCTCACAGACCCAGTTCTCACCTGTCCGTTTTTCTTTCCTGGCACTGTCATATGTCGTTAAGTTAACATTGTTTTTGGTGCCGCAGCCCAAATCCCCTAAAATTTCCTCACAGACCCAGTTCTCACCTGTCCGTTTTTCTTTCCTGGCACTGTCATATGAATCTGTAGAGGTGGAAAGTAGATTTGGCCTTTCCGGTTAAGCTTATTTACCTGTCATTTTTGGTGGATTAGGTTCCATACCCCCACTCTTCCTAACCCCCGAGTTGGAGGTAGAACGGGGGATTTGATCTACCAGGTCTTTGAAAACTATTAATTGTCATTTTTTATTACTTGAAACTTTTTATTAATCCAAATTTAATTTCTACTCATTCTCATTTTTACATCTTATCTCACTAAATTAATTTTTTTTCCAGAAGCTCTATTAATTTCAGCTTCGCATCTTAATGACTTCATTTTATTAAATTTTCCTAGGTTAAAACAGGTTGACTGCCATAAAACCGTGGGTTCGCTTAACCAACCCATTTTTCAAAATGGGCTAACCTACCTACCCTTATTTGGTGGGTTGATAGTGGGGCAGGCTAATTTTGTATGCATTGGCATCTTTATGAATCTGCAATGGCCCCCTGTTACTGTCATAACCTTCATTGGCCTTGGTTTATTTAGTTGTACCTGAAATTGGGAGTGCATGGATACTTTCCTTAGACATGCAATTAACTGCAGTTCTTACCTTTTGCAGAAAAATTTGAAAGCTGACAAAGATGATTTGGTTCTTGTTTATGGTAAAGGGTATCTCCATGCCATTTCTGGCATAGACGGTGAAATTCTCTGGAGGAAAGATTTTGCTGGTGAGAGGTATGACAGATTTGGAGTTTGATATGCCAAATGTTATTTTTGAAGCTAAAGAGTGCCATTGATGTTTTGTATCTTATATTTGCAGCATTGAAGTTAACCATATTATTCAGTCTCCTGAAGTGATCTATGTAGCTGGTTTTGTTGGTTCTTCAAAGTTTTACGTGTATGAATTGAATGCTAAGAATGGAGAGTTGCTAAAGAATAATCATATAACACTTCCCTTTGGAACTTCTGGGGAATCGTTATCAGTCCCAGGTGATAAGTTTGTGGTATTGGATGATGCAAGGTCAAAGATAGTAACAATAAACTTTAATAATGGAGATATTAACTACAACCAGAAGCAAATTTCAGACCTCGTCAAGGATTTGTCTGGACAGGCAGTAATACTACCATCAAGGCTTCCAGGACTGTTCGCATTAAAAATCAATTCCCACGTTCTTTTCATTAAAGTGACTGCTGAAGGTGAGTTGGTGCTGGTGGACAAAATTGATAATGCAGCAGCTTTTAGCAATGCCCTGTCAATTTCAGAGAATCAACATGTTTTTGCATTTGTTCAATATGAAGACAATAAAATCCACCTATCTGTAAAGGATGTTAATGATTGGAATGGTGATTTGCTAAAGGAAGACCTGGTAGTAGACTATCAAAGAGGAAATATTGAGAAGATATTCATAAACAATTATGTCAGGACAGATAGATCTCATGGGTTCAGAGCATTGATGGTAATGGAGGATCATTCACTTCTATTAGTTCAACAAGGAGAAATTGTCTGGAGTAGAGAGGATGGTCTCGCCTCAGTTGTTGATGTAACAACATCAGAACTACCTGTGGAAAAAGATGGTGTATCTGTGGCAAAAGTAGAACAGAACCTATTCGAATGGCTTAAGGTATGCCCTTGATTTGTGTAATAAGGACATGATACTGCCTTTTTTTTATGCATACATGTGTGTTTGTGTGTGTCAAGTGAGAGTATATCTCATTAGAAGAATTAATCTTGACCATACAACATAAATGTACGCTGAAGATTGTATTGAAGCAAACAACCTTGACTGTTACTGGATGGTTGTGTGGTCATCAAGATTAGATCCTCTCACATTTCCACTTGATATGTCTTTATATGTATATTCTGTTGTTTCATTGTTAAAATTATTATGACTTTTATGTGGATATCATTAACTACTGCTCTAATACCGGTTCTTTCATGTGACAATTTTTTATTGAAAGGGACATGTGCTGAAACTCAAAGGAACTCTAATGATTGCAAGCCCTGAGGATAAAGTAGCTATTCAAAAGCTTAGGTTGAGGAGTTCTGAGAAAAGCAAAATGACTCGTGACCATAATGGTTTTCGTAAATTGCTTATAGTGCTTACAAGGGCAGGAAAGGTTTTTGCTTTGCATACTGGGGATGGACATGTAGTTTGGTCTACGGCGCTTCATACTCTGCGTAAATCAGAGGAGTGTGAACACCCAGTTGGGCTTAACATTTATCAATGGCAGGTTCCGCATCATCATGCACTGGATGAGAATCCATCTATTCTTGTCATTGGGCGATGTGCACCAAGTTTGAGTGCACCAACTGTTCTTTCTTTCCTTGATGCGTACACAGGGAAGGAACTCAATTCTCTGAGTCTTGCTCATACTGTTGCTCGAGTTATTCCACTGCCTTATACTGATTCAACTGAACAGCGTCTGCATCTTATTATAGACATAAACAAGCATGCATATTTATACCCAAGAACTCCTGAAGCTATTGAGATTCTGAAACGTGAGTTTTCAAATGTATACTGGTACTCTGTTGAGGTTGATAATGGTGTTATTAGAGGTCATGCCTTGAAGAGCAATTGCATTCATGAAGCAGTGGATGAATACTGCTTTGTATCCAGGGACTTATGGTCAATTGTATTCCCATCTGAATCAGAAAAGATTATTGCAACAGTGACAAGAAAATCAAATGAGGTATGGTGCCTTGGTTTTGAGGTTTCAATTAAAAGAACATTTTTTGTTATATTCTACTTCATCTAATACAGATCATGTTATGTTTTAGAAAAATTAATATCCCATCTGTTATATAAACATGCATTATTCAAAATGCCTATTGGTTTAATGGACATGTGCATAATTTGACATGTGCATAATTTGACAGGTCCTCGTTTCTTGAGGGAGGTTTATCTTAAATAAATCAATGTAATTGTGAAGAATGAAATTAAGTTTTTGATTTGATGTTGATCTATCAATAATCAAGTAGTGTAATGTTTGCCAATCATAATATCTAAGTTTGGTTATGCTCCCAAAGTAGTATGCCTTTAGTTTTTCCATAGTCATTTGAGCGTATATGTAACTATCTTTCAATATAACAAATGATCACAAATAATATGACAATTAAAGGTTTTCAACACGCTTAAAATTTATAATGACTTTCTCTTTCATCGAGTCTATGGTCATTTATTCCTAAATGTGTTACTCTTTCATCTAGGTTGTTCATACTCAAGCAAAAGTTATGACTGACCACGATGTCCTGTACAAGTATATATCAAAGAATATACTCTTCGTCGCAAATGCAGCACCAAAAGCCAGTGGGGAAATCGGAACAGCAACCCCTGAGGAGGCTTCGTTGGTCATCTATATCATTGATACCGTGACTGGTCGCATATTGCATCGCATGACCCATCATGGTTGCCAGGGTCCTGTTCACGCTGTAAGCTTTTGAGCTACCTTCTCATTCAAAAGGTGTATTATATGAATTTGACTCTCACATCACATGAATATTATTTCTGTAGGTATTTAGTGAAAACTGGGTTGTCTATCACTATTTTAATCTCAGGGCTCATAGACATGAGATGTCAGTTATTGAGGTCTATGACCAGTCTCGGGCGGTATGTCAGCTAACTTGTGTACTGTTATTTGATTATTCTTCTTGCTAACTTATTTTTTGTTTATATTAATTTTTTTTTTGCATGATTATTCCTTGTTCATTCTGATGTGACATGCTGAAATATGTTTCACAGGATAACAAAGATATTTGGAAGTTTGTTCTTGGGAAGCATAATCTTACATCGCCCATCTCTTCTTATTATCGGCCAGAAATCTCAGCAAAATCTCAATCATACTTCTTTACTCACTCTGTGAAAGCCATCGAAGTGACTTCAACTGCTAAGGGTATAACCTCTAAGCAGCTTCTTATTGGAACAATTGGTGATCAGGTAGGAATTATTTGCACGGCTGTTTTTCCCCTATGAAAACTTGAGATAAAAAAACAATCTGCTGTTTTCTCATTTTAATTCGATTCTTCAGTTCAATCTAAATGACATTCTTACTGTATTTCGTTTTGTTACTGCAGGTTTTGGCACTTGATAAACGATTTTTGGATCCCCGGCGGACTCTCAATCCCTCACAAGCTGAGAAAGAAGAAGGAATTATTCCTCTTACTGATTCATTGCCAATCATTTCTCAGGTATATTTTCATCTGAATTTTCCTGTTATGATACAAGCCAAAAAAACACCCTTGGCTATTTTGTTAATAGAAATTTATTGAGTGTAAAAAGGATTAAAAACAATAGAAAGTTGACATATTTCTTTCTTTTATAACAAAATCAAAATGCTTCTGGTCAGGGAGGGGATGGTGGGTTGGGGAACATGTTTTGGATGACAAAAAATTGTAAACGGATGAAGGGTGTGATCTTTATTCTTTAGATAGTTAGATGCCAAGTACATAACATGCCAAGTTACACCAAATCTCAACCATTCAATCTAACCAGTCCAATGGTTTAAAAATATGGAAAAAATGCTTAAAATGTGTCACGTCAACTGATTTATTAGTTACTTAAATTATTTCTTAAATCTTTCTGTCGTTCTTATGTCCTTCTTTGGTGTTCCTTCCTGCCGATCTGACCATTCTTCTACTTTTTTTTCCCTTTTCCTCACTTGATCTCCTTTCATTTTGCCTCTTGCCTTGCTCTTCCGAAAATTCCCGCGACGGTGACCTGTGTGGTGACAAAAAGATCTAGCAGTTTTGGCAGAATCATGGTGCTAATAAACGCATTAAACTTCATAAAGCAATCAAAGCTGAAATCCTTGATTTTGATTTTCTAAATTATACTTATGTTATCCATTTGTATCGAACACCTATACATTGCTTCAAAAATTCTCCATCATTGTAACCAAGTACTGAGACAAATTTGAAATTGAAATTTGATAATAATGTTTCCTTTTGAGATGTATATGGATCAAATGAGTAAAAAGAAATATGGATCAAATAAATAAAAAACATTTTCACGATAAAACTTTACTACATAAAAATCACGGTTTTAATGTGTGGAACTTATTTGATTAATTATTCCGAATGGTGGCGTTGTATGCTCAGTGGCAAGTTTTTTTTACGACAGGAAAATTAAAGGAATACTTTTTAATTTAGAAACTAAATCAGTATTACATGACACACTTTCTCTCTCCATATTTTGAACCGTTGGATTGATGATTAGATCATATGATTGAGATTTGGTGTAACTGTTGACTTGCATTTGGTGTTAAATTTCTGGTTTGACTATACATAGTACACCTTGTCCCTTCTTTTTCTGGGGGCTGATTTCTCAGTGTACCAGAGGGAGTAGCCAGGGAGTTAGACAGTAATGAATCCGAACTTTAATAACTTGTTCCTTGTATACCATTATGTGAACTCGTCAATGATAATGAGGACGGAGAAATCGTTTTGTGCACTACTTTTACTTGCTGTGGCTTGCATTTGCATACTAGTTAGATAAAGCATTTGAAGCCAACTCGGCACTCATGCTTCTCTTTAAGCTTATTTACTTAACTTGAAATTCACACATTTTGTTTGAATCTATGCAGTCCTATATTACACATTCCCTAAAAGTAGGTGGTCTGCGAGGTATATTAACAGTGCCCGCCAAATTGGAGTCTACATCCCTCGTCTTTGCCTATGGAGTAGATCTATTTTTTACTCAGATTGCTCCTTCTAGGACTTACGATTCACTGACTGAAGATTTCAGCTATGCTCTACTTCTTCTAACAATTGTTGCCCTTGTAGCAGCATTATTTGTTACTTGGATATTATCAGAGAGGAAAGATCTACAAGAGAAATGGAGATGATCTGCGATCCCCATCCGCCCTATAGTTTTCTTAAATTTTGAACTGTTAAGTAGATTTTAGTTTCTTTTTTATTTATTAGTTCATTTCGGAGGTTCACCGAGATCTTGTAGCTTGAATTACGAAAGTAGTGTAAAATTCCATTACATTCCATTGTTTGGGGCTGAATGGAGGAACTTAATGATGTTGTAAATTGAGGATTAAAAAGGAGAAACGCATACATCTGAGGGTACTGAATTTGATGAAATATTTTGCTCCTTATTCTTAATTGCAGTGACGTATTTGCATCTACGAGGTGGACCAAAGTATATTCCTCTTTTCAATAATTTTCTTTATTTATGAATGACTTTTGTTCCCTTTTGTAACTGCGTTGATATTTTATATTTTTGACATGTACTAAATACAAAATTGACAATTTATCAATAATTTTCTTTTCTTATGGCTTTGTTTGGGAGGGGAGTGGAGGGGGAGCTTCAAAAAAATGTTTTTTAAAGAAAATATAGAGAAATCTTTTAATATTTTTTGAAAAAAAAGATTTTCGAGTGTTTATTATTACAATATTATTAATTTTTAGAATAATAACATAAATGACATTTGAACTATTTGTCTAAAGTCATTCAAAACTTTTTGAACCTCTTATTCAATACAATTTTTTAGGTTCTTCAAATTAGTGGGACTTTTTTTCTTACAAATAAATTCAAAACCAATTAAAATTGTTTTATTCTTATCACTCAATCTTTCACCTTTTTTAAGTCTTTATCTACTTTTTCTTCCAAATTTCTAAACAACATTCAAGGATTGGAAGTATATTTTCGAAAATGTAGCATTTGAAACGAAATAATTTCATGTTAATTTTTTTTGTTTGGGTTTTTGTATCAATTTCTAATCCAATTAGTAAATTGATTAATCTGACTTGTACAATAAAGATTCGAGCATTGATCAAGCATATTATTTCTATCTAAAAATAATTTTATATATATTTTTTACAATTTATAAAAATTGTTCTCAAATTCTTGAGAGATATAATTTTTGGCCAAACACTTATATAAGAGTGTGATATTTTTTAATTTGAAACAAATCCAACCTAAAAGATTGAAATAATATCTTTACTCAGTATTACACTCAATATATTGATTTTCTTCACGTATGTTATGAAATAACATTCTGAAATTATATTTTGAGATTATTATTTAAAGAAATAATATTTTCATGTGTTTGTGTTTGATCAAAAATTAAATGTTTTAGAAATGTTTATAAAATTTATGTAATTTAAAAATTATTAAAAAAATAAAAATAAAAATTAGTGTAAGTAGGAGTGAAAAATTAAAGTTAATTGAATTTTATTTTCATGAAAATATTAGATTTTTATCCTTTTAAATATGAGAATAACATTGAGAAAAATTATGGGTAAACAACATTCTTAAAAATAAAAAATATTCCAAAATAATTTTGAAAAACTTAAAACACATGAGGCATCACTGCGTTTGATGTGTCACTTTCTTAAAATAAAATATAATTTCAATCTTTTAAATATATGAAAAACTTAATTAGAAAATCCTTTAACTTAATTTCAAGTTTCACTTTAATCTTTTATATAATAAATATTACAATTTAATTTTTCAAAAAGAGTTATGTTACCCAACTTAATCATTTCCATTAAATCTTAAAAAAAACGTTAACTTCTAATAATGTGGCAAGACAACAAAACAATACTTAAAATAGTAACTCAGCAATATTGATATAAATAATATGTTTTAATCTTCTAATCTTTTAACAAAAAAATGAATATATATTAAAAATCTTCCAATCTTATATTAACAAAAAATAAATAAATATTCACAAATTTTCTCCAAAATAAATGAATAAATAATTACAAATCTATAAATATTTAAATCTCTTCCATACATAAATATATATTAACAAAAAATAAATATATATTCACAAATCTTCTCCAAAATAAATAAATAAATAATTACAAATTTACAAATCTTTAAATCTCTTCAATACAGGATATATATTAACAAAAAAAAAATATTAATAAATCTTCTCCAAAATAAATGAATAACTAATTACAAATCTTCAAATATCTAAACTTTTTAAAATAAATGAATATATATTAACAAAAAAATTAATCAAGAAAACACATTTTCTTCAAATCTTTCTCCTGCTTCAATCTTCTATTTTCTTCCACGCCATCTCTTCAAATCACCATAAACACAATTTTTTTTGAAATCAAAATAAACACCAATAAATCCAGAATTCAAAAAACTCCTAAATCAACAACTTAAAATCTCATTTCTCCAACAAACTCTTAAATCCAAAAATTTAAAATCTCATTTCTTCAACAAATCTAAATCCAAAAAATACCTAGAAAATTCAAACAGGGAGGAGATAATGAAATGATGAATGTAAAAATATAAGCTACCGATGATTTGCGATATTTTTGTCACATAGATTTTTGAGGTAAACTGAATTGAATTCCCCGTCGCCGATTTTATGGTTTGGATCAAAGTTGTTGAAGGAGTTGTCTTCGTTGTAAGTGAAAATCAATAGGAAAAAAATCACGGAGTGGTGGTTGTGGAGGAAGACGGTGATTGGATCCTTTTCTAGTGGTGATTAAGAGTTTAAGGTTCTTGTGTTGTGTTTGTTTACTCAAAAATTACATATCTGAAAAAAAATGAAGAGCGAAATTATCTATTGAAGATGTGAGGAGAAGACATGATTGATTGAAGTATGAATTTATGAAGATTTGGTTTAGAGAAGATAAGAGAAAAGTAGGTTTGGTGGTGAGTTTTGTTTGGCGGATGAAAGGAATTTATTGAAAAATGATGATTAATGAAAATTGAAAGAAATTAATTATTTTACAAATTTCTCATTAATGAAAGAAATATTTAATATCAAATAAAATAATTCCATGTCATCTAAACATAGTCAGCTAAAGTGTCACATATACATAACTAACAGATTTTGACAAAACTTGACGAACATGACCAATGTGATTAACCGAATGACATTTAAGGGATTAAAAACAAACATTTATTAAATAAGAGACTAAAGTGAAATATGAAATTAAGTTAAAGAACAAAAAAATGTATTAAACCAATACACAAAT